>CM070665.1:1032432-1377432 GCA_036346575.1 Dendrocalamus sinicus | reverse complement strand
CGGACAAGAAAGAACACAACACAGGAAGATCCAATGCCGAAAACAAGAACTAAAACTAAAAGGATCCTGCTCAAAAACTGCTCTTTAAAAAGACAAGACTTAAGCTGTCATAACACTTCTCTAAAGAGACAAGGCAAATTAGACTCCCAAAGAACTGATGACTTGGACAAAATGGAACCAACTGAAAATGTACAGTAGAGGAAATACTTACTGTCCTGAGCAAAGAAACTGAAAACAGGAGACGTTCAGAGAAGAGTGTATGTTGTGTTCAGTCTGATGGGAAGAAGAGACTGAAATTGCCGAAATCAAGGTACTTAATGCTGTCGGCTCAGCACAAATAAAACATATTCATAAATAGTAAAGGTTGTTGTGTCCGAAAAAGAGAACAGCAAAAACCTGAATATGAATTGTAAGTGCCGACAGGAGAAGAGAAAATAAAAGGAACAAGTATTCGCTGCTTCTCAGGATAGAAGATTTTGAAAACAAGCTAAATAGCACAGGAAGCACTCTCGGCTGAAGAATGGCACAAAAACTGAAATGTCTCTCAGCTGAAACCTGCAGTCGGTTGTTCTGAAAAATGAAGCCTGAAACATAGTGCTGCAGATTTGTAAAGCTGAAACCGACAATAGCAGTAAATATAGAACTCTCACTGCTCTTCTTAGCCCAAAGGACTTAGAAACATAAACTCAATATTCAGCTCAAATCAGAAGGATTAAAGAACAAACATGCTGAGAAAAAGAAGGAGCAAAGAGCAGCAATTGTTGGCAGCTTTAAAACAGGAAAAACAGAGACCTTGAAATCCGGCAAAAAGCAATCTCAACTGAACCAACTGAAAAGCACAAAAATTGCCTAAGCTTGCTGTTTTTCTTTTGGTCAAAAAGAGAGGATTTGAACCAGATTAGCAGAAGGAACTTAGGGAAAGAAGAAACAGCCAAAAAGACAGCTTGTCAAGGAAATAACAGAGCAAGAGCCGAAACTGACAAGCTAAACTGAAATGAGATTAAATGGTTGAATTAGCTAGGGATTCTCATGACTATTGATGGTAAATTTTTTATTTCAGCTGGGAAACAACTCATGCCCAGAAAATTCAAGCATAGAGCAATCTTTCCTGCCGAGGCAACTCGAACAAAAATCCTCTGCTCACAAATGAACAGTAAACCCTAGCATGTTTAGAAACAGAGGAAAGTTGGCGCAAGAGAAGAAACTTTGATTCATTCGTTTGGCTCTTGGGAGTGAACTGACCAAGTGGTCTTGAAACTTACTCCCATCTCATAGCACACAAAAGAACAAGAACTAATCAAAGGAACAACTCAGAAATGAGAGGAAAACTGAGAATAACAGAGAGCTGCCAACGAGAAACAAAGACATGGCTCACAACATAACACAGAAGAATGATCAAAAGCACAAAGTCTCTCACATTGATATTAATACTGAGATATGAATGCTTACAAAGGATTGTTTTCAGCCATCTCTTACATCAAGAACACACACTCAAAGCCAAAAACCCCCCCAAGAACTCACGTAGGAGACAAGAGCAACAAACAAAGCAACCTCTCCTGCTCTCTCCCAACAACGCTTCACCAGAAAACAAAAGAGAGACACAAAGCAAAACTAACTCACAAAGCCTCTCTAAAAAGCCATGCCTCCACCAGGTGCACACCACCTCTATATATAGCCTTTGGTTACCGGGTTTCCAATCCGTTTTACCCGCTAATTCCAAACTGAAACCGCTTCCACTTGTGCAGCCCTGCGTATTTACCAAAACGCCCATCCTGCACCTTCCGGGAAGTTTCCACATTTCTTGCCGTCCAAGCCTCGCAACCACCTCGAGTCCTCGCCGTCTTCGGCACATCCCGACCTCAGCACCACCTGCGCCTAGTCCGGTCATCCCATGCCTCACCACGACTCCATCCTGCAGCCATCACAGACAAGAAACAAATCACATAGCACCGCTCGATATAATATAATCAACAATTGCATTAGCAAGAATTCTTAAACACAAAATAGCCCAAACCGGTCGACAAGAAGAATAAGCGCCCAACCAAGTTCGACGAGGTTCGACCGAAACCGACTGCACCAACGCAACGACATGGCACGAACCACACAAACCAAACTCAAACTTTTCAGAACGCGCTTCAATTACTCATCACACACACGGGGTCAGCTCCACGTGGTCTCTCATCATTAGTACATGAGAATGATTTGCAACTGGCACATATTTTTTTTTAATCTATTGATCATCTATTTATATTCAAGTACATGAGTGTGAATACTCTCACGTGTAATACTAAGCACTACCTCTAGTGGGAACATTAGCACTAATGAGAATACTAAACCACAGTAGAAACAAAAACTAATAGGAATACTAAACAACAATAAAAACACAACCATCTTAGTTGTTTAACAGAGAGAATTCTTAGTTTAAGTTTTAGGCTTAAGTTATCTTATGAGAATATGTGCTGATTTGTTTGCTCATGATTTTTTTTTGTCGTAGGAATCAAAGAAAACGGAAGAAACAACTGCCACAGGATCTTCACTGTTACAGAGATTGAAGATGGTGTGTTTCCCAAATTTAAAGATTAAGGACTCGACTGTTGGTTAATTAATTTGGATGATGTTTATGGCGTGCAAGCTGAACACACAGATGTATCGTGCTATGATGAAGATCAATTAGAGCAGAATGGAAAGTCGTACAGGAGATGAAAGAAATGAAAAACCAGCACGAATGGTGGCAATCTGAATTACAATAACTCATATGAAAATCTTGGAAATATGCTACTCTTGGAAGATGATGACTCAGATGATGATTAGAGATCAGGACACTGAAGGTTTGTGGAATACTATATATATTACACCCCGCGGACTCTCCGGCCGGAGAGGCTATCCACATCATCAACTATGCAAAAAAACACCTGTGTTTTGCGAAATCGTATAGAGGTCCTCCGTTCTCGCAAACAGGTCCCTATATTTCGCAAACAGGTCCCTGCCAGTTTCCCGGAAAACACTCTCCACTTCACCGATAGCACCCCGCAATTTCCAAATTTACGTATAGATCCTTGTTTATTTACGTACAGGTCCTTGTAGGTCCTCGATTTTTTGCGAAAAAACCCTTTGTTTTTCCTGAAATTACGCATGTGCCCTTGATTTTTTTAAGAAACTCCCCACGAATTATCGTCTCTTTTACTTCGGTCCACACGGTTGCTAGCGTGGCGTGACGCCGCGCTTACGCAGCTAGTTAACTATTACAGCTCGAATCCAATAAGTTTGTTGAGAGGATTGATTTAGGCTTGTGCTTTTTTTCTTTGCTAATTAATTACTAGTCTCATAGGCGCCGCGCCAGCCACCGTGTGTAACGAAGTAAAAGAGGTGATAATTCGTGAGGGTTTTTTAAAAAAAACTGAGGGCGCATGTGTATTTTCGAAAAAGTCAAAGGTTTTTTCGTAAAAAACCAAGGGCACATGTGTATTTTCGGAAAAGTCAAAGGTCTTTTTCGTAAAAAAAGCGAGGACCTGTACATAAGTAAACGAGGACCCGTACGTGATTTAGAAAACCGCGGGGGCTATCCTGCAAAGTGGAGGGGCAAAAAAACTGGCAGGGACCTTTTTGCGAGAACCAAGGACCTTTACGTAATTTCAGAAAAACGCAGGGACTGTTTTTGCAAAAAAGGGTCCCCCGACCGTTCTGAGATTCCCCCGCCACGCGCCGGCCGGAGCGCGCGCAGGGGCGACGTGGCGGGCCTCTCCACGCGGGGAACCCCCAGGAAATAGTAGGGGATGATGTGCGGTTTCCCTGCAGGATTGCATGCCGGTCAGAGTCTAATCGCTTGTGAGCCATCGCTATCTACTGGCTGTTCATACCACACTTCAGTCTGATAATACCTCCAATAAAGATCAGTCCATCGAACCTATAACATTTCCAGATTTTGTCCATCGTGTCTGGCATGCAAACTCAGACACGACTACAATAACAATATTTCATCACTCAATTTTACGACACCGGTTAATTGTGAATTTTGGATATATCTAGCACTGTAGACCTCTAAAATTCTGTTTTTAGCCCCCCGAGCGTATTATTTCTAAATGTAGCCACCCTGCCGACCGCGCGTTTCTCCAGAGCATACACCTGGTCGGTCATGTGATCCGAAACCGTATAACCGTACTGTAGCTAGATCATACGATTCGAGACCGCACGACTTCACTGCGTCGCGCCACCCGAACGCACGATTCTTTTTTCGACCCCATCACTCCGTCTTTGCAATCGTGCGGTCAGACGGTACCAGTACCTAAAAACTGCTCGCAGCAACTTTTGTGTACTGTACAAGTACCTAAAAACGCTTCAAGCAGTAATATGGTACGTGAGGGCCCCAATCAGACGAGTAAAAGGATGACGAGGCGCGACGTTTTTGCGTCCTACGCGGATCACCGGTTCACTTGCTTAGCGAACCAATTAAAACACTAAGCTCTAAGTTAATTAGTCTGTACGTGTCTAGGCGAGAAGGTTTAAGTACTACAGTAATTAGCTTTTAAATGGTAATTTTTTTAAGATAGAATCAACAGGAAGATTATAACAAAAAGTGTACTAAATTTAACTGTATCCATTAAAATCATATATAACTATTTTCTTTTATGCACTATTTTTTATGAACAGCCAAAATTTAAAATTTTAAACTATAAATCATAAAAACCTACCATATAGGAGAATGGAGATGGGGCTAGCTAGGCCAATGGAAGCTTGGCAAGTGACGACAAAAAAGTGCTCACAAAAAAACAAACTGGGACCAAAAGATGGGGCAACTTTTGAGTATGACCAAATTAAGCCTAGTAATTAAGATAGTAGAAGGCTCACCACGTGGAAGGGGTTCCAGAGAGCACCACCCAACCACCGCTGGATCGATCAAGCGGTAGTGTAAGAACATGTCCAATGCAGACTCTTAGAGAGATACTTAGTAATAAATAATTGATTTTTCTTGCCATATAGGATAGATAAGGTGCTTATTTTGAAGCATCGATGCTTAAATAAGCACTGGTGCTTAGTAGGTGCTTATGTGTATAACTATATCTATTAATAGATAATATAGCATCTAAGCACCTATAGAAGAGATGCTTGCGTTGGAGGAAATAACTTTTGCATGGATGCTTGATGATGTGGCTATATTCTCTCTCTTTAAGCACTCATATATAAGCATCTTGTATTGTACATGCTCTAATAGACTTGTGCTTTTTATGCATCATCTTGGTGCTGCTTAGTTAACTTCCTCTGTATATATACTTTCTTCCATCCTAAATGTAAGGTGTTTAGTCTTTTTAATTTCAATTTCACTCTAAATATAAGTTGCTCTAGAGTTCATTGGCATTTTTGCATCTTTTTATAGAGTGAGTTCACAGTGTTTCATCCACTTCTTAATTCTTATACTCAAATTTAAAATAACTTATATATGGAATCAAAGGGAGTACTTATAATTACAATATAAGCTATTATAACACTGGTCTAGAGTTTTAATTATATATTAAAGTTATTTTTAATGAATTATTTAATTCTCATCAACACGTCCTTCAGATTTAAATTTTTTAAAGAGCGACGCACCCTTTATATTTTACATACGTGCATGTTTTATATCGCTCGGTTTCACAAAATTATGCTCGATTTTGATTGAATCAGCATGGAATACTGATTCTAACTAGCCTTGGTTGCAGCTGTCACTGCTCCAAGCGATCGGTGCTGAGTAGTATACTTCAAAAAGAAAAGCATCAGTGATGTGCAATAGTATTTCACTTCCTCGGTATAATTAATATAGCAGTGGATATTGCATTACAACCAATATATAAATGTTGAGATCACTATACTTGATCCAGACGAGAAAAATTAACCAAACAATACACTAAAAGACTAAAAGTTAAGATTAGCGAAATTAGGAGGGTCTACATGCAACGCTAGAGCCTAGAACATCTGAATTATGATGGATCAAATACTAGTACGTAGGGGAGAATGGAGTGGAGATTGCTAGGCCAATGGAAGTTTCCGCACGTTTCTTTTTTTCTGCAGTCCTGCGGTCAGACAGGCTGATGCGGTCGAAAAAAGAATCGTGCGCTCGGCTGTGCGACGCACAGTAGAGTTATGCGGTCTTGGATCACACGACCTAACTACAATGCGATCGGTTAGGTGTCGGCTCCGGAGAAACGTGCGGTCGGTGGGGTGGCTACATTTGGAAAAAAAAAATATGTTCGGAAGGCTAAAAATGGAATTTTAGAGGTCTACAATGCTAAATATGTTCAAAATTCGTTAATTGTAACACCACATCCTAACAACAAAGAGCTTTCTCTTTAAATTTGTATCGTTGTTACTAACAAATTCCAGTAACACCATTCTTGATGATATCATCGTATATAGACCTATCCAACACAAGAAATAACAAAATGTCATGACCAGAACATATTTTGCACACATAAGTTCTTGGATCCGTGAGCCATAAAACATCTCGAACCATGCGACGAGATGCACCTATCTGGAATATACAAATAGCAACCACGCTAATATATTTTCGACCAGCGTTAAGGCCACGAGGCTGAGTCAGCAGGATAGCAGAGCAACTAGCACTACGTTAAATGACAAATAGCAAGCATTCTAATAAATTATCGACGCCGTTAAGGCCAGAAAGCTTTTTGACTTTTCAACTGATTTTTAATTTGTACTTCTTCTAGTAACCACTATTAATTAGACTAGATAGCTACAGTCAAACACCACCAAACACAACAAAAAAAATAATCAGACACAACAAAAAAAAATGGGTTGAATCAGCAAGATAGCACCTTGTACAGAGAACAGAGCATTCTGGCTGATCTGTTCACCCAATGACCCAAACGTCAAAAGTCAGTTTGACTAATGAAAACAGATATGTAGAACAATCCAAACCTAAACTAATCAAGTTATTTTTAAAGATATTTGGGATTGTTCCTAACTTATCTAGTAATTAAGCTAGACTACTTCCGTACTTTTTATTTGAACATCGTAAAATTCATGTCATCAAATTTTCTAAAATTTGACTAATGAAATTTAAACTAACTAGGTTGGCTATATAAAGATTATATTATTAGATTTGTTATTCAAAAATAATTTCATAATATTACAATTTAATAAGTTGGACTGAAAAATAAAAAACATTAAGTAAAAAACAACAGAGGTGATATTATATGAATTTTTATTATATCTACGGGAATCAAAGAATCACTGGGTAGGCTCTTTCTTAACAAAGAAGCAACCTGTTGCTTGCAGACTGCACATCAAAGTCAAACGCAACAATGAAAGAAAATACTGGAGACAAAGGGCCCTTCTTTCTGGCTTATGACATTGTGGTCTTTGTTGTTTTGTTTTGTTTTTTGGTTTTTCTTCTCTGGTTTTTTGATAGCTTATCAGGACATCTTTTCTATAACCTTGCAAAAAATTAGCTTCCGATTCCTTAGTATAAGTATTCGTGCTAAGATTAAAAGTCATCAACCGCAGCTATAAACCATAGCTTAAAAGAAAATAACAAAAGTAATACAAAAGATCATTAACAAATCAGCGGAGCATAATTCCTTACGATGCCTCGTTCGGATGGCTCTCATCCATGCCACTGATGCCTTGCAGTCAACATTGAAAGGCAACATGGTCACCATTGTCAACATTGTGGCACCGACTCTTCAAAATATGCCACATCTGATTAGATAGGAGTGTGACGTGTCATTCATTCCAATGTACAATTAAATTAATTGCTTTACTGCTAAGCGATCTACACATCATGCCCGGGCAAATCTGGCTGAACTTGAGGCCTAAAATGCCCGGGCGATTCTTTCAATAATGATGTGTTCTTCTTTGATATAGCTTATGATTTTTGATCGAGATTGATTAATATAATAAATAGTGATTACTGAAAGGAATAGAAACGAACCAACGAAGTTGGGAAGAAGGAAACCTCACTATTCATTAATCTAGAACTTCACAGTCAAAAGTACTCCGTCACGGTCCAAACGAATATGACCTCGAGACTCTTGCTGGTCTGATGATCTTTCTTCCTCCGACTTCGTCTTGAATTTGGATTTAATTCGTGAGACGATAGATTGATTTTGTGTCGAAGTTGTCAAGTTTGTTTTCACGACCATTGTGTTGTGTTCCGAGCATTGAGACAACGCGAGTGTTGCTTGGATGTCTATAATTGATGTTTCCAATACAAGTTCTAGTTGGTAAGAATGCAAGAACACAGTTGCACAAGCAAAATGATGCGATTTGCCATTTGATTTTGTAGACGGATGCAACAGTGTCATGTCTTGTAGCTAAACACAAAAAGGAATAAATGTGCCACGTGAACAAATCACCGGTGTTTCCACCGGTACCTAGAGGACGGCGAGTGGATCGCCGCGGCGCCATGCCGCTTCTTCTTGTGACCATCCGCCGCCGCCGTCCGGCTGCGGCCATGACCGGCGATTCATGCCATCTCTCTTCTCCTCATCCGACCAGGGACAGCATCAGCCGCCTGACCTCCCTCCGGCGAATCGCTTCGGTCCCTCGGCCTAATACGCGATGGCAGCTTCCAATCGAACCACCGCATCATCAGATTCAGATCGCGCCTCATCATTGTGGCCGTCTCGTAGTGGATTGACTCCATTAATCTGCGCCATGAGAAGTAGACGGGGAAACTGGGCAGCCAAGAACCAGTCCGATTGGCTCTCATATACCTCGCTTTCCAGCTGCTCACCTTCGAGTCTCCGGCCCCTGCGCCATCGTCGTCGTCGTCCGGGGGGAAACCGGAAGCCGTGCTCTGGGACAGGGCCTCGAACCTGGGCTTCCAGAGCTCCTCGTCGTGATCGGCGACGAGGCGCCTCAGCTCAGTGCAGGTGCTCTCCACCATGGCGAGTTCATCGCCGTCGATGAGCCTCCCCAGGATCGCCACCTTGACGTCACCAGGGAGCGACATGAAGGTCGGCTCCATAGCCACCCCGAATCTGCGGCACATGTCGACGAGAAGGCGCCGGCACAGCCCTTCGGAGAGCGCGTTCCAGAGCGCGGCCATCCGAGCGTCGTTCCTCAGCGCATGCCCCGTGTCGTCCAGTCCGCCGGAGAGGAGCGGCGCTGCGGCGAGCGCGTCCAGGCACAACCAGTACGTGTCCGGCGGCTGCGGAGCCGGAAAGAACCAGTTGATCGGTGTGTGATACTGGACGTAGAAGACGACGTTGCGCCCAAGCGCACGCAGCCTCAGCACGGCGGGGTCCGCGTCCCACCGGTGCAGCAGCTGCGGCGTGGTGTACCGGAGGGAGAGTGTTGATGCTGTCCTGCCCACTCGCTTCGGAAGCCGGCCGGACTTTGGGGCCGTGGCGCCGTGGAGCACAAAGCCCGCATCGAGGAACGCGGCGTGGACGACGATAACGAGACGGCCAAGTGGTGGCTCAGCATCCCAACGGCCGGCGTCGATGACCTTGTGAAGGGGAGAGACCTTGGGCTTGGCCATGGCCGTGGCCGGTGATGAGCAGCCACTGGGAAGGAGCTGATTGGGGAATTTTATCATTTCGCGTTTGGACTTTCGTATGCCCCTACCTACACAACGGACAACCACGGCAGAGGTGGAAGAAGAGGACAGCGGAGCAGATTGGAAAAGCCACTGATGTAAAAACTACTACTACTCCCCCGTTACATTGGTACTACTAGCCTCGTTTGCGTGGCGAGACGCCACGCAGGTTGTTTTTGTGTAGAAAGTGAGCTATTATTAGTATGTGTATACTGGAGCTATTTTGCTGTTTTAGTGTATTTAATATAGAGAGGTAAAACATATTGCGATATATTTTGTTGTGTTTGTAGTTTTCATGTTACTAATGCAAATAACGTAGATAATAAACAGTGTTAAGGACTGCAAGGCAAAACAGAATAGCTAGATAAGGCTATAACAGGTATGTAAGAGACACTTTATTTGTAGAAGACAGTAAACGTCTTAGGGTATGAGAAAAGCAAATAATCTATTTTGTATGTCTATGTTTTGCAGAGCAGTATATCTTCTATTTTAGGGTATCTAAATAGTAACAACTACAGTAGCATATAAGGGTATACCTTTTTTTTTTTTTTTGGGAGGACGCGTAGCATATTGTGTGTGCATTTGCGTTAATTAAGACGACAGTAAACAGAAGGATAATCGATATGTGGTGACAAACAGTAAGGGCCTACATAGTGTAGAACATTGTATCATAATAATTTGCTAATACTATGGGTGTTGTTTGGGTGTAACTATGTGAACCAAAACCGAAGAGAGGATTGTAGGAGCTGCCAGGCATGATGGCGTAGACTGAAGAAGGAACTAAGAGGAAGGCGAGAGGAAATACACTGTAAGAAGAAACACATTCGTAGCTAAAAAGTAGTAACAAAGTAATCTAGGAATGGTGGCATCATAAGTAAATAGTTTTAGAGTTTTAGGTGCAATAATTAACAGGCAGCGGTTTTGCTAGCACGCGTGCGGAGAAGCAAAAGTGTCATCAAAAGTTTTTTACATGTAACTCGTCTGGGTTGGTGGCGGTGGCAGCGCTGTTCAAAATGTGAACGAACGGAATTTGCTGGCACAAGGAACGTCGAGAGATTCTGCAGTGGCTGATAGTTCGCCTACTTCAATCATATGGAATCGCTGGAGGTCTTGTGTGAGCTGCTGCACTTTTTGTTGAGCCTTGTGAAGTTCATAATGCAGGATCTCATTTTCGTCTAGTGTTCTTGAGTATAGCTCTTCTTGATCAGCAATATACTGTGATGCTGTTTTGAGGCGTGGATCGTAGTGGTCTGGTATGTGCTGGATAGATAGATAAACTGCCTGATTTGTTCTTTGGGGAATAAAGTCGTATGGGGACTGGCTGAATTCCTCACTGTAGTAACGCCGGAGATAATGGATTGCTTTTCTTGCAGCGTCTTGTATAGCATCTTTCTCTTCGATTCTGTTGCCATAGAAGCGCTGTGGTTCATCTGGGCGGAGTGGCAATGGTTGTATGATCATCCATGTTTTCCATTCATACCGTTGATTGCTCATATATTGAATGGTTGAGTGGAAAATGGGTCTTTCTTTCTTAGTAGCTCCAAGGTATTTCATCATGTTCCATAAATGGGTGGGCAAACCTGGTCGCTCTTCTGGCTTTGAGTGCACAATATGAACCATCTGTTTAATGATGAAAAATTCAGCAGAAAGAGGAAAAAGAGCAGGAAATATAAAGAGTATGCGGTGCAAGTGTGTTTGTTATTCCCCATTGTTATGAGGGGTTCTTTGCATATTTACCACACCATTGGCCTCATATGAATACATGCGCTATTCATAACATGGTATCAGAGCCAAAACTAGGGTTTTGGTTTACCTAGGGTTTCGCGCCCGCGTGCCGCCTCCGGCCTCCCATCCTTGGTGACGCCTGAGAGATCCCATCTCCCCGCTTCGCCTCCCCGGTCGCCGTCGGCCTCCCCGCGCCGTCACCGGCCTCCCTGCGCCGCCCCCGCGTCTCCCCGCGCGTCTCCACTCGTCGGCTCCGCCGACTCCGGCCGCCGCCGCCGTCCGAACGCCCGCCTTCCGGCCCGGCCTCGGCTCGGTGCCTCCGCTGCCTCCACGCGCTGCCGCCGGCCTCCCGCGCAAGAAGAGTCCCGCGCCTCCCGCGCGCCGCCGCCCCGCCGTCCGCTGGTCGCCGCCCGACTCCACCTGCCGCCGCCGCGGGCCTCCGCCGAGGCCGCCGCCGAGGTCGCCGCCGGCCGCTCCTCCGCTCCAGGCCGCCGCCGCCGGCTGCTCCTCGCCCGAGGCCGCCGCCGCGCTGCTCCTTCTCGCCGAGGCCACCGCCGCCGGCCGCTTTCCCGCCGAGCCCGCCCGCCGATCGCCGCCGCCCCACCGACCGCCGCCGCCGACCCGCCGACCCCGCTTGCCGACTCTTCTTGGCTTTCGGTCGGTCGGGTTGAGGCTCGCCTTGGTCGGGTTTATAGTTTTGTAAACCGACCGCCGATCAAAAACGTCGTTCTAACCGCCGCGCCGCCCAGCCGCCGTTAGACTTCGTTGCCTTGGTCGCCGCGCCGCTCGCGCCGCCACCAATGGGCACCGCTTCCCTCCTCGCTGCCCGGTGATCTTTGATGGTGTTAATTACACCGACTTCGTGTCTCACATGCGCATTCGCATGCGTGGTCTTCGCTCTCGGGCGCCCTCTCGCGATGTCACCGCCCGCCTTGTCCTATTCCTCCGACGAAGCCTCCGACGGTAGATAAGGCTGCCGCCGATGATGAAGCCGCTCGCCTACCAGAGGCTCGATTCCTACAAGGATCGTCGACCGTCTACACTCGGTGGTACGATGACGACGCCGCCGCCGCCGTCTTCATCGCCGCGTCCACCTCGCTTTTCTTACGAGGTTGTGGGACTCTTCGCTTTCCGGATGTGGACTCATCTTCGCCGCGCACGAGCCCTCCGTGATGCCCTCAGATCCGTCCGTGGTCCGCCAGAGCACTCTCTTCAGCAGGTGATGCTATCGTTGACGCTTTACGCCGTAGTTCTGCATGCGCGCCAATTGGACTCACTTCGCCTGCTTGCGCCGCCGCCGCACTCGTCCGTCTTTGCTTGATGTATGCGCCGACTGAGTTTCAGCGGTTTACGAGTTCCTTACTCGCCCGTCCCGAAGTTCGAGCAAAGGCGTGCCCAGCCTCCTTGCACGCCACCTCGTGTCTCTCTCCGGAGGCTCTTACCGAGATACGCATGCAGGAGACTCGCTTGAGTGGTGCTGGTCCGATGCCACTCCCTCTGTGCTCGCCGCCGTCCGCTCGCTACATCGCCTCCTCCGCCGCCTACCACAGTGGTGGTGGCCGCCTCCGTCTGAGGTGGCCGTCCTCACTGCTCCTATCGCGACAAGGATGGCCACACCGAGTCCCAGTGCTACAAGAAGAAGCGGCATCTTTCACGCCGTTCTTCATCGGCACTAGTGCTTCTACGACGACGTCGCCTCGACTTCTTCAGCAGCTTCTCTCACCGAAAGGAGATAGCCGACTTCGACGCCTACTTGCCGCCTGTGTTCTTCCTCAACAGTTCTGCAGTTCGCATCGACTCTTCGGCACCGAGAGACCACCTCCTACACGATCGGTACCTCCCGTGGATTCTTGATTCTAGAGCATCTTTCACATGACTCCGATCCTTCCACTCGCCTTCTATTACACCTCTTGATTCTCCCGCTGTTCTTACCGCGATGGTACATCTCTTTCGTCTCAGTCGAGGATCTCTTAGCAACTCATCTTTTCATGTTCCTTCGTTGCTCATGTTCCTCGCCTTACCTTGCGCCTTCTTTCTCACGCGACATCGACCTTGGTTATCGGGTCATTCTCGACTCGACTCTTGTTGTGTTCGGGATCGCCACACGGAGCTCGTTGGTTCTCGCCTCGGCGCCGTGACTCACGCGTCTCGGGAGCTTGATCGCTTCACCTTCCTTCCGCCGCCACCATCGCCGCCGCCTCCGCTTCGCCACTTCGCTTCACCGGCTCTTTCCAGCAGTGGCATCACCGTCTTGGCCATCTGTGTGGATCCCGCCTCGCCGCCCTTAGTTCGCCGTGGTCTTCGGGTCCGCTCTCGGAGACGTGTCTTTAGATTGTCGTGGCTGTAAGTTAGGTAAACAGATCCAGCTTCCTTATCCTCATAGTGAGTCTCGTGTCTCAGCGCTTTTGATCTTGTTCATTCGGATGTTTGGGGTCCGGCTCCTTCGCTTTGAAAGGGGTCATCGATATTATATCATTTTATAGATGATTTTTCTCGCCATACTTGGATATATTTCATGTCTTCTCGTAGTGAGGTCTTGTCTATCTATAAAAATTTGCCACTATGATTCACACACGCTTCTCCACTCCTATTCGTGTCTTTCGTGGCTGATTCTCGCCGGCGAGTATCTCTCTCGTTACTGCGCAGCCTTCCTTGCCGAGCAGGCACTCTCGCCGCCTCTTGTCCCGGTGCTCATGCTCGAATGGTGTCGCTGAGCGCAAGCATCGTCATCTCCTTGAGACGGCTCGTGCTATGATGATCGCCGCCTATTCCACCTCACTTTTGGGCCGAGGTCGTTTCCATCGCCACCTATCTCGTCAACATCCAGCCTTCGTCGCTTCTTCGTGAGCGATCCTCGTTGAGCGCCTCGTGGTCTTCTTCTTGACTACTCTACCCTACATCTGCTTGGCTGCGCTTGCTACATTCTCCTCGCCTCGAGAACGCACCAAACCGATCGCCACCGTTGAGTGTGTCTTTCGGGATACAGCATGCGAGCACAAGGGCTATCGGTGCTGGGATCCTGTTGGTCGCCGGATGCGGTTTCTCGATGTGACTTTCGACGAGTCTCGCCCATTCTACCCACGCCCCGCCTCTCCTTCGGCTTCCTCTGTGGAGTCTCTGTCTTTCTTGACCTTTCCGGATACACCTATATCCTGCCTCGCCCACTGCCCCACCGAGCCTCCACATATTTCCCCGTGGCCTCTCCGCCGTTGTGCGCCGTGTCGTCTCCTACGACTCCGCAGCTCCTCCCACTACAGCACCTTCTCCCCTTATCTTCTACACTCGCCGACCTCGATAAGGATCTTCCGGATGAGTCATCTTCTCCGATGTTCCATCTTCTTCGATGCTCCATCTTCCCGATGGGTCATCTTCTCCTCGCTACGCCTCCGCGATCGTCGGTCGATTCGGCCTCCCGCCTGCTTTGCCTTTGCCGGTGCAGCTACTCGTGAGCCCGTCTCCCACCGGGATGTCATATTACTCACCCCGAGTGGCAGCTTGCCATGGCCGAGGAGATTGCTGCCCTCGAGCGCATTTGTACTTGGGATCTTGTTCCTTTTCCATCTCATTCTCGTCACATCACATGTAAGTGGGTCTATAAGATTAAGACTCGCTCGATGGCTCTCTTGAGCGCTATAAGGCGCGTCTTGTTGCTCGTGGCTTCCAGCAGAGCATGGTGTTGACTACGACGAGACTTTTGCTCCTGTGGCCCACATGACCACCGCTCGCACTCTTCTTTCGGTGGCGCTCTGCTCGCCATCGGTCTGCTTTCTCGCTTGATGTCAAGAATGCCTTTCTTAATGGCGAGTTGCGTGAAGAGGTCTACATGCATCCGCCACCGGGTATTCTGCTCTCGAGGGCATGGTCCGCCGCCTTCGCCGCTCTCTCTATGGCCTTAAGCAAGCCCTCGTACTTGGTTTGAGCGCTTCTCCTCGTGGTCACCGCCGCTGGTTTTTCAGCTAGTGATCATGATCCTCGCGCTCTTTGTCCACACTTCGCCTCGTGGTCGGACTCTTCTTCTCCCGTATATTGATGATATGATCATTACGGAGATGATTCTGAGTACATTGCCTTTGTCAAGGCTCGTCTTAGTGAGCAGTTCCTTATGTCGGATCTTGGTCCTCTTCGTTACTTCCTTGGGATTGAGGTTACTTCCACTCCAGATGGTTTCTTTATGTCCCAAGAGAAATATATTCAGATCTTCTTGATCGCGCCTCTCTCATCGATCACAGATCGTTGAGACTCCCATGGAGCTCAATGTTCACCTCCGACTCTCTGATGGCGAGCCTCTTTCTGATCCGACTCGCTATCGTCATCTTGTTGGGAGTCTTGTCTACCTTGTTGTTACTCGTCCGGATATCACTTATCCAGTTCATATTCTGAGTCAGTTTGTTTCAGCTCCCACTCAGGTCCACTACAGCCACCTTCTTCGAGTTCTGCGATACCTTCGCGGGACTATCTCTCGCCGTCTCTTCTTTCCTCGTTCCAGCTCGTTACAGCTTCAGACCTATTCGGATGCTACTTGGGCTAGCGATCCCTCTGATCGCCGGTCTATCTCTGCTTACTGTGTTTTTCTTGGTGGTTCTCTTATTACCTGGAAGACGAAGAAACAGACTGCAGTGTCCCGTTCGAGTGCAGAGGCTGAGTTGCGAGCTATGGCTCTCTTGACAGCAGAGATTACTTGGCTACGGTGGTTACTTGAGGATTTTGGTGTTTCTGTCACTACACCGACTCCTCTCTTGTCAGACAGTACAGGTGCTATCAGTATTGCTCATGATCCTGTGAAGCATGAGCTCACCAAGCATATTGGTGTTGATGCTTCTTTCGTAAGGTCTTGTGTGCATGATCAGGTGATTACTCTTCAGTATGTGCCTTCAGAGCTTCAGATAGCGGATTTCTTCACGAAGGCCCAGACTCGAGCACAGCACAGCTTCTACCTCTCCAAACTCAGTGTTGTTGATCCACCATGAGTTTGAGGGGGGGTGTTAGAGATATATGTATAGTTTGTTATTCCCCATTGTTATGAGGGGTTCTTTGCATATTTACCACATGTACTTTGTGTATATATACCGGCCCATTGGCCTCATATGAATACATGCGCTATTCATAACAATAGTTAGTGTAGAGCAAACTGAGCACAAAGAAGATAGGTATGAGAGGAACAACTAACCGAGATTGCATAAAAGAAAGCGGCTAATAGCAATGGTGGAGAAAGGTATGCTAGGCCGTAATAATATCTGTATGCAGAGGAGAATAAGAAAGCATTACTAAAAGAGGACGTGATTACTTAAGAGAAGCAAATAAAAAGCGCGGATATAATACATACGAAGGTTTTTTGATAGAAGCATACGGAAAATACTGTCAGAGTTACCTAACTGGAGAGCCGTAAGACTGGAAGGCTTTTTTGAAGCATGGTTGTAAAAGCAGTAAAAAATGTAGATATACAAATCTGTTTAGAACTATGCAAGAAACATGAGCAAATAGAAGGAAAAGTAGAGAGGGCTGTATGTATGTATGTATGTATACCGGGGAAAGTTCTTGCTATCATAAACAGAGTGGAGTATCAGTGTATGAATGGTAAGCAAATAGTAAATAATACAGCGTGTATGAACAGAGAGATAAATACAAAGCAGCAGTTCTTTATAGGAACGGAGAAAAAAGAGGTAAAGCAATGCTTACGGTTGGACGAAACGAAGAGAAGGCAGTTGAAGAGCTGAATTGAGGGTATGAACAAACCAAAAAGCAGAGGATGGGAGGTGAAGAAGAAGGCGAACGGAAAAGCAGGCGGACGTGTGAAACGCGAAATGTAAAATGGAAATTTGTCTGACAAAGTTCGGTGTTCAGTTAAGCAAATGGTGCAAAAAAAACGATGAGCGAAGGGAACGAATGAAGCAGCGGAATACCAAACGCTGTCGATCCATTCTGTCAGTGACTGGGTACTGAGCACAAGCATGTGTGTAAGTAAAGTTTTTTTTTTGAGCTGATTTTTGTTGGGAAGCGGTTTTTGATATAGCATTTTTGTGCTGAATAAGAAGGTGAATGAGCTATCCTGATATTTTTTTGTGTGTAGCATCGATTACGTGAGTAATTTGTTTGCATGATCGTATACGTGTTAGCCGGTTTTTGTGCAGCTGTGTAGCGGTTTAAATACGTGAGTTAAGCAATGTGATCTACTGTATGTTGGTGCAGGAATGAAAGTTTTTTTTGTGTTGTGTATGCTTTGCTTAGAGATTGGCTAATTTTGTTACTCTATATGTTTTTTTATCAAAGGAGTGTGGAGGCGAGGTATAGCAGGATTTGCTTCTATTTGCGAAGTTAAAAAGAACAACATAGTATATAATTGTTGGACAAATGAGTGCATTTGTTTTGGTAAAGTAAAAAAATGGCTAGGGCGTAGTATTGAATTTCATATACAAAAAATTGGTTAAATTAGGCCGGATGCACCGATGAGATAAGAGTGATGAATTACCATAGAGACTAATGGTCGTGGGAGGAAAAATGTACTGTGGAGACAAAGTGCGAAGAGGAAAGGAGGGAGCAGGTGTATGCATGAAGCGGTATGTGGTATTGAAGAGAAACCAGGCAAAAGGCTTTTTGGGTATGCTCAGGTAGCTAATGTACAGTGTATCACATTAGAGCACAATGTCTTTCTTTGTTCGAAGCATCATTTGTTTCTAGCAACGATTTTAGGGATATTAGTGCAATTTGTAGCAACATACGTACGCCGCTGTTACATGGTGATGTAAAGACGAAATGTAGGGTATGTCGCGAACAAAACATGCAGCCTTCCTAAAAGAAGCAGTTGATGGAAAATAAGTAATGTGTGTTATGGTGATGTTTTGTTTTTAGTAACAAGTAGGTGCAAGAAACAGCATGTTAGTATGTACCTAGAGTGAAGCCTTACTGTTTTCCAGGTGGGAATAGCTCCTTTGCTGTCCTGCTTTTCTTGGCAGATTGAGTTACTCTGCAAAAAAAAATATTGAGAAGAAGAATTATAGGTCTACAATATATTTTTTGTTGCTTGTTTGATAGCGGCGTTAGTAACAGTGTGTTACACTGGAATGGAATACTTTTTGTTTTCTTCTGTGGATGAAGTTGGTAAATCAGTTTTGCCAAGCATCCGTGATGGACAGGATGTTTTTTGCTGGTGCAGCACCGAGGGTATCTTGTAATAGATAAGTAGGTGGTCAGAGATGCATAAATATATATAGGAAGCATTGTGTCCATAAACTGTATAGCGTATGGAGAGTTAGTGGAAAGTAAACAGCTATGTATTTTTTACCTGTGAGGCATGAGCAGTCGCTGCTGTTAGTGGAGTAGTTATTTCTGCATATGCAGGAGCAGGAGCTGGTGGCGTTGATGGAAGAGCAAGAGGGTGCTGCTGCTCACGCTCATAGCTTTGTGCTTCTATGGCTGGTAAGAGTGGACGCTCTGGATTGCTTGCTGAGAATAGCATATTTTGATGTGGTTGAGCTATTATTGATCGTACGTGGAATGTTGGAGCATCATTCTGTAAGGATCCTTGGGACATTTCAGCAATAATTTCATATTGTTGGCCAATAACTGTTTTAATCTCAGGTGGGACATGGTTTGGCTGGCCTTCAGTTGTCGCAACCAAAAGCATAGGGGGTTTTCCTATTAATTGTTGGCCCATGTCACCGAAGAACATAAACTCTGCATAGACACGTGTGGCTGGCTCATTGCTATCAGGATCAGTACCGTAGACGTTTATTTTGTACCTGTCCCAAAATTAGAGAAATACATTATGTATTATATGTCTTTGGTTAGACAAGCAGTAATAACAATAAGAATTCGAAGGTCGGAAGCATGCGAATATTTATGTACCTTGGCTCTGCTGCTGTACCATCGCATCTTCGACATTTGTATCCATCTCCTTCTGGAAAAGTCTTTTTCCAGCATGCAGAGCATGATATATACCACCATGATTGTGTTGGCACCAAGTCAGTGACAAGGATGGTCAGTCTGTACCGTTGACCCTGTATAGAATAGCATAAGTTTGTAGTCTATGAAAAGGCTAGGCTGTATACATATATTTGATTTATAGTTTGTTTGCGTACCAAAACTTCATGAGGTATGAGGTCTATTAGCTCGCGCACTGTTGTCAAAACTGGAGCGTTATGGTTATGAGCATCTCCTTGCCACTCAATTTCGTGTGAGCGGTTGGTGACTCTGTGGACGATATTATTGATAAAGAGAAGAAGAATGCAGAAGGGGCAGTTTAAACACATTTTATTAGCTGAATAAGTGGGCAGCTGATTGGAAAAAGGGTGATGGATAGTACATGTTTTGCAGAGCGTCGATTTCCGGTATCAGTATGTTTATATACCACTTTGATGCTGAAGTGGTCTGTAAGGCGAGCTGGCCTGAGGATATATATAAAACAAGCAATGTGTATTAGGAATGGAGAGGGTGAACAAAGGCAAAAAGGTTAGTTTTTGCCTGTGTACAATTGAAAAATGAAAAAAGTATGATGTAAACCTGAGTATGTACCAACCGACATGCCTACGAACAAAGCAATAATCGGCGTGGTTTGAGAGTCGGTAAAAAGAAGTTCAGCATTGAACAATTCAGCATGCTTACCCCATAACGTTATAGTTGCTGCCTCACTGTGGATAAAACATAAGGCAAACTGTTTTACGAAAGCTAACATGAGGATGAATAGAATAAACACTATGAGGCAAAAAGTTGCAGAAAGCCTGTATATATTATAGCTACTGTCTCTTTGTGGATAAGCATAAGGCAAATTGTTTTTGTGAAAGCTAACATGGGCATGAACAGTAATGAACACTAAGAAGCAAGAACTTGCAATAAGCTTATATACCTTCCATCTGCTATTGTGACACTGCGTTTAACTGTTGCGCCTAGCTTTGTTGTTCTTTCCATAATTGGTGAGACACCAGTTATGAGGACAACAATATCTAATACATATAGAAAGTAAATGAGTAGATGGAAAAGGAGGCAATGTAGATACATGAAAGCAGCACATTAGATGGATAACTATGAGCGTATTTATACCTGATAGCAGGTCTTTTTTGCCAACGCGAGTGTTTAAGACAGAAAAAGGCACCGCATCATATGCATAGAGGGGGAAACCACTTGGCTGCGGCAATATCTCGTTAACTTTTGTGTACTTTGAAAATCGAGCAGAAATGGTATTATCGACTGCTTTATACATCTGCTTTGCTTCAAGAACTTCAAAATATTCAAACTCGTAGATAGATCCTTCTTTCAGCAAAGATGTAAATCTATCAAGCCATCTCTGGGGTACGACACCTTCCATAAGATGTCCCTAAAAAGGATCATAATTGTTTTTAAACTGTAAGAAATACCTCTATTGTATATATAAGAAGATACAAAGAAAAACATCAGTTTTATAAGAATATTGTATATATTAAAGGGATAATCATTCTAAAAGAAAAAGAAATACAGTTTGTATAGAACAGGTAGGCAAATCAATTGAGAAGCAAAAACCTCTTGGTCGAGCATGATAAAATCTAGATGGTATGCGCTTCTTGTATCTTGTGGGTTGCAAAACTCCCAAAGTCGTGCAAGACGAACAAGGACTTTCCATTTGTGCGAACTTCGATTGATGCGATTTAGTGGCGTATATGAAGGAACGCGCGTAGGCTACGATAGCAGAAAATAAAAAAATTTCTACCGTGCACACCAGGACATCATGCTAAGGAGGGATCATAGATCGTTACCACTAGACGCGCAGCGCATGAAGAAGAGTTGGAGAAGCCGATCCAACCACGCGCCGAGGTAGTAGTGGAAGTAGCCGATCGTCCCGAACAGATCGTCTCCTCCACGCGATCAACCACACCACGAGCAGATCCAATCGTAGTTTGTTGATGCCGATCAACGCCGCAACGAGCAGCGCCTCCACCGTATCCACACGCCCGGGTGGAACGCCGATCGCGAGTGTACCAAAGACTCGCGAGCGGCTAGGGTTTGGCTCGGAGGTGGCGGCTAGGGTTTTGCTTGGGAGGAACAGGCGCACATCCTCACCCCCGCCTCCAAATATATAGACCTCCTCACTTGGGCCTCGTGGACCGAGGCCCAATAGGAGTCTATCCGGATCTCTATCCGAATTGAGCCCACATCCAAATCACATTCGAATTAGTGTTCCAACCCGTTAAGTGTGCGACCAGAGGTTCACGTATACTTGGTCGCGACCGAAACACCTTTCCGGTCACCCCATTAATAGCGGCCTCTAGCAAGACATATTAACCCCAAAGTATACGTAAAGATCATATCGGCTGAACTCTGTAATGTTCTCATGTACGAATCCCTTTGCCTCACGATATAGATTAAGCTCAAGGCGAGACCTGTGTCATCCTCTTAATAGCTCAATCACTCTCTCGATTCCGTGATAGATTATAAACTTGTGATTGACTCCTCAATCACATTGGCATGGCCATGCACTTTCATAATCCATTACATCGAGGGCCAGAGATATCTCTCCCATAAGGAGGGGCAAATTCTATCTTGATCATTCACATCCCACTACATGTTTCATAGCAAACCCGAAGACTACTTTTATGACTACCCGCCACGGAGTAGTGGTTAGTAGTCCCAAAATAGGCTACTACGCATATTGGGAACCATGATGATCTCAAGTCTAAGGATTCTACATAAACACTACTTGAGACCAACTAATGACACATGGAATCTCTGCAGTTGTCTCATGGCGGGTCTATCCAACATATGTTCACTAACACATGTCCATATTATTGATTTGGTATCTCCATACCATGATCCATGAGACATGATCATCAATCAATACATATGCTGATCTTTGAATCATATTTGTTCCTCATATGATATATGATCGGGGATCATTTAGAAATAGCAACATTTTGGCATTAAGAGTCTCATGAATAAGTCACATACTCATTGATCAATAATGATAATGTCTATTTCAAGGAACAAAGCAATGTATCATAAACATAGTATGTGATATATTCAACATCTCCATGTTGCCTCTAGGGCATATCACCAACAGTCTCCCACTTGCACTAGAGTCAACCATGTAGGTATCTAATACTCATTGCCCTAGTGTGAGCCTCATGCTTTGGTGGGAAGCGGCTTTGTCAACGGATCTGCAATGTTCAAATCTGTTTGTACTTTGCATATCTTCACATCGCCTCTCCACAATCTCGCGGATGAGATGAAATCGCCGTAGAATGTGCTTGGACTTTTGGTGCGATCTAGGCTCCTTGGCTTGCGCAATGGCCCCACTATTGTCACAAGAGAGGTCCATTGGGCTGGAGGCACTAGCCACCACACCAAGCTCGAAACAAATTTCTTGATCCAAACCTCTTTAGCGCCTTGTAAGTCGCTATGTACTCGGCTTCATTGTAGAATCAGCAACCGCCTCTGCTTGGAACTCTTCCACTCACCGCACCGCCATTCAGCAGTAACACAAATCCAGATTGCGACCTAAAATCATCTTTGTCGGTTTGGAAGCTAGCATCGGTGTAACCATTTACAACGAGCTCTTCCTCACCCCATAGACGAGGAACACATCTTTAGTTCTTCTCAAGTACTTCAAGATGTTCTTTACGGCAATCCAGTGACTTTCACCGGATCTGACTGTAACTACTTGTAGCACTTAAAGCATACGAGACATCCGGGCGTGTACAAAGCATGGCATACATAATGGATCCCATAGCCAAGCATATGGAATCGCATTCATTTTATCCCGCTCATCGTGTGTACTAGGACACCGACTCTTGCTAAGATTTATACCATGTGACATAGGTAGGAAGCCTTTCTTGGAATCCTGCATGTTGAACCTTTTCAATACCTTGTCAATGTACGTATCTTGGCTTAATCCAATTAGCCTTCTTGATCTATCCCTATAGATCTTGATGCCTGAATATATGCCGCCTCTCCTAAGTCTTTCATAGAGAAACTATTTTTCAATGAAGACTTAACAGATTCGAGCATAGGAATGTCATTTCCGATCGTAATATGTCATCCACATATAAGACCGAAACACGAGTGTGCTCCCACTAGCCTTTTGTAAACACAAGGCTCTTCTTCGTTCTTGATGAAACCAAACCCTTTGATTACTTCATCAAAACGAATGTTCCAACTCCGAGATGCTGCTTTAATCCATAAATGGATCTTTGCAGCTTGCATATCTTTCCAAATGATTGCGGATCGACAAAACCCGTGGGCTGTGTCATGTACACATCCTCACTCAGATTTCCATTAAGGAAAGCTGTTTTGACATCCATTTGCCATATTTCATAGTCGAAATATGTAGCAATCGCTAGAATGATCCGAATAGACTTTAGCATTGCGACAAAGTAAAAGTTTCATCATAATCAACACCTTGAATTTGTTTGAAACCTTTGGCCACTAATCGTGCTTTATAGATGTGAACATTTCCATCTATGTCTATCTTTTCTTGAAAATCCATTTGCACTCAATGGTTTTAACACCATCAGTGGATCAACCAAGTTCCAAACTTGATTACTTGTGCATGGATTCAATTTGGATCTCATGGCTTCAAGCCATTTCTCGAGTCCGGTCCCACCATCGCTTCTTCATAGGTCTTAGGCTCATCGTTGTCTAACAACAATATGTCCCGTTGTTGAGTAGTCAAGAACATGTACCTCTCAGTGCACGACGTGACCTCTCGACCTACGTGGTGCCGGTGTGTCCACAACAGAGTTCTTCAACGCTTTGTTCATCCTGTTGTGGTTCTCAGAGGAGCTGAAACGTTTCGTGTGTTTCTCGAATTTCTTCAAGTTGCACCGTGCTCCCACTATCCCTTCTTGAGAGAAACTCTTTCTCTAAGAAGACACCATGCCAAGCGACAAACACTTTGCCTTCTCCTTGATTATAGAAGTAATATCCTTTTGTTTCCTTACGATACCCGATAAAGAAGCATTTATCAGATTTAGGACTGAGCTTATCAGATTGTAAACGTTTTACATAAGCCTCACATCCCCAAATCTTAAGAAAAGACAAGCTAGGACGTTGTCCTGTCCACATCTCATATGGTGTCTTTTCTACGATTTTGATGGAACCTCGTTTAGTGTGAAAGCAATTGTTTCAAGAGCGTACCCCAAAAAGACAACGGAAGATCACTTTGGCTCATCATGGAGCGCACCATATCTAATAAGGTGTGATTTCTCCGTTCGATACCCCATTCCATTGAGGTGTTCTGGCGGAGTCAATTGTGAAACAATTCCACAATCCTTCGATGATTGCCAAACTCATGGCTCAAATACTCGCCTCCACGATCGGATCGTAGAAACTTGATTGTCTTGCCTAAATGATTTTGCACTTCATTTTGGAATTCTTTGAACTTTTCAAAGGATTCAGACTTATGCTTCATCGGTAGATATACCCATATCTACTAAAGTCATCGATAAAAGTTATGAAGTACTGAAAACCCCTTTGGCTATTGAGCTCATTGGTCCACATACATCGAATGTACGAGTGCCAATAAGTCACTTGCCCGCTCACCTTGACCGGTGAAAGGTGCCTTTGTCATCTTGCCAAGTAAACAAGATTCGCATGTCTCAAATGATTCAAAATCAAACGAGTGCGAATGCCATCTCTATGGAGCTTCTCCATGCGTTTCTCATTTATGTGACCTAAGCGACGGTGCCAAATAAACGTGGGATTTAAATCATTCGAACGTTGCCTCTTTGCATTAATGTTATAGACCGGTGACTCTTCAAGAGTAAGAACATATAACCCATTCACCAATGGAGTATGACAATAGAACATATCTTTGAAATAAAGAGAACAACCATTGTTCACAGATCTAAAGTCATAACCTTCGCTTGCAAACATGAAGCGAAATAATGTTCTTGGAAAGAGATGGAACACAATAACAATTATTCAATTCCAAAACTAATCTCGAAGGTAAAGACAATGGCATGGTGCCAACAATGACCGCAGCAACTTTTGCTCCATTGCCAACGCGAAGATCCACTTCGCTCCTCATCAAACTTCTACTTCTTCTTAGCCCCGCAACGATTTGCAAAGGTGAGCAACCGATCCGGTATCAAATACCCAAGAATCAGTGGATGAAGTAGCAAGATTGATCTCTATAACATTTATACCGGAGAGGAAGTCGTACTTCCCTTCTTCTTCTCAAGATCCTCCAAGTACTTTGGGCGGTTCCTTTTCCAATGACACGATTGCTTACAGAGTAACAATCGCATTAGGAGCAGCGCCCTTCTTGACTTGCTTGGCCTTAGAACCGCTCGCGATCTCATCGGGAGCTAACTTTCTTTGACCGCGCTTTCTTGACATTGGGCTTGCCCTTGCCTTTCTGCATCATCATCACATGATTGCTGCTTTTCTTAATGCTTTCCTTGGCAGCTTTTAGCATCCCATGCAACTCGCCAAGGTCTTATCCATGTTGTTCATGTGATAGTTCAATATGAATGGCTCAAAGCTCGGGGAGCGATCGGAGAATCACATCGTAGCCAACTCTTGGCTAAGGGAAACCAAGCTTTTCCAGACTCTCAATGTAGCCAATCATCTTAATCACATGAGGGTCGACGGATTCCTTCTCGCAAGCTCGCACGCAAACAAGGACTTTGAAGTGTTGAACCTCTCACCCTTGCTTGGTTCTCAAACATACCACGCAACCCCACAATGATATTGTAGGCATATGTGTTCTCATATTGCTTCAAGCTCGAGAGGACATTGTGGCAAGCATGAGACACTCACATCAAGGTAATCATTCGTTTGCTTCTCATAAGCTCTTCGTGCACCAGCAGAGCATTATCGTGCAAGTCATCGGGATAATGAGACTCAAGGACATACTCCTTGCGCTCTTGCTTGAGAACAATTCTCAAGTTGCGATACCAATCCATAAAGTTCGTTCCATTGAGTTTTTCTTTCTCAAGAATAGATCGCAAATTAAAAGAACTGGATGCGGCATTAGTTGACATGATCTACAACAAAGAATATGCAAAGTTTAGCACTATGTTTATGTTCATCTTTTATTAAACTATTTAACAAAAGACTCCCACTATGTGTTTTGCAACAAAACTCCTCTAAGTCACATAGTGGGTCAAGATCCTCATTTCACAAATTCCTAGTGAGCTTTGGCATCACGGCTAGAAAACTAGTGACATGGGTAAGCAACACCTTGCTAATCACATCTCTATGTGACTCTTGCTTGTTGGGTGACATCAATATGCCCTGCCCCAACCTATGCCCCAAGGTCCAAAACTGTTTTGATAACCTTGTTAAGTAAACCAAATGCTTCCGCATGTAGATGTCCGACATCTACCCCAAATAATGATGATAATCGACGGCACTCTACTTTGGTAGACCTACCATGCGGTGATCATTATCTTTGGTGCAACATATGGAAGGGCATGAACACCTAATTTTATGAGGGATTCTATCCTACCAAAGCAACATATCACAAAAACATTGCATAAGAATAAGATAGATAATATCACGTATAAACACATTTAATCGTGAAGTAGTATGGCCCAAAAAATGGTGATCTCCATCTCCATGTAGGTGTAGACGATCTCCATCCTCCACATCACTCCTTTAGGCCACCATGCTTGAAAGCTTGTAACCTCAAAACTAGGCTACTACCTATAATAGCTAGAAATTGAAGATTACAAAGATAGATTCAAGCATTAAGGTCGACACGCAGGTCGTTAAATACAATATAGACAACTAACAATAGCTGAAATAATCATGACACGCAGGCCATGAACGAATGTTACATGCATCACATACATCTCATACATTCCAATAAGATATAGGGCCATACCATTCACATCATTCTCTGCAAAAACAAGTTAGACGTAGAATCGTATTCTACCTAACGATGTGAACCCATGACGCTATACAAGGCGGGTTTCAGGGCAGCGCCCTGAACACCCTACAAAATTTACAGATCCAATCTATGAAATCGCAACGGAAAAACTATTCGGCACAACCACCTTATGCCGATCCGAGACATTCTCTAGGATGCTAGTTTTTCCACTGGGCCGAGGCCATCAGATCCATAACCTACTAGTATTCGGCATAACCACCTTATGCCGATCCGAGACAATCTCTAGGGCACTAGTATTCCCACTGGCCCGAGGCTATTAGATTCGTATCCTACTAGTATTCGACATAACCACCTTATGCCGATCCGAGACAATCTCTAGGGCACTAGTAGTGATACAATCTGTGCCTCATCCAACCGCTATTCACCGATTGATCTCATCAACCCGTGCTACCATCGATTTATCACATGAACCGACTGATCTAGACTGTAATAGATCCGATCTACTACAAACGCATATCATCATATGCGCTGATCCAGATCGCAAACTAAGCAAGATGGCTCGATACCACCGAAGGAACGCGCGTGAGGCTACGATAGCGAAAAATAAAAAATTTCTACCGCGCACACCGGACATCATGCTAAGGAGGGATCATAGATCGTTACCACTAGACGCGCAGCGCAATGAAGAAGAGTTGGAGAAGCCGATCCAACCACGCGCGCCGAGGTAGTAGTGGAAGTAGCCGATCGTCCCGAACAGATCGTCTCCTCCACGCGATCAACCACACCACGAGCAGATCCAATCTGTAGTTTGTTGATGCCGATCAACGCCGCAACGAGCAGCGCCTCCACCGGTATCCACACGCCCGGTGGAACGCCGATCGCGAGTGTACCAAAGACTCGCGAGCGGCTAGGGTTTGGCTCGGAGGTGGCGGCTAGGGTTTTGCTTGGGAGGAACGAGCGTACATCCTCACCCCGCCTCCAAATATATAGACCTCCTCACTTGGGCCTCGTGGACCGAGGCCCAATAGGAGTCTATCCGGATCTCTATCCGAATTGAGCCCACATCCAAATCACATTCGAATTAGTGTTCCAACCCGTTAAGTGTGCGACCAGAGGTTCACGTATACTTGGTCGCGACCGGAAACACCTTTCCGGTCACCCTGTTAATAGCGCCTCTAGCAAGACATATTAACCCCAAAGTATACGTAAAGATCATATCACTGAACTCGTAATGTTCTCATGTACGAATCCCTTTGCCTCACGATATAGATTAAGCTCAAGGCGAGACTGTGTCATCCTCTTAATAGCTCAATCACTCTCTCGATTCCGTGATAGATTATAAACTTGTGATTGACTCCTCAATCACATTGGCATGGCCATGCACTTTCATAATCCATTACATCGAGGGCCCAGAGATATCTCTCCCATAAGGAGGGGCAAATTCTATCTTGATCATTCACATCCCACTACATGTTTCATAGCAAACCCGAAGACTACTTTTATGACTACCCAGTTACGGAGTAGTGGTTAGTAGTCCCAAAATAGGCTACTACGCATATTGGGAACCATGATGATCTCAAGTCTAAGGATTCTACATAAACACTACTTGAGACCAACTAATGACACATGGAATCTCTGCAGTGTCTCATGGCGGGTCTATCCAACATATGTTCACTAACACATGTCCATATTATTGATTTGGTATCTCCATACCATGATCCATGAGACATGATCATCAATCAATACATATGCTGATCTTTGAATCATATTTGTTCCTCATATGATATATGATCAGGCATCATTTAGAAATAGCAACATTTTGGCATTAAGAGTCTCATGAATAAGTCACATACTCATTGATCAATAATGATAATGTCTATTTCAAGGAACAAAGCAATGTATCATAAACATAGTATGTGATATATTCAACATCTCCATGTTGCCTCTAGGGCATATCACCAACAGTATACATACCAGAAAATCTGCACAAGAGATAATGCTATAGGCCAAGCATCATAGAAGCACATGTGTATTACAAAACGGTGGTAACTACTACTGAAACAGATGTGTATTACAAAACGGTAAAAGCTATGTTCATAGCAGATTGGTAAACAATAAAGTAAAGAAAGGAGTTACGCTATGTATGAGCAAATAGGTATGTACATATTGCGACCTTTAGTAACAAGCGGGAATGTGAAACTACTAAGCCCACCTGTATTGAATTGTTCTAAGAATGGACTGAAGCAGCAGGAAAGTCCAGTGAGCACCAAAAGCAAGCATGCGAATTATATCTATGATACAACACACACATATAGATCCATATATGGGGTGTATAATAAGAAATGTACTCGGTAAACAGCTGTTGTATAGTCGGTCGTTTGGGATAGTTTTTTGAGGGACGAAACGTAAACAAGAAGGGGAAAAATATTAATAGCAAAAAGTACTATATAGAGGTGAGCACTTCTCTATATACTATATTTTTTGTTTCAGTACAGGCAGCACCGCTGCTATCTTCGATAAGTATCTTCAGGCCCGAGCGTGATGTAACACGGGATACTGCTACGTATAATTGTCCATGGCAAAACACCGGATTTCTCATATATATGCCAACTTTGTTTAAAGTCTGCCCTTGACTTTTGTTTATAGTCATTGCATATGAAAGTCTGATTGGGAACTGTCGGCGCTGAAGAGTAAAAGGCCAACGAGGGCTTGTTGCATTTAGAACAATTCTAGGAATACAAATAGACTGGCCAATATTGGTGCCAGTAATTATACGTCCTTCAAGCACTCGATCACCAAGCTTCATTATAATTAGCCATGTTCCATTACAAAGACCCATAGACTGATTTATATTTCTGAGGAGCATCACTGGAACGCCTGTTTTCAAAGAGATAACATGATGTGGGAAATTGTTGACTGTTATAGAATTCAAAAACTCAGGTGGATATAAGAGATTAGCATCAGCAATATGGGTGTCAGACCGAGATATGGAATCAAAACTGAGATACTCTCTTGCATGTTCAAGAATTCTGTTAAAAACAGCCATGTTTAACTCATCAGCAATAGTATTGGTTGGGCAAATAATTGCACGTTCTGCAAGATACAGACTATTCTGGTAGTTGACAAAGAATGAATCATAGATAGCATCCACTAGTGCATCTAGGTTGTTGCTAATAGGGAACAACAAAAGATCTTCTGGAATAGCTATCCAGGATGGCTGAGCTTCTCCTTGTTTTTTTGTCATCGGTATTTGGCCATTTCCAATATCAAGTATCCACTGAGCAAAGGCAAAAAGAGCATCACGTTCTGTAGCTGAAAGAGTTGGATTATGAAGTCTCATATTTGTAGTTAACTTTAGTATTTCAACATGCTGCCACAGTGAAGATCTAATAAGAGATGCTTCGATAATCTCTATTCTAGTACCGTTCTCGATAACAGGTAAGATTTGGCGGAAGTCTCCACCAAGAACAAGAAGTTTTCCACCAAAAGGTACAGCTGTGTGGCTAGTATCTTCAGCAGACATAAGATCACGTAGTGTTCTATCAAGCGCTTCAAAACAATGTCTATGTGTCATAGGGGCTTCATCCCAGAGAATTAGAGAAGTCTTCATAATAAGTTCAGCTAGCATTGTTCCATGTGTATATTACATAAAGTTCTTTGATTGATTTCAAGAGGTATTCTGAAACGGGAATGAGCCGTGCGACCACCTGAAAGTAACAATGAAGCAATCCCAGAGGAAGCTACAGCAAGTACTATTTGAGCTCTTGCTCTTAGAGTTGCTATAATAGTATTCCAAAGAAATGTTTTTCCGGTACCTCCATGTCCTGACACAAAGTAGAAGCCACCCTTACTATCAGCAGCACTTGATAGGATCTTGCTATATATAGCAGATTGTTCAGCATTTAGTTTGGCATACATCATTTGGGCCTCTGTTGCCAAAACAGCACGATCATATGCTAACTCTTCGGTTATAAGCCGATTACCGGAGGTAGGATCACTGTGCGCTAATTCAGTGACTATATTATATGTGCCAAAGTTGAGACCATTTTTTGAGAACATAAGAAACAGATCCTTTATCAGCTGGCACTGTAGATAGCTATCCAGTATTGAATATGTTCAATTCTGTAATCCTTGCCGTATTCTATATGCGATATCATCAGCAAGAAAGGTCCAATATCTATCAAATAAGTGTTGTGGATTAGCTATACTGCAGAAAGACAGCACCACCATAAAAAGATGCCTAAGCTGATGCGCTGTAGCCCAAACAATTGCCTTATCAAATAGCATATACCATTCTGTATCGTCACCAACTAATCTGCGAGCTCTGCACGCTTCTTTGAAAGTAGGGTAGCAGACATCATTGAAAACTCTAATATCTTCATAGTTTTGTGCTCCACAAACAACCATCAAAAGCATTCTCAAATAGAATAGCTTACCAGTTGTCGGATGGACGTTATATATTCGACCAATCTTTGAGGCTGCTCATTTTCTTTTTTTCCATTTTCTACCAGTGACATCCCATGTCCATTTTGATGGAAACTGATAATAAGTACAAGATCTTGCATCTACAAATTGTTGATTAGCAACAAACCATTCAGTCAGTGTAGTTTTGTAAGCCCTTGGATCTACAACAATCTGTTCCAGACTTGTCTGCTCATGGTACATAACCCTATTCATACCAGGCATATGCACAGTCAATCGCTCAACAGAAGGCATTCGGCCATGTATCTCAAATTCAAATAGCCGCCAAATTGTTTCACACGAAGACAAATATCTATATTTTTCAACAGAGAGATACTAGTTTTCAATAGCAAACACCTACATGGAAATAAACATATGCAGTTTCATGTAAGAAAACATCAGCAGAGTGTACAAAAACAGAAGCAATAAAAACTAAAAGCTGTATGGGCAAACGTATATGAATTTATACAAGAAAGCATTAAGAACAAATGAGAAAAAAAGTGGAATTCTGCACACGTTGTTATAGCAAAGAAAAGATGATTAAATATATAGAATATTACCTGCATTTAATATAATTAGCAATTTCATCTATTCCTTGTTTAACACCTGAATTAGGAAAGTTTGATGGTTGGTCAGCACTGGAGAAATTCATCTTTGCTCTATCTTGGCCTTTAGTAAGGTATTTAAACAAATACTTCACAAGATTTGTTTTGTTGCACCATTCAACATTGATATGAGCTTGGAATTTTTTGAGCAAAGCAAGGTTGTATGGAACTACCCATCTGTTATCCAGTTTGATTCCATTCTTCACAATGAAACGACCATCATCTCGTCGACTATACATTGGAAAACCAGATTTATCAATCGTTGTTTCTTGGTTGAATTTTTTAGGATATCGCTTTGAGCACAAACCATCTTTCATACATGGGCATTTCTTGTTTAGATCTCCACATAGACCGTGTATCATAAATTCGTCAACAAGAGCATATCCAAGCGGGTCAATAGCTGGATCAGGAATTTCAGCACATATAAGGCTATCTATATAGTCAGCAGTTAGGTCTGTGTCATGGTGAGCAAGCCATATGAGAGTGTGGACATGAGGTAGCCCTCTCTTCTGGAATTCAATAGTGTATAAAACTACTACACTCAAAAAAGTACTCAGAGCATAAACTAAAAGGTGTTACTTTTAGGATGGGGAAAAAGTATATGTATACACACAAAAAACCGACTAACCTGCTCGGACAGGACCAAAAGTGCGACCAGCTTTAATATCAGAAATATATTCAGTAAGCTTCATATGGAAGACTCGAGTTACAATATCAAAACGATCAATATATTTCTGACTAGGCTCGTATTTCAGTGCGTCAACAATCTCTGACCATCGGGAGTTGCAGGTGAAAGTAGAAAACAAGTCAGGAGCACCATATTCACGACAAATGGCCATAGCGTCTTGATAATTAAGTGCATTATATCGAGGCCCACCAGTGAAACTCGCAGGAAGCAAAATCTTATCTCCAATGTTTTTGCCTTGCGATGTGCCCTCACCAAGCGCATGCGAAATACCTTGGTATGTTTTTGACCTCAACACATCTTGGTTGAAAAAATTAAATAAAAGACGGTTTGCTTCAAGACATGAATAGCAGTCCACCTGTATCTGATTTGAAAGCCGACCACAACACGTATAAGGATTTGGTTCATTTCTCCGATAGTGACATTCATAACAATAGTATTCAAGCATGGATACTTCATCTCTGGCTGAAGATACACTGTCGTTAGTCTCTTTATACTTGATACCAAGATGGAAGCCTTTTTCCCCATATGGAAATAGAAATGGATATTGAAGAGACATAAGACTAGGATTCAGAGGCGAAACATGCTTCAGCTCACTGTAGTGGGTCTCAACAACTATATCAAATCTGTTATTCTCTAAAGACAGGTCACCTACGATTAAGGCAGCTAGTTCAGGAACAGCTGGCAAAGAATATCTATCACCATGACTATCAGATGAGCCAATAGGCCGAATGTAAACCTCTGGGTTTTCTTCAGAAAACAACCGATCACGTGCTAGCCTGAATTTTTTCACTAACACATTGCAACAGTCAAGCATACTAATCAAGGCAGCAACAATATTAGCATCCGCTTCATCTTGTCCGTTATCTTCTTTATTGAATAAAGATAGTCTGTTATCAATTTCGTTAAACGTATCATAAATATATAGCTGAGCATACTGAGGCCTCCGTCCTTGAACCGGGACTAATGAACCAATACGGTGATGAACAACACCATTTATACGGAAAATATAAGGACCTTCACCAGTGTTTATGGCTCTATCAACATCTACGCCTAAAGAGGTGAACGCAAACAAGGAATTATAATGGCATATCAAGCGCATAAATTCATTTGAACGGGGACCTTTATTAAACCCAATAAGTTCTCGAAGTGGATGTGGCAACTCTTTATGCGGTGGAAGGGAAACTTTTCCACCTCGGCAACACTTATTATAAACAATTCGGTGATGTCTAGACGAACTCCTATGCTGAGACCGTTCTTGAAACCAAAAAACAGCGCCACACCTATTACATTCGTAATCTGGACCGCCATAATATGATCGGTTGACATACGTAGCTGAAACAATATAACAAAAAGCCTACTCAAAGAAGAGAAACAAAGAGAGGGTATAAGAATGCAAAACACATAGAAAAAACACAAGGGGAAAACCCGAAAAACAACACAGCTATGGAATATTGGCAAAACTTTTAGGTTAGAAATTTGTTCCTTAAAAAGAGAAACCGCTGTGCCTCTAGATGAAACTGGACTAAAAGGGTAGATGTTACCTGAAATGAGAACAAAATGCAATAGAAACTATAGAACAGAACATGCTGAAATCTCTATCGCTAAACCAAAGAACAAAATAAAGAACAGAGCAGTTAATCAAAAAGAACAAGTAAGGACAAAACAGAGAACCCAAAAAAAAACTTGGAGAAGCTATAATAAACCACGCCTAAATCTATATGATTCAAAGAAAAGAATAGCACCTGTTCTACCAACATTGCGCAGCAAATTGGATAGTTTCCTTTTTTCCTATTGTTTGTCGCATCAATAGAACTAACCAGCGGTAAGAAATGGTCTCCTGACATGTTAACAGGCAGCAAAACAAAGAGGTAAAAAACAAGAACACAAAGCACAAGCTTAAAAAAAAGAGAAAGCAAGCAGCTATCAAGAATGGACACAACCATGCTGACGCCTCCATGGAAGAAGCGTATTAGCATCTGCGGAAAGCACTGTAGAGCACAAATGATAGGGCAAAATACAGTAAGAAGCAGAAAGCACTGTAATAGCTTGAAAAACAAGAAGGATTCAGCATACGCAAGCTACACAACGGTAATAACAAACATACATGAATTACATGGTGCTCGCAAACGTGCTGCTGTAAAGCCGTCAGACAAAACATCTATAGAAGGAACCGATGAAACTGCTGGCTGTTTTCCACGCAAAATTTCTTGACGATGAGCGTTAGCACAACCCGATGAATCCATAAAATAAAATACCAACAGCTAAAACACAAATAATACAACCAAAACGCAATCAGAACTACATAACTATAGAGAGATCTACAGATACAACAATAACTAAAAGCATGTACATATGAACTAATTCGTCATTCGCACATCTGGAACACCAAGAGACGGGCAATTAGTAGATCACAGCAGCAAGAATATACCACCATAGCTAAATATTTTATACGAAAAAATACACACACTCTATTACGGACCACATGCAGACCACAGTACAAACAACATATCTAGACATCCTAGCAAACAAGGGCGTATCAAAAGTTACAGTGCCTGCAAACGCGCTGGTGTAAACTCATGAGAGAGCTACATAGGTATAGACAAATCTATAGATACAGCAGTAACTAAAATCGTGTACATAGGAACTACTCGTCAATTGCATGTTTGGAACGCCAACAGGTGGGCAGCTAGTAGATCACAGCACGAAGAACATATCTACAGAATGGACCGATGAAACTGGGGACTGCTAACCACAATATGAACAACACATCTAAATATCCTAAGAAACAAGAGCGTATGAAAAGCCACGCTTACAGAGTGTAAAATGGAGCGCTGGCCTCCTGAGCAACAGAGCGGTATACTTCAACAGCGACTCAATACCAGCGCAGAACAATACCCCTGTGATCTACTCTCGGCCAGGCAACAGCAGACAGAAACAGAACAGCATAAAACGCCTGCAAAAGCACATACATAATGTTATAAAAACAAACGGCAAGTGCGCACAACCAAACATTACAAGAAAACATCTACGCCATACTACAAACCGAACATTACAGCCTAAACACCGCATACATAACAGCAAAACCCACGCATCTACCACAAAGCCTACCTACACAGCAAAACATAACTATCCGAAACAGAAGGCAAGAGAAACTTCTAGCACAAACGTAAACGAAAGAACAGCCTGGAAGCTTTCGCAGCAAAATAAGGAAGACGAAACAAGAGCACCAGCAAAAAGCGGCAAAACACAGGAGAAACCAAAAAACAAGGAAGACGAAACAAAAGCACCAGCAAAAAGCGGCAAAACACAGGAGAAACCAAGAAACAACAACAGTCATAAAAACAATGGTAAAAGACGCAAAAAAGGAGGAGCGGACGACATACATCAACCGGATCGCCCACCAGCTAGCGGATGAAGAACACTACGCTAACAAAAAGCACTAACCAGAGCGGCCACCACCCACCACACGAAGAACACCTAGGAGAGGAAGAACACCACGGCAACGAAAACCAGCAACCCGATCGGCCACCACTGAGCACACGAAGCACACCGACAGAAAGCGCAAGAGCGAAACAGCAGCTAAGAACAACCGGACGCACCACGCCAAACCAAAAGCGAAACGAAAACCTCGCTCACAAAATCCGCCACCCGTGCGTACGATGCCAATAAAAACACAAACAAAACAACCTGCACGAGGAAAAAACCGACCACACCACAAACCGCAAAAGCAGGACCCAATCATCATACACTAACCCGTCCCTAAACCGCGTAAAAAAACGGCGCCACCTCAGCCTTCGCCTGGAAGCCTGCAGCAGCGCCACCCGCCTCGCTGTTTGCCTGGCGCGGAAGAGGAGACAGCGACCGAGCGCAAACCGAAACCGCGCATCGCTACCATATCGCAACGAGAATAGCCAGCGCGCACGCACAGCGCACGTCCACGCGACCATGCACAGCGCGCGTCCATGCGACCACGCGTCAGGCAAAGAGCGCACAGCGCACACGTGGCACAAGCGAGAGACCAGGGAGTCCCCTGGCTTTGATATACGGTAGATTCTCTTTAATCCTGGAGCAACTCACTTCTTCATCTCTTGTAAATTTCTAATAGGGCATAAAATAACACCCGATCCATTAGGAAAACCCATGGTGGTTAGTACACCAGCAGGAATGATAGAAGTAACATTAGTTGAAAAGGACAAGCCATCATAATCCACAATACTAAAATCTTAGCTAACCTCTATGTGATCGACCTGACCGGCTTAGAGGTGATATTGGGTATGTATTGGCTATCCGCCCACAAGGTAAATATTATAGATTGCTGACGAGGATATAACAATCCCCAAATTATTATTTATCTGTAAATGATATTGATACGTTATTATACTCCTCGAGTATATCTCTTATCTATAAGGGAGATATTTCACAAGATAGTCGTAAGCTCTCCTACAACAACTCCTTAGTCGTAAGCTCTCCTATGACAACTCCTTAGTCGTAAGTCTTTCTTATGACCACATCATAGTCGTAAGTTCTTCTACGATTATGACATAGTCGTAAGTTATCCTGCGACCACCTTGTAGTCATAGATCCTCCTACAACCAAGCCAAACTCCGAATAACCTGTCTATGACAATCCATAGCATCGTGGGTTTGTCTGATGAGGTAGTTAGTATGTGTATTTATTCTCTAGAATGAATATGCATAACTTCTCTCTAACAGCCTAGCGTGCGTTCCTGAGTCAAGCATGATGCGCAGAAGCTATTCAGATTGGACATACAATGAACATATGATTATACTATAGCTAAAGGCATAAACTATACACATGTACATTTACTTCGTAAGTTTTAGTAGTAGTTAGCTAGCTCCCAAGTGCATACTTATTTTTCTTAATTTGGTATGTAATTGACATATCCTCCATAAACTCCTTTTTTCCCAAAGTCTGCAATTTCCAAATCAGCCAGAGGAGCTAGTATTTTTATTTCCGATTCAAACGCATTCATCATGTGGGGACATAACATTTATGGCCATATGGAGACTTAATCTAAGCCATAGATGATGTTCATAAAAAATTTGGCTGACTAAGATGTTTTCCTTTTAAAATTAATGTAGGAGTTTCTACCTTTTCTCTTTTTCTCTAATTAATGTGAGAATTTCTAGCTTTTCCTCCTCTAGGATTAACGTGAAGGCTTGTAGGAGAGCCTCCCAATTAATATAGATATAGATAGATAGGTAGATCTATATTGAAGCCATTATTTCTTACGGCAATGATGGTGTCAAGTATAACTATGAAGTTTAATCTGGATCATTGATTTGCTTTAGAATTCACAAACTTTTCGAGGGTGGAGCGCTGAAGCACTTCCTGTTAAGCAAAACTAAAATGCGTTGGTTTTGCATATTCCCATGTAACCATGGTATATATAATTTGTGCTTGTTGGCGGTAGAAGCAGCATACTCTCTGGCCTTACATCACATGCCAATTTGAGCCTAGTATGCCAAGCAATTGCTTGTGCTTGGCTAGTTGAATTGAGGAAACGCAATGAACTTTGTCTTGTGAGTTCAAGTCTGGCTGCAAAATGCTGGCACACTACAAAATTGGAAATGGACTGATTTTTCCGCATGCACATAAAGTCCCGCTGAAGTGATCTTTAAAATTGTCTATGTATTGCAGAGAACGCAAAATGTGCAGGAGGCCGTGGTGACTGAGCTGGAGAATTGTCAGATCCGTTTAGGGACGAATCCGATCTGATAGAAGTGGGTGCGGAAAATCGCAAGGTGATCTCAGTAGGCGGAAGGAAAACAGGAGGTAATAGGAACTACGGTGGCGGCTGTGTTAGGGTTCTATTCTAAAACTAATGGGAAAGGCTACTGTTACGACATCATATTTCTTACTTCTATTCCCAGTCAGTTTGGGCTGAAATACCCAGTTACAGCAAAGTCTGAAGTTTACTGATGTAAAAGTTGCAAAAATAAAAGAGGGAGACAGTTCGTCAAAACAGTGATCACTGGAATCTTCCTCGTCCCTCCGATGCCACATAACGTTCCGGAAGTCCATCATCCACCGTTCACTCTGCGCAACCGAAATCGTCCAAACATTACTCCTGTCGCCGTCTTCAGTTTTTCCCAGCTCGCTTCATCAGGTGGCCTTGACAATTGCCCCCTCTTAAAAGTTCAGCCTTGTCCTCTAGGGTGAAAATTAGGGAATGCTCTCTGAATAAAAGGAACATCTTCCCATGAAGCTTCTTCTGGAGATAGATTCTGCCAGTGAATGAGCCATTGAGCAGCCACGGAGCCTCTTTTGGGAATAATTCTTCTTTTCAGAGCCTGCAAAAGGTTCGGTTCTTACCTTGCCATTAGGACCGACCAGAGGAACATTTGGTAAAGTAATGGCGTTGGCTCCCAAATGCTTCTTTAACTGACTGGTGTATAGTGGCATTCTCAGGTAACAGCAGTTTATAACCCATTATCCCAATCCGCTCTATTACCCGAAATGGTACATAATATTTCGATCTGAGCTTCAGTGACCCTCTTAACCTGAAAGCATTCTGCCTGTAAGGTTGCATCTTTAAATAAACCATACCCCCCTATCTGAAATTGCCACTCAGTTCTCAATTTGTCAGCAAAGTTTTTGATTCGGTTCTGAGCAGTAAGCAGGTTTTCTTTGATCTTTATCAACATTTGTTCCTTATCTTCAATGAATATTCTGGCTTCCTCCGAAATATTACCGGGTATTGCAACTTCTCCCAACTGTGGTGGTGGGTAACCACAAAGAGTTTGAAATGGGGTGGTTGTAATGCCCCCGTTTCCAGAGGCGTCCACGGTTCCTCCCACAGCTGTCTAGGACTGTTCAACTATGAGGTACTGTAGACAAGTGTATATCATTGTCAACACATGCTTAAAATCAAATGCCAAACTTTATTACAAGATAATGGCCTATCGGTCGAGTCTTACAACGGGGTAGCGGCCCTTACATATTACATAACAAAAAGGAATCACAGGCAGGTCTAAGTGCAGAACAACCCTAAAACCACACATCAACTTCGTAATACGTGCCATCGTCTTCGTATATCTCTTCATTCTCTTGCGGCGTATTTTCTGTTTATATTATTAGCACATATGAGTACAAACATTAAGGTATCTCTTGGCATGGAAAAACTATTGTTGCCTTGCAAGCTATATAAAGGAGGACGTCAGAGAGAGGAAGGGACAAATCAAGACAGACCTAAGGGAGAATAGAAGTAGAGTAAGACATTCCACGTTACATTCTTTGTTGTAATCAGTTCATTGAGTAATAGCTACACAGGAGTAGGGTTGTTATTCTCCTAAGATAAGACCCGAACCTGAATAAAAATCCCTATTTCTTTTGTCTGTGTGATCATTGCCTAGTGACTCCTCGCCGCACACCCTACAATCTCCTCCAGGAGCGCTATGCTCCGGATCCTTGGAAGGTCATCGTCATATGCATGCTGCTCAACCGTACGAGAGGGAAATCGGTGATATTTCCTTTTGTACCTCCTCTCATTACCTATCTGGCTACATTTGCTAAAACACCAATTGAGATATGAGAATTGCTTGATGGATGAGGGTTGCCTTAGATCCTTAATGAGTTTCATTACTGCCATGCCTACTTCACCCTTGTTTGCAGTTCATTCTGTCATAAAAATGACCATGTTCTTCCTTTGAGTTAAACTGTTAAAGCGATAAATAACCAAACTCAAATTTTAAAGTGCATGTTTTATAATTACAACTCTTTACTTCTGGTGATCTCTTATACTATTACTGCAGAGGAGAGTTTTGTAAATTTCTCGTTTTTGTTTAGTTGCTTATCATATTGTCATAATAGTATTTACTTTCTTTATACAATCTTGTTGAATTCTGGCAGATCCTTGCTGTTGACTACTTTTTCTAGGCTATCAAAATAATCTCCATGATACTAATGATGATCAAGTTGTAGATAACTTGTGCCAGGAAAACTTTCTTTGGTCTTTAATGTGCAGTTGGCGTGGAGGTAGTCATGGTCGGTGATGAGAAAGACCGATATTAGGATGGAGAAATCTGATGTCCAGACAGTCGAGGATGTTATGCAAGGTGGTTGGGCTCACGCTGGAGCATGTGAAGATCAAAGGTGGTGATTCATAGAGAAGCTACGGGCGGTGCGGTCCAGGAGGCTTTGACACGAGTGGTGATGATGTGTGGAGAAGCTACAGGAGGTGCGGTCTTGGAGATTTGGACACAGGAGTTGAAATCTACATCCGGTAATTTAGATTGCTTTTTTTCTGGTTTGAGATTCGTTTTCAGGTGTCAAAAATGGAGGCAATCATTCACCCCTCTAAGTGCGCCATATGATCCTACTTGTACACATCACACAAGCAAAGTTGAGAAATACACTTGTCTGTCTCACCCCTGCCAGCCTATCCATTTGCCCCCTATTGCGCAGCGTGAGCACCATCGGACTTCTAAACTAGCGTCCGATCTCAAGATCGCTAAACCAGTGGTCTGGCCCTAGGTAGTTTGATTGGTATACTCGCAAGTCCAACCAGCAGAGCAGCAAACTTAGGGGCCTTGGGCCATCTCCCAAAGTACTAGCGTGATAAGTGGGTACACCTCCACCCTTATAAATCGTGCTCTGCTAGCTCTCGCAACCAATGTGGGACTACCCCAACATATCTCCCCTTAACACATCGGGTGTGCTCCCCGGCAACCATAAGGCCTGAGATGTATTGGGGAATCTAGGCTTTGATACTAATTGTTATGCAGAGTAAGGGCCATTCGGCCGCTAAACCAATGTCCGACCCTAGGTAGTTGGGCTGCTATACCATAAGCCCAACCAGCAGAATGTTAACCTAACGGTCTTGTTGTAATACCCCAAAAATTTGCAACGAGTAAATAAAAGAGCATAGTTTGCCGTCAAACCCATCGACCTTTTTGGAGTGTCGATTTAGTATCGCGCGCAGAGGTTCCCAAACCATCTCAGGACAATCGGCACCATCTAGAGAGTCGTATAATTAGCGCTCTCAAAGGTTCCCGGACCGCCCAGGGACAGTCGGCACCGTCTCGTGTTTCGGGTGTTCATCATCCGGCAAGAATTTCACCTTACCTTTTACTGACTTACCACTGCAGTAGAAACCCCAAAACCCCTTGGGACCAAAATGCCCTTGGGTAGTCAATTGTATGAGAGAGGAATGGGAAGGCATGTCGGTCATTCATAAATACAATGGGCAGCCCCCAACCATGCTCTTAAAAGCCATCCCCTTTCAGCAAGCCCCATTTTTCTCATCTCATTCTCTCCACAAGGTAAGAGTAAAACCAGTAGAAGCACACCTCCATCCCCTTCTCACTGCCAAACCAAGAAGCCAACACAAGCGCATCCTCCAAGCTCACCACAGAGAAGGAGCCGAAGAAGGTGGAGCAAGGGGCGCGGCCGACCATGACGGCAAGAGAAGCCACCTGAACCTCAACCTCACCCACGCCAACTTTTTCTCACTAGGCAAATGGGTAAGTCTTACCTCCCGTGTCTCGGCACCATAGCACCACCCGAGCGCACACACCATGAAAGCAAAGGCAAACAAAGGCTAGAGTGTGTGCATGTAGAAGTAGGGGTAGGGGAGGCACTGCCCTATTAGGAGCAGCCGGCCGGCGAAGAGCCGGGGCCGACGAGCTCGAAGCCAATGAGAGGCGCAGGAGTCGGTGGTGGCCCTATGGCCGGCGCACCCGTGCGCCGCCTGGGGAGGGGGGCCGGCTGCGAGGCTGCGCGCGAGAGGAAGGGGGGAGCCATGGAGGCAGAGGCACCGGTGGTGGCGGGTCTCGGGCCGGCTGTACCGGGCCGGGCCGCGCCATCGGAGGAGCGGCACGGTCACGCACGCAGGAGGCGAGGAGAGAGGAGGAAGGCAAGGTAGGCGGAGGCGGGGGGAAAGAGGGCCGGTAGAAGAGCTGCCGACGGTGAGCCAAGGGCGGCGACACCGAGCCGAGCACGCACCGCCCGGGGCCTCCCGGCCAAGCAGACGAGAGGAAGGCGGGGGCCGGCAGAGCCGCCGGCGCCACCAAGTGCCGCCGCGCCGCCCGGTCGGTTAGAGAGGAGAGAGAGGGGCTTGGGGAGAAGAAGAGAAGGCCATTCGGCCGGATTCAGTGCGGGGAGAGAGAAGAAAATGAGGAGAGAGAGAGAGAGGAGGGGCCTGAAGAGGTAAGGCCGGTTCGGCCGAAAGAAAAGAGAAGGGGGGCCGGGTAAGAAAAGGAAAGAAAGAAGAAAAAAGAAAAGGGAAAGAAAGGAAAGAAAGAGAAGAGAAAAAAAAGAAAAGAAGAAGAAAGAAAAGAAAGAGAGAGAAAAAAAGAAATGGGTTCGGCACCTGCGCGACAGGTCCCTCAAAACCCGTGCGATTACGCCTGAGGTCGGGATACGAGCTTAGGGACATTGTTCTCCGTTTAAGCTCTGGATTTTTGTTTTGCCGTTGAGTCGGGTTGACATGTACGCAGGTGGAGGTCCCGGGGCAGAGCCGTCCACGCGTCATCCCCGAGGCTAACCAGGCAAGTGCATTGTAAAGCGGCGAATTCGGATAGTGATTTCGGTTAAATTGAATGATGACGCATTGCTTACCATGTTGGGATAAGTTTGCCTTTTTCGGGTACATATTGAGAAAAGATGAATGATGAACGTTGAGACATGCCATGTTGATATGCATAAATGAACTTGCATTGCATGCATATCATGAAAAGAAAGAGAGTTGGTCCACGGGCAACTGTGGTCCCTGTATGAAACAGGACGGGCTTGTGGTCCCCGCATGAAACAGGGTGGGCCTGGGTGAGCATCGACGGGTGCACACTCTGCTATATCGGTATAGGCTAAAGAGTTGAGAAAGAAGTGCATGAGCATGTGCGTGGGCATATGCATAACGATCGGTTGATGAGAACCTAAAGAGATAAGAGAAAGGTGCATGTGCATGATGAATAGTTCATCGGAACTTGAGATGGTTAAATGGAAAAGTGGTTAATGAAACTGGAATGAGTATGGTCTAATGAATGAACCTGTTATTTGCCGTTTTGCTTTGTACTTGCTAAGTCGGTGGACTCACCCTTACTTCGTTGTTGTTTTTAGGTGACCGTTGATGATGTCAAGCGCGGGTGGGAGTAGCACATGAACAACTGGCACGAACCAGCAGCACTTTTGTATCACCTTTTGTCAGTGTATTTTTTTAGTCTTTACTAGACTAGAGTACTCGCTAGAAATGTCATGAATATCTGAACGTAGTAGTATAAATTCCTTTAGTGTTGATGAAATGGTATGAGCATGTAGAGGTGGTAGCATCTTGGCCCAGAGAGTGGGCAGGGGGTTACACTTGTGCCATACCACCCCCCGCCCCCAAAAAAAGAAAAGCCTAATAAGTTGGTTGTAACATCCTGAAAAATCTGAATTTGGAAATATGAGTTCTTGAATTGTTTTTGCAGTAGATTCTATTGGAATTCGGATTTTATGGTGTTTTCCTGAATTTGGTTGAGTTTATAAAAATTAAAGAGATTCATAAAAGACAAAGACAAACATTAGTAATACCAAAAAGGGAATATGCAAATAATAGAAAACTAAAATTTTAAATACGAATCTGAAAAGATGATCCAGTATAAGGAGGGAGAAACCTGAATTTAAAATACAAGTCTTATTGTGGTAATAACGGCATAAATAGTAATATAGGGAATATAAATATTACAAATTTAGAGAGCAAGCAAAATAAGCAAATAATAAAAATATATAAAATAATAATTAAAAAAAGAGGAGAAAGGGGCCGGCTGGCCAGCCGACCAGCTAGCTAGCTCAGTCGGCCGCCCCGCACCCCTTTCTTCCTCCCCTCCACGCCTGCCTTCAGACCAGGGGCCGAAGACCCCTCCCTCGCGACGCCCCTCGGACAGCAGTACCCCGACGTCACTTCGCGCACGTCATCAGGGGCCCCACCGCCATCCCGTCGCCAAGACAGCGCTGCGTCATCCTCTGTCGCACCAGCTCCCGTCCACTCCTCCTTTTCCCGCGCGGTCTCCGCCGAGGAAGCCGTGATGTTCATTCCCTGCTGTACGTCTCCCCGTCCTCGGTTATCGTCACCCACAACTGCTCTCTGCAAGCATTAAACGGGGGAGAACGGTCGAGCAGAGCTCCTGTAGCCATGCCAAAGCTGACGTCGCCGCCATGTCCGGCCACCTGCTCTCCTCGGCGCCAGCAAAATCCGCCGGCTATAAAGCCCACCCGAAGCCTCCAAACTCCTCCCCGCACTCCCCGTTCACTCCTCCCCAGAGCAATCGGCCTCCCACCCCCTCTTTCTCGCCGAAGCCACTCTCTTCCCCAAGTCCGGTCGCCGATCCAATCCACCAAATCACACCGCCGTTTTCCAATTACTCGTGTCTACACCCTCTCCGGGATGTCGTGAAGTCAACCGCATCCGCCGCCGGGCACCCCGATCCTTCTCCGGCGCCGGCGACGATCTCCCCCTTGGACCGCCGCCACCGCACGCCGCCGACCCTACTCCGGTGACCCCCGTCCGTCGCCGACCGCACCACCGGGTTCCTTGACGTGCGGGCATTACATTTCGCCCGCCACCCGAGCCTCCCCGACCCCTTCCCGCCGACGAGCCCGCCGCCCGTTCTGGCCCGAGTTCCTCTGCCCCGGCCTCTGCTACCGTATACCTTAAGAAAATAAAGCGCCCCCTATTGGTAAGCAACATCCGAGAGAACTCCTGGCTAGTAGCGCTAGCGTTCATCATACGGTCCGGTTCGATCCTCCGGCCGCGGAAATAAATAGGTTTTTGGATTAAATTTTTGCCATGCGTTTTAATCAAATAAAAATCCAGACAAATTAGGAAATAATCCATAAGTGATGCAAGAATTTAATTAGGGAATTAGTGAGTTCTTAGAGCAGTTGACCATGGTTAATTATCATATGTTAGTGAGTAATATGACATGAAAAATTTCCTTACATCCTTAGCAAATAAAAGTATAATGAGTGATTGAATACAAGTTAGCATAGCACATGTAATAACGAATACACCATGTAGCTTTATCAAATGAGAGGGTTTAGTGATAATATGATTAGGGTAAGCATTCACATGAAATGATGGCCATTTAAAAAATAAAGATTTACTCAACAAACACATCTCTAAATTCACCCAAAGGCTCAAAGCCTACTTAATGAAATTAAAATATGACATTTGGAGTTATTTGGATTTTCTCGCAAATGTTTATTTGGTTTGCTGATTTTTATCCAACTTTTCGCGCACGTAAAAATAGCGTACGAAGCTCAAGAGGAGGAAGCTGAAGCAGAAGCCGCCCAAGACCACCCAGACCCATCCTACTGTGACCAAGGCGAGTCAATACTTGATCATGTTGAACCTACATTTTCTGCAAATTATTTTTGTTTAAATTATCAAACTGCATGCTGTTATTTTATATGCAAATACATGTTTAATTTATAATTCTAGTTATATGTCATTGTTTACCTTGATGAATATTACACCTCCTTCAGAATATTTGCACATGTGAACCTTGTCGCCCTAGCAAAATTATAATAGTAACCTTTCAAAAATAAGTCCGTAATTATATGCCATGCTTAGTATTGCTTAGATACTCATGGGCGCAAGAGCGCCCAAGCATCACTTTTAATCATGAGAAAAGTTGGTTGGGCAGTCATGGTGGTAATGACTGGTGTATGTGAGATATGGTTATTTTATATTCCCAAAAACCTCAAATTGCTTATTTATCTGGGCGGATGGTTCGGGGGTATGGTGCTGGGTGCACGAGAGTGTGGTTTGTGGTAGCACCGCCCAGATAACCCTAAGGACTGCATCTTGTCATGACCTCCTGGGTAAAACAAGTACAACCACAAGTCTGTAAAGTACAACTTGGCTTAGTAAATTTACCGGACCCCGAAAGTCATCATCATCGGTGGAGGAGAAGTGGTGGTGCAAGTAGCGATTCTGGGTGACGGCTTGAATGGGACACTCTTTGTGAGTGAAGTTCTTCTGCGGCGTGCTAGCAGTACGGGGAGTCAGCTGCTAGGCGCATAGGAGGGGAACATCCCGCACAACGTATGGGACCCACCGCAAGTGGGAGTGGCCCATCGGGTGAGATGATGGAAGGGGCGAGGTACTTTGAACGGTTACTATGATGGTTTGCTCAACCGCACAGCTAAGGAATCGTGTGGGGCAACGAGTGAACTATCTCTTGTGGGTAAAGTGTGCAAACTCTGCAGAGTCAAAACTATTCGAATAGTCGTGCCCACGGTCAAGGGCGGACATGGGAACTTAACTAGATATAGTTCTATTTCAAAAATCTTGGCAAATGAAATGTTAAAGGGAGGGCAGTGGAAAGCCCTAAATGGTGTTGTCCTGGGTGTCGTCCCAGTGGTAATGTAAGCGGTTATAACGCTGAAAGTGTAGCATATGGTTTGGAGGCCATGAAATGGTGGATGACCTCTAGATCACTCGTATTATAGCGTTCTAATACACACTTACACTTGGGAGTAAAAATTGCTAGGTCATAGGAATTTTAAGTAATTGTAATCAAAAGCACTCCTTGCAAAATAAATAAACCGAGCCTTTCCTTTGATAAACCATGCATACTATCTACTTGCATTCTGTGTATTGGCTCGTGGAGCACAGGGTCGGAGTGCTCACACTCGCATTACCAAACCAGATTCTGGAGCCTCGGACCACTACGCCTATGAAGATGCACCCGCTGCAGAGGAAGGGAACAACGTGGAGAATTAGGGCGTCTTTTACGCGTTTTGAGTCCTAGGTGGTTAGACTAAGGTATAGTGTGCCTATAATTATTGCCTTCACTTAGGTAATAATCATACGGCACATATTTACCCCCCAGTCGCTGCTTGTGGATTATTGGCCCTACTTGACTTTTACTTCCGCTGGCTTACTTTTGTAATGTAAACATTTGGCCTGGTCGGCCCTTATGTAAACTCATTGCCCGACGTGGTATAATTCAAACCTCTGTTATGTAATATTGGTATATGTTGTGATTGTCCATGCGATGTATGAAATGATGCAGCAATGTACCTGTGAGCACTATCTACTGATCCAGGGAATAGTGCAGTGGTTTCACAGGAGATTCTGGATTGAAAAATCTGGGTCTGACATTGGTACAACCTCACCCTTACAGAATCATGTTCTGCCTTCTTCCACAACCGATGTGGGCAACAAATCTCCTCGTCACTCATCGGGTGTTCTTCCCAGCAACCATGAGACCTGAGATGTATCTGGGAAACTTGGTCTCTGGTACCATTTGTTGCGCGGCGTGAGTGTCATCTGAAGTCTAAACTAGCGACCGACCCTGGACCAGCTAAACTAGCGGGCCGGCCCCAGGTAGTTGGGTTGCGATACCGGCAAGCCCAACCGGTAGAGAAACAACATCATGGATCTTGGTCCACCACCCCCAAAAAAATACTAGCTTTATAGGTGGGTACACTCTCACTCTTGTAAATCGTGCTCTTCCTCCCCCACAACCGATATGAGACTATCCCAACAAATCTCCCCTCACAAATCGGATGTGCTCCCTAGCAATCATGAGGTCAGAGATGTATGTGGGAACCCTAAGATCCAATACCAATTGTTGCATAGCGTAAGCGTCACTGGACCGCTAAACCAACGTCCGACTCGTGCCCTTTGGATCAAACCTGTGATTTAATTTTATTGCGTCGCACTTGCCCCTTTTGAGATTCGCATTCCATCCGTATGGAACATTGTGACGAAATTCTTCCATTCACAAAGAGATACGAAAAAGTATTTGCATGTCAACGAGATACGACGAGAAATCCTTCCGTTTCATCACGAATGCGTGCGTGCAGGCCTTCCTTTTGGCGTACATCTTGGATATGTTCCCCCCCTTTTTATTACTATAATCAACCTTGGATAGCATGTGATTGCCGCTAAACGCTCGAGCATATCAGAGCCCGCCCGCCGCTTCGCCTGCTCCTAATAATAACTCTCGTACTACAAAGCAAAGCATCCACCTCACATCCAAATGCACATCCTGCATTTTTCATGTATTTTCAATCATTCATTTTCCATCGCCGTGATCCAATATGTCTGTTATCTGTTCTTTTTTCTCCTACCCTGCTTTCCAAACAGGCTCTGCAAACCTCATACAAGGAAGGTATAATATAATTATCACTCATGCATCTTTATTCTGAGGAGAATGTGGCTTGAATCCATTAACAGTGGAGCTCGAGCAAACCTCATTAGGGCCAATAAAGCACGAGCAAATCCATGTACACATCACACAAGCAAAGTTGAGACTTAGATATTTCTGAGAACCTGGGCTCTAATATCATTTGTGACGAAATTCTTCCATTCATAGAGAGATACCAACGAGTCTTTGCATGTCAACAAGATACGATGAGAAATCCAAATCCTTCCGTTTTATCACGAATGCGTGCATGCCTGGCCTTTCGCTGCATCTTTGGATACGTTTCCATAGGAGTGATTGCCGCTAAACGCTTGAGCTTCCCTTTTGCAGATCAGGTCGCTTCGCCTGCTCCTAATAATTACTCGTACTATAAAGCAAAGCATCCCACCTGCCTAGTGTTCCATCACCCAGCTCCTCCCGTTCCGCTCCGTTCCATCCATGGCTCCGCCGCCGCGGCCAGCCTCCTCCTCCGGCGAGGAAGACATGTCCGCCAGCTATTCTACGTCCCAGGACCGAGAGGCGGCTGACAAGGACACGGAGGAGGCGGTGGTGCAGCAGCCGCTTTCCGCCGTTGCACGGTCCTCGACGGCGATTCCCAAGAACCAGGCCACGCAGCCGCAGGGCACTGCCTCCTCCGAGGAAGAGGATGACGACGATGAGGAGGCGGTTGATCTGCAGCCCAGCAAGAGCGCCGACCATCCGGTACCGGCGCAGCAAGAAAGCGAGGAGACTAAGGCTTCGCAGCCAAAGAAGACTAAGGCGCCGTCGGCCGGGCTCACCAAGTCGCAGCAGAAAAGGAAGAAAGCGCCGGCGCAGCATCGTGGCGAAGAGGACGGCGACCCATCCGACAAGGCCCGGCAGCCAAAGAAGACTAAGGCGCCGTCGGCCGGGCTCGCCATGTCGCCGCAGAAAAGGGCGAAGGCGCCGGCGCAGCGTCGTGGCGAAGAGGATGGCGACCCATCCGACAAGGCTCTGCAGCAAAAGAAGACTAATGCGCCGTCGACCGAGCTCGCCAAGTCGTCGCGACCAAAGAAGAAGACGGCGCCGGCACAACAGCTAGGCGAGGAGGAAGTGCAGACAGTGGACTGGTCCAACTCCGAGTCCGGCGACGCGGCGCCGGATGCAGGGCCCCGGCCCAAGAGGAATGCACTTCACAAGCCGGCTGCTCCCAAGAGGAGGAGGAAGACGGCGCCGCCGGAGCCCAAGTCGAAAAAGGCGAGGCGCACATGGTCTCCCCACGACGAGGTCCTGATCCTCGAGGCGCTCGCCAAGCACTGCCGCGAGCATGGAGACCCTCCGCCGCGTTCCGATAACGCCTTCTTCGGCTCCCTCGCCCAGCGTCTCGAGGACCAGAGCTGGCAACAAAACGAGATCAAGGACAAGATGAGCAGTCTCAAGCGTCGGTACGAGTCCAACTCCGTCCCCACCACGGCCCACGAGCTGCTCGTCTACAACCTCTCGAATGTCATTTGGGGAGACAAGGCAGTAGCCGCCGCCGCCGCCGGAGTTGAGAACGGCGGGGAAGAGCACAGGGGGTTTGAGGAAATGTGCGAGCTGTACCCGCATCTCGCGCAGGAGGTGAAGGTGCTCACGGAGGCTCAGCCTGCCGTGAAGAGGTCGTTCCCAAGGCTACATGGCAGCATAGCCCGCGCGATGGAGGCGAAGCTGGAGAAGGTGGCGTGGGCGATGGTGAAGATGCAGGTAAAGATCAAGAAGGAGCTGGTCAATCTGTTGATGGAGCTGCGCTGATCAACCTGGCTAGCTAGTTCGTTTCTCCTCTTATCGTCGATCTATCACTAGATTATATTACTAGTACTCGTTAGTTCTCATGAATACTAGATTGATGGAACTGGAATGAGTCGGTTGTTTGAGAGTCCATGTCTTCCTTTTTTTATGTTTTTGGCGATGAATGGATTGGGCAGGTAAGCCAAGCTCTGGTGGCATGTCAAGCAGTACTCTTTATATTCAGAAGTGAAGCTGATCATTATGTAATCTTGTTTCTACTGCTATGGTGCCAGTCTCATAGTATTATCTAGCCTTTCTGTCTACCCGATTGTCTTGTTTCACAGTCTGATGTCTACTCGAGTGCCTAAAATGGTTTGTTGGCAAATGGAGCTACATATGAATCATGAGTTTCTGAACTGATGCGAGCTAAAATCTGCAATACCACAGAAACTGAGTAAATTACGTCTACATTTCATTCCTTTTGTGTTAGAACCAAGTTTGTCACTTGATGATGTTGTACAGGACCTGTTTCAACCGCCATATGTTGTTGGTTTTCGCCTTTGAACAATTTTCAGAATCACAGATGTTTCTTGCTGAAGTTATTCTTGAATCTGAATCAGTTGTCCAAGGTCTATTTGTTTCTTCTGGGATTTGGAAGCCTTCTTGCATGGTCAACCATGAATTGTTTTTCTGGTCTTGCTCGCCTGAACAATCACAATATTCTCGGAAGGAAGAATTTTTTCACAAAATATACTTGTGCTTATCTTAGCGCAGAGGGAACAATTGTGCACCTCTTCTTTGATTGCCCATTTTGTCGAGCCTGCTGGAGAATTATGCACATGTTAAGTTCATATCTGGCAGCATAGTTAACAGTCTCTGCAAATTCTAGTTCTTCTAATGTTTAGGTCGCCAAATTGAGTTGTATAGATACACTGAACTCATTCTTGTAAAGGTAATGATCCAGAGCTGCCAGTTGTGCAAACGGACAAAACTTTCTGAGCTTTATGTTCAAAACGGCGGCAGACCTAGCAGGAGAGAACAATCACAGCAACAGAAGAGCACACAAAAGACACAAAGATTTATTAATGAAGTTCGGCAATGCCTACATCCCAGGAACCGGATCGCGGTGGCTCCGTCCTTATGAGTTTCCTTTCACGATTAGGATTACAAGAGATCGATGATATATATTTATACCTTAGTTACAAATTTGACTCAGACAGCTAGTCCGAACGCTTCATTTTTCTGCATACATCCCCTTTGCATATACGAGCCATGCACAGCACTTTACAAATAATATTTTTCTGAATGGCGCATGTTTCGGTTCAGATTTGCAAATCGAGTTGTGTTAGTCATGCTAAAAGTTGATTTGATCCTCTAAGTCACTTTCATTTCAGATCATTCTTGTGTTCTCTTTGGACAAGTTATTCTTATCATTATTTAGCTTTTGAGTTTTTTTATCCACTTTTCAACTTAGCAGACAACTGTGGGTAAGCATCTTGTTGATTGTTACAAAATATGGAATGATGTATAATTGCTGCTGGTTCTAATTGCAAATCGTTGCTTCATGTTGTTTTTCCTCTTGAATGCCTTTTCCTACACATGGAAGTAAGGTAGCCTTTAATTTTGTTCTTTTTAATTGCTAGTTTCTGTTTGCTGAATACCCACATAAAAAAGTTGTGTACTGCATTTTGGTGAGATTTCTCTGTATCTTACCGCTAGCCTTTAGCTCGAATCATCTCTTCAGAGTTCAGGGGCATCCATCAAGGCATATCTGAGTTTCAAAGGAGGACTAAGAACTAAAAATCTTTCATGCAAATGTGGGCTGTTTTTTCGCTGCTTACTTGTAGGTTCCTTTTCTGTATTCCTTGGACTAGCTTTGTGTGCTACTTCTTCTGTTCTTCCTTTTAGTGACAAATGCAGCTGATTAGTGTTGTAAAGCGTAATTCAAAAAGATGTGATTAGGGGACGAGAGTGTACTGCATTAGGTAGGTATTTTTTTAGAGTTAGACGGTAACAACATGACAGCGATTGAATGAACTAGAGAGACCGGGGATTGGCTTCAAGGTACATCTTTAAGATACTTTCCTAAATTTATTTTTGTCCACCGTAATACCATGTTCTTCCTCATAAAATCAGCAATGTAGACAAAAAAAAAAGCTAAATGATCACCAACAGTTATAATCATAAATCATCAGCTGATAAGAATAGGGCCAATAAGTAAACAAAAATGAGATAAAATAGCATCCTCAGGTCCTACTAGGGATGGCAATCAAGCACGACGGGTACGGGTAGTACTCGCCCATACATATACCCGTGATCCCGATTTACGCCCGCGGGCATACAAGCGAAGGACCACGGGTAAAAAAACCTCGACCATACCCGTCGCCCGCGGGCATATCCGTTTACCCGTGAAATACATCACCAATGCATCACACAAATACTGTGTTCCAAAACCATAGTATCTTGCCAAACACAAATACAAATACATATAGTTATATTTATCTTGCTGTAGTACACATAGTTTTTTCAAATGGAAGAGGTAATAATATTTCAAATCGGTCTTCTCAAGAACATGAGAGATCTAGCAGCAACATGTAGGAAATGGGGATCTCTTGGTTATTGTGGTACAAGACAGAATTTTCTTTTCTACATGGGACTAAGGAATCATGAGATTAGCGTTGTTCTTACTTAACCTCTATTCTTTTATGCGCTGCGGATCTTGCTAGCTTCTTTCAATAGATTTTTAGCAGCTAGCTAACCAGTGAAACTCCGAAGATGAAATAATTAGCAGCAAATGATGCTGATAGATTCGGTTCCATGTGTGTGCAACTGTGCATTGAACCTTTCCTTTTCTCGGACCTCAGGATCTAATAGCATAGTTGAATGTTATGTAATGCACAATAGAACCAAAATAATGCATGGTTGACTAAATGATTCAGAAATCTTACTTTGGCAAGCCATTGAATAAAGCCTTTCCTAATTCTTCATCATAGTAAATGGAGAGCTTTTTCCATGCATCACACCAGAAGGAGCACAGATAATCTTCCCTGTATATTCATATACAGAAATACTTTGTCAAGACAAAAGCAGAGGTGATGGAAAATCTTGTGTTCATAAAGATAAATCTAACCTCCAAAAGCCTCCCCAATGCACTGCAAACCCATGCAAACTCCAAAAATTGGGATGGTTGACCCGAGTTCCAGAACAGTCTGCAATGATATACCTGAATCTTGTGGTTCACCTAAAGAAGAAATATGAACGCAACTATTATACTCAAATGGCAGGTACTCACTCAACAATACAAGGAAAATTTGGGCCCCAATGGCTTTGAACCATCTTGTAAAACACACTTATGAACATGGGGCTCTCCTGGCTTGGCCTCGCCAAAGACGACGCCGAACCCATCCCCGTCCGCCAGCGCGTCGCCGTCTGCGCCGCAATCCGCTCCCTCCTCATGCCGCGCTACCTCCAGTGGCATCTTGAGGACGGGACGAACGCCGGCGGCAGGGTGGGGGCAACAGCCAGTCAGGAGGAGAACGTGGGATGGTGGGAGGCTGCCGGCTGGGAGGAGGACGGGGGTGGTGGGTGGTTGCGAGGAGGACCGGCCAGATCTGGATCTGGAGGTGGGGCGGGGTGGCGGCAGCCGACGGGAAAGAGGATGTGGGAGGCAGCCGACTGGGTGCGACGGCGGATCTGGACGAGGCGGAGGCGCTGAGGGCTGAGGCGAGCGGGGCGCAGGACGGCGGGCGAGGCGAGCGAGGAGGAGGAGGAGACAGATCTAGGTCGGAGGAGGAGGCCGGCGGCTGGGTTGGGGGCGGAGGAGGAGGAGGAGGAGGCCGGCGGCCGGGTGGGGGCGGAGGCGACGGCGGAATCGGTGGATGAAGGAGGAGAGTGCGAGAGGGGGGCAGAGATGCGAAGGGACCAAGGGGCGGCGGGCGAAGAGGTATCTGGGCGGGCGGGGGGAGAGTTAGGGTTTACTGTTTTTAGGATGGCCCACTTGTCAGTATATTTCACGGGTAAACGGGCGAAACGGATACGGGTAGAGCTAACCCATACCCGTACCCGTTTACACAATGGGTAGAGATTTCCCCCATTTTCCTACCCGTGGGTAAAGAATACATCCCATACTCAACTCCATTAGGGTATTTATTGTCAGACCCAGTTTTTTCAATTCGGAATCTACTGCGTTTCACCGCACTAATCCCTGGATCAGTAGTTAGTGCACACAGGTATATTGCTGAATCATGTCATACATCGCATGATAATATTACAGGATTTGAAATACACCACATCGGGTGAACGTTTACAATAGGGCCGCTTTGGCCAAATGTCTTCATTACATAAATGCAGCGGAAATAGTAGCAAAAGTAAACCCAAAGTCCACAGGCGAGCGACTAGTAGGGTAATGTGTACATTATATGTCACCGGGGATACTGGTAACATACGTGCACACAACGTCATGAGTCCACTTGTCTATGTCTAACCATCGTGGCCTACGCCTTAGTTCCTTTCGTTGTCCTTCTCCTCCGCGGCGGGAGATCCCTCGAAAGCATAATGGTCCTGTGTCCCTGTTTCTGTGTTGTGTGATGCGAGTGTGAGCACAAACCACCGTGCCCGCGAGCCAGCACACAGAATGCAACATATAACATGCCAGGCTTTACAAGGAAGGCTCAGGGTTATTTTGTTTTGCAAGGAGTGCTTTTGAATACAATTAACTAAAAATCCCTAAGACCTAGCAGTTTTACAAATCGTGACTTACTTTCATGTCATATAATCAAATTCATTTTAGCACAGATGTCATCCACCATTGCATGACTTCTGCACCACATAAATTCTTTCAGCACTATAGACGCTTAATTCACCATTGAGACGAAACCCAGGACAACTCAAATTAGGGCGGTCCTTTGCCCTCCAAGTTTCCATTCCCATTTTCCAACTCATTTTAAAATAGAACTATATCTAGTTAAGCTCCCATGTCCGCCCTTGACCGTGGGCATGGCTATTCGAATAGTTTTGACTCTGCAGAGTTTTGTACACTTTACCCACAAGAGACGATCAACTCGTTGCCCCACATGATTCCATAGACATGTAGTTGAGTAGACCCTCACAGTGACGGTTCATTTTATCTAGCCTCGTTTATCATCTCACCTTATGGGCTGCTCCCACTTGCGGTGGGTCCCATCTGTGCACGGGATGTTTCTCACGGCTACTAGCGTTATTCGGGCTCCACTCCCCTCAACGCTAGTACGACTGGGAAACCTCACCCTCCACTCGGTGTCCCTTTAGGCCTTCTCTTGCCCTAGCATAGCCACTTCTATCCACTACGGGTGAGATGAACCTGGGGTGTCAATAAAACTACTTAGCCCAGCTGTACTTTACAGACTTGTGGTTGTACTGTCTTACAAGGAATGTCATGACAAGATTCAGTCCTTAGAGCTACCTGGATGGCTCTACCACATTTCACAATTTGTGCATCCACTGCACCACATTCCAGCCCCCAGTCCATCCACCCAGGTAATTTTTAGCATTGTTTGGGGCTTTTTGAGGGCATAAAATAATGTACAAATAAACTCCAGTCATTCCAACCATGACTGCCCAAAACATTTCATATTTGCAAGTGAAGATTGTTGGATCATGTAGGTACTCCAATTATCTAGCATTTCTAAGCATCATTATATACTAGGGACTTATTTGCAAAAGCTACGATAGTTTTTAGTTTGCTATGGTGACAAGGTTCACTTATCCAAAATGGAGCAACGGAGTATACTAACAAGCATATTAACAGGGTTATAACTGGCCTTATTAAAAACCAAAGTAACCTTACGCATATAATGATAGCATGCAATTTGATAGTTTAAAAGAAATTAACATTTGCATAAACATGGGTCCAATATGATCAAAGTGTTAACTCGCCTGGTTCACGGGGATCTTGATCTCAGTCTTCTGAAGCTTCTAAGCTGACTGCCTCAACCTCCTCTTCTTGAGCCTCGTATGCTATTTAATCGTACGATAAAACCAAATAAAAGAAAAGCAACCAATCACTCAAAATATCACCAGAAATTCAAATGGACTCCAAAAATCATGGTTTTGGTTTCATTGGATAGATCTTGAATTTAGACAAATTTAGAATTTTGTTTCACTTAATTTGGAGTTAAAATGAATAAGTTATGCCCATTTGAAAATCTCAATTCTGTGAAATTCCATAAAATGGAAAACTCTGACATATGGGTCCCACTGGAGTTTTTTTTAATTCATTTTCTGATGCCGCGGATGAAGCCGCGTGGCGGGGAAGGCTGATCGGGCGACAGGCACGGTTAAGTGGGGCGGATGGGCCAGATGGGCCGGGGCGCGGGGAAGGGGAAATCACGGCCGCCCACGTGGCGAGCAGGGGAAAGGGAGAGGCGGGATCGGCCGGGCGACATGGGCTGATCCTGGCCGTCCAAGTGGCGGCCAGAGGAGTGGGTTGAGGTTTGAATTTTCCTGATTTTGATTTTAGCCTTTTAGAATTTGCCGGAAAATCCCAATAAGCTCAGAAAAATATGAAAATACATCCAAACATTCCAGAAAATTTCACAGAAGCTCCTGATGACATTTTGGAATTAGTAAAAATATTACCAACTAATGTTGGTTTTTAATTTACTTGCTTCCATTGTTATTCATGCCATTATTTTCAGAAATGATATTTTATGTTCTAAGTCAAATTTCTTTCTTACTTTCATGGATCATCTTTTCAGATTCTTATCTTAGATTTCATCTTTCTAATATTTAAACATGTTTGTTTCTCCTCCAACTTTTGGGACCTTCATCAAAATTTTCCAGAAAATCCTATAATTCCAAATTCGAATAAATCACATTTGCAAAAGAAATTCAAAAACTTTATACTTTCAAATTCAATTTTTCAGGATGTTACATTTACCCACAGGTACACGGGTAAACGGGCACAATTGCCATCCCTAGGTCCTACCCGTCCTTTTTGCCATCCCTAGCACTATTCTGGCTAAAGCTGCAATAGTAGGTAGCCCAGCATCTGTCGGAAAACCAAATCCGCTCTGGCCCATTTCTATCCGTGTTCTTGCTAGCAGGAAGGATGGAAATTTTTCATCCTATCCTATTTATATATATAAATTTTAAGGAGGTACAAGATTATCATATCCATTCATTTCCACTAATCAGCTCTCTCTGTTGGCTCTTCAGCTCTCTTTAGCTCTCTTAGTCTATATTCTATAGGAAAAAGGGTAATCTGTACCCACTGTTGTGCTCATGCTACAACAGTTAGAGCCGTCCCTGGGGAGCGCGCAAGAAGCTACGTGAGAAAGAGTTGCCGCTATGAGGAAGATCTGCTAGATTTCGACCGGTTAGAAGGAAAGTGCCATAAAGGTAAGAAGGTAGAAAAACTTCAAATTGGTTGTATAGTATGCATACATGATATTTGGCACTTGTTATCTTTAGCATTCCAGTCAGGCCGCTATTCATTCTAATTTGTGCACAAATCGCACGGTGGCCTCGCACCCTGGCGTACTCTGCAGAGTATAAAGAACTAGAAACTTAGTCATCCCGAGCAACTCTACGGGGTATAAAAATCGCACGGTGGCCTTGTGCCCCTCACATACTCTACGGAGTATAAATAAATCGCACGATGGCCTCGTGCCCAAGCATACTCTACGGAGTATAAATCAATCCATGGTGGCCTCATGCCCCGGCATACTCTACGGAGTATAAATAAATCGTACGCTGGCCTCGCCCCGGTGTACTCTGCGGAGTATAAAACGCCGAAAACCTCATGTGTCTTGGGCCACTCTATGGACGCTGCATCTTTGGATACGTTTCCATAGTTGACGCTTGTCTGCATCTTAGAGTGGTTCACTTAGTTGACGCTTGTCTGGCCACCTTGTGGTCATGACTTTGTCGACACTCGTCCGACTGCCTCATGGTTGTGACTTTGTCGATGCCTATCCAACCGCCTTGTGGTCGTGACTTCATCGATACCCATTCGACCGCCTCATGATCGTGACTTCGTTGACACCCGTCAAACCGCCTTATGGTTGTGACTTCGTCGATGCCAGTCCAAAGGGTGGGGGACGGAGCATGTGCTTCAAGACTTTATCTCACCGCTGACTTCGTTAACACTCATGACTACGTCATGGTCGACGTAGTCCTGAGGTATTCTACGACCACCTTGTGATCACGACTTCATCGATGCCCGTCCAACTACCTCGGGGTCGTGACTTCGTTGATGCCCATCCGGCCACCTCGTGGCCATGACTTTGTTGATGCCCGTCCGCTCACCTCGTGGTTATGACTTCGTCGATGCTAGTCCAAAGGGTAGGTGATGGAGCGCGTTCTTTAGTACTTCATCCTGCCACCAACTTGTAACGTCATGATCAACGTAGTTGTAATGCATTCTATGACCATCTCGTGGTTGCGACTTCATCGACACCCGTCCGACCACCTCATGGTCGTGACTTTGTTGATGGTCATTCAACAACCTCGTGGTCGTGACTTCGTTGATGCCGATCTGAAGGGTGCGGGATGGAGTGCGCTTCAAGACTTCGTCCCACCGCTAACTTCATCGACGGTCGTCCAACCACCTCGGGGTCATCACTTCGTCGACGCCAGTCTGGCCACCTCGTCATCGTGACTCCATCAACGCCTGTCTGACCACCTCGTGGTCGTGACTTCATTGATGCCTGTCCGACCACCTCGTGGTCATGAATTCGTCAATGCTAGTCCGAAGGGTGGGGGATGGAGCACGTGTTTCAAAACATCGTCCTACTACTGACTTCATCGAAACTCACAACCACGTCATGATCAACGTAGTTATGAGGCATTCTACAACCACCTCGTGGTCGTGACTTCGTCGATGCCTATCTGACCACCTTGAGGTCGTGACTTCATCGACACCCATCTGACCACCTCGTGGTCGTGACTTCATCGACTCCTGTCTGATCACCTCATGGTCATGACTTCATCGATGCTAGTCCGAAGGGTGGGGGACGGAGTGCGCACTTCAAGACTTCATCCCACTGCCGACTTCATCGATGCCAGTCTAAAGGGCGGGAGATAGAATACACATTTTAAGACTTCATCTTGCCGTCGACTTCGTCGGTGCTCATGACCACGTCATCATCGATGTAGTCGTGAGGCATTCAATGACCACCTCGTGGTCGCAACTTTGCCAATACCCGTCTGACCACCTCATCATTGTGACTTCGTCGATAATCATCTGACCACCTCATGGTCATAACTTCGTTGACACCAGACCAAAGTGTGGGGGACAAAGTGCGCGCTTCAAGACTTTGTCCCACCATAGACTTCATCGACGCTTATCCAACTGCCTTGGGGGTTGTCACTTCATTGACACCCGTCTGGCCACCTCGTGGCCGTGACTTTTTCAATGCTCGTTTGACCATCTCAGGGTCGCCACTTCGTCGACGCCAGTTGCAAGGGTAGGGAATGGAATGCGCGCTTCAAGACATCATCCCGCTGCTGACTTCGTCGATGCCCGCAACCACATCATGATTAACATAGTCATGAGGCATTCTATGACCACCTCGTGATCGTGACTTCGTCGACACCTGTCTGACCACCTCGTGGTTGTGACTTTGCCAATGTCCGTCCGATTGCCTCAGATCGTGACTTCATCAACACCCATCTGACCACCTCATGCTCGTGACTTCATCGACGCCGTTCGACATCCTCATGGTCATAACATCATCGATGCCAGTCCAGCTTCCTCATGGTCGTGACTTTGTCGACACCCATTTGAGCGACAGGAGGACGGAGCATGCACGCACTTCAAGTATTCATCCCACCGCCAACTTCATCGATGCACTTCTGAAGGGTGGGGGATGGAGCATGTGCTTCAAGACTCTGTCCCGTCGCTGACTTCGTCAACGTCCATGACCACGTCATGATCGACGTAGTCATGAGGCATTCTATGACAACCTCATGATCGCGACTTCATCGACATCCACAACCACACCATGATCGACGTAGTCATGAGGCATTCTACGACTACCTCGTGGTCACAGCTTCATAGACACCCATCTGACCGCCTCGAGGTCATGACTTTGTCGATGCCCATCCGACCTTCTCGTGTTCGTGACTTCATCGACGCCTATCCAAAGGATAGGGACAGAGTGCATGTACTTCACGGCTTTGGCGTGGGACTTCGTTACCCGCGTCGCCTGCGTTGGAGGCTCAGCCTCGATAGGGCCGCTCCGGCTGCATCATGGGACTTCATCGCCCTCCTTGTAGCCATCGCTTCGGAGGGGCGATCCGACCAATGACACTGCCTCTATGTGCCACCTACATCGAGGCTAGGACCTCGACGGGACGGCCACGGCTTCAGCGTGAGACTTCGCTACCTGCGTCGGAGGCTCGACCTCTACGGGCTGGCTTCGGCTGCTTCGTTGGACTTCGTCGCCCTCCTTGTTGGCATCTCCTCGGAGGGGAAGCCCGACCCACGACTACGCCTCTATGTGCCGCCTGTGTCAGAGACAGAACCTCGACGAGATGGCCACAGCTTCGGTGTGGGAGTTCATTGCCCGCATCAGAGACTCGACCTCGATGGGGTGGCTCCAGCTATGTTGGGGGAGTTCGCCGCCCTCCTCGTAGCCATTGCCTTGGAGGGGTGGCCCTACCCATGACTCCGCCTCTATGTGTCGTCCGCGTTAGAGGCAGGACCTCAATAGGATGGACATGGCTTCAGCGTGGGACTTCGTCACCCTCCTTGTATGTGTCACCTCGGAGGGGTGACCCCGCCCCCAGCTCTGCTCGCTACGACCACGTCATGCTCGACGTAGTCGTGTATGCCACCCAAGTCTGAGGCACGACCTCGACGTGGTGGCTCAGACACTGTCTAGAAACTCCACGACCACGTCATGATCAGTGAAAGAAGAACCCTGATCCAGAAGGTTTAAAGCATCCAAACCCCCCAAGGGCTAGAGCTAGTAGTTGCATTAGCTCGCCCCTCGGGACCTTCGTGCTTGCTGTCGGGGGACGGGGGACTGGAGCAATTGGTTATGTCAGCTTGCCCCTCGGGAACTCTACGTTTGCTGTCGAGGGAGTACTGTTCTGGGGGTGGCTTAGTCCCCATGACCATTAAGTTCAGCTACTCAGCCTTACAACAGGCCTAATTGTATATGGATATGTGTATAAAAAATGAGCCATGTATCCTCATCTTTTGTAATTCTTAAGGGGTATATAAACTCATTCATATATTTAAATCCCTAAGGGAGAATGAGATGGTCAGATCCACTCATTTCCACTAACTAGCTCTCTCTCTGTTGGCTTTCTAGCTCTCTTAGTCCATATCCCAAGGGGAAGGGGTACCCTGTACCCACTGTTGTGCTTATACTACAACATACATAGTTTGATTTGATATAATTTTACGTATAATTTGGAAGTATTTTTAGAAACGAGCTAACGAGCCGAGCTGGGTAGAGTAAAATTCAAATTCAGTTGAAATAACTTATTTCAATATTTAACTAATTAACAAGTATAGTTAAAATAATTTTGTACCAAGCTAACAAGGTCCGCTAGCGAGTCCCCCCCTAGCGGTGCCCCCGCCGTCTATTTGTCGTCCAAAATCCATCGTTGAATGAATTAGAGACTGGAGATTGGCTTCAAGGTACATCTTAGAGACGCTTTCCTAAATTTATTTATGTCCACCACAAAGCCTTGTTCTTCTTCGTAGAATCACCCGTGGGGATAAGGAAAGCCAATTCTGTTTTTTTTAATCTCTTGGAAAAAAGCATGGGAAAAGCACGAGGAGACGCCTAAAATGAGCGTCAAAATTAATAGGTGGGGGGAAAATTGCGTTGGCGGCAAAAACAGTAAGATAAGCTCGCGCGAGAGAGGTAAGGGGAGGGCGCCGGAATTAATGGCGATATCGTCGGAGCAAGATTCAGAGTGGGAGAAGACCACAAAGAAGAGGTGGCCGAGCCCGAGGCCAAAGCCGCCGCCGCCGACGCCCGCTCCACCGAGTCTGGAGTCGGATTTGCGGGTGGGTTTGGGGCTTTTCGAAGAGTTCCGGTACCGGCCGGGAAGAGACGGCCCCCAAGCGCCGTCGCCGCCTCCGCAGCACCGTCGGCATCAGCAATCCAATCCCCCGATTAATCTTGGCCGCCGCCCTCTGCCGCCTCCTCCTGCCCCCGCCGCCACTGTCTCCTCCCAAATCCAACTCCAAGGGCAGGCGGCGGCAGCAAGAGGGAAGAAGGAGAGGCCGGTTGCTAGTCCCCGGCCAATCGCTCCCGTCGACGGGCATGGGCCTGGAGTTGGGCTAAAATCTGGCCGTCAACGTCCTCGACCTCAGGCTCTTGCTTCCTGGAGCTGTGCCGCGGCGGTGAATCAGCGGACTCCCCTCGCCGGCGTGGGTGGTACGCCCAATCTCTTTGAGGAGTTCCGATACATTCCCCGTGCCGAGCGGAATGCCCAAGATCAGGCTATGGCTGCATCCAAAATGATGCAGCAGCAGCAGCAGCAGCAAGAGGATGCCAATCCCAATTCTCCGCCGCCTCGCGCTCCGCCTGCTGCATCCTACCTTCTCAAGCGCTGCCCGGCAATCCGCAGCACAATGGCCGTGAGGACAAGCAATGAGCAGCAGGAAGGCAGCTCTCGCTGTCACAGCCACACCCCCTTTCATTGTGAAGCTCCTGTGCCTAGTTGCACTGACACGTTCTGCCATGGCTGTGCTCGTGTTCGCGTTACACCACAAGGACAAGGAGCACAGGGTCAGCCTGTATCCAGACATAATATTCATCCAGTCGGCGCCACTGCGGTTAATGGACAGACGAAGAACAATTCGAGCTCTCGAGCGCCCCTTCCCCTCTCTTGTGCTGACAACAAATTCTGCTGCATCCCTCTTGCCAACCGGAAAGATCAGGAACAGGATGCTCCCCAATTATCGAGGCCCTCGATCTCACTGGCACGCTTTACTCCCATTGGTGGTCCCAAAGTGCGGAGGAAAAGGAGGCAGACCGACTCTCTAGCACGGCAGGAGAAACATTGTGCAGCTAAGACGAGGAAGACTGCACCACTCACTCCTGCTGAGAAGCCCAAGAACAGGAGATCGGTCTCTCGGCAGAAACCCAAGAACATACCGGCGCCAGTGCTTTCTACCGCTGAGAAGCGGTTGGATATGTATCGCCGTCTGCCACCTGATCGCCTAGTGACTCCTCGCCGCCGCACGCCCTACAATCTCCTCCAGGAGCGCTATGCTCCGGATCCTTGGAAGGTCATCGTCATATGCATGCTGCTCAACCGTACCAGAGGGAAATCGGTGATATTATTGTTTCCTTTTGTACCTCCTCTCATTACCTATCTGGCTACCTTTGCTAAAACACCAATTGAGATATGGGAATTGCTTGATGGATGAGGGTTGCATTACAATCCTTAATGAGTTTCATTACTGCCATGCCTACTTCACCCTTGTTTGCACTTCATTCTGTCGTAAAAATGACCATGCTCTTCCTTTGAGTTAAACTGTTAAAGCGATAAATAACCAAACTCAAATTTTAAAATGCATGTTTTATAATTACAACTCTTTACTTCTGGTGATCTCTTGTACTCTTACTGCAGAGGAGAGTTTTGTAAATTTCTCGTTTTTGTTCAGTTGCTTATCATATTGTCATAATAGTATTTGCTTTCTTTATACAATCTTGTTGAGTTCTGGCAGGTCCTTGCTGTTGACTACCTTTCCTAGGCTAGCAAAATAATCTCCATGATACCTCTGCATTGTTATCCAAGATCAACTTAAGACAAGGATTAATGATCCAATGGCCTTTGTCAAGTAATGCAGATCAAAGAGTTAGTGGAGGGGTTCTTTGTTCGTTATCCTGATGCACAGACTGCATGCAATGTTGATTTAGAAGAGATGGTGGAGTACCTGAGGCCCACAGGCTTACAGCTTGAAAAATCAGAAAGAATCCGGAAATTCTCTTCTTCTTATCTGAGCCCAGATTGGACTTACGTTACTGAGCTTCATGGTGTTGGCAAGTGAGTGTGCCTCTTCATTCTTCTTTTTATACAGTGTATTTTTTACATAGATGTTTATTGAACTTTTTTTGGTTGTCTAATTTGTTCATTGTTTCTCAAGTAATTCGTGGGTCTTGAAGAAAAAGTAATTCCATGCATAAAAAATTTCTGTTTGTTCTTGTTGTAGGTATGCAGCAGATGCATATGCTATCTTTTGCGCAGGCAGGGCAACAGAAGTGCAACCTGAAGACCATAAATTAGTAGAATACTGGAAGTATGTCTGTAATATTGGTGAACCTTATGAGGATGATGAATCTTGTTTTGCCATTTGAGTTGTCAATTCAGATGGTTATCTCCACTCTAGAAGGTATGTAGGTTAATAGCATTACAAATATTGATCTAGATTATTTAGTTCATGAAGTTTTGTGGGAACTTAATTGTATGATATGCCAATTGTTAAAACGACAATATCTATAAGTAAACATGCATCATTTGAGGGCAGAGTTCTAAGGATTCTGATTTTATAGCCAAATTATCTAACATGGCACTAGGTAAAAGGTGACTCAAGGTTGTGAATGTTTATGACCCTTATATATTCCCAGATAATTGCTGCAGATTCAGTTTTTACATTTAGTGGCATTAGAAGCAATATAATGTTTACTTTGCATGATTTTTGCTCTATTATCTTGATAATTTTAGCTTTTGGCTATTCTGCATGGTTGGGTTACAAACAACAGTGACAGTGTTCACTGTTCACTTAGTTTCACCTGTTATGTAATGTCTATTTCATCATCCAGAGTTTGAAACCAACAAAACTGCAGTTTTCCAACTTTTCAATGAGGATTTTTGTGCTTTTTTTTTGAAAGGAGATGTGTGTACAGTGTTAGTAGTTCTGGCGCAACTAATTTGCAGCCATTATGTACAGCAAGTTTATCTGAACTGGTCAATGGACTAAGAGGTGTTTTAAGGTGCCTGGAAGGTACGAGGTATCTCTATTTACAAAATACTAACCGTTGATTAACAAAAGGGTAATTATATATATTAGGTTTTTATAAATGTGGATACCTAGTAATTGCCAATATAGTGCACGCCATAGTGTCGATATACAGTCAAGAGGCGGTGACCGCTGTGCAATGGCTGCTGTAGCGCTTTGTACAGTTGTGGCTCTGTAGCAGTCTGTTATGGCCCGCTATAGCGTACAGTCTGTAGTGGTGCTTCACTACAAATACATTTCAGGATTTCATACAATCAATTTGTTGCGTATTCTAGTCATTTTCCCATTTTGAATCCTTACCCAAAGACTTGACAGATGCACAATAACAAGTTATGCTAATACAAGTTATTTTACTTCAAAATTGATTTGTTAACTTCATATTCCTGCAAATGTACCTGAGCATGTTGCGCCCGCTATGTTTCCGCTATCCGCCACAAAAAAACCTTAGTCGCCATGCTTCCGCTACACACTACTGAAAACATTGAGTTGCTAACCACTCTAATCCCCTATGGGCCTAACTCATAACACGTCAGGTTCCATGTCACAGTCATCTGCCACCGGCCTGCGTATTGTCTTAATCCACCCTAATGCATGATAAATACAATGCTTTCTCCTCATCTATGTGGGGGTGGAGAGCCGGCAACAATCCTTATCATTCATATAAGAGCAGAGAGCATCTGCAAGTTCACTGTATCTACCACCGTCTCCGACCACCACCACCACAGATTACATATAAGCTATGTGAAAAATACGTCATTTACATTTGCTTACATGGTTTGAACCAATTTATCAAGTAGTATATTATACTTAGTGTCTGGAAGTTACAAGAAGACTGTAGGCTGAATTCAGTTACTTAGTTTCAACCCAATTTGTGAAATACATATTGGCCATTTAGACTTGTAGTAATATACTGAGTAGTCTAAGAGTGATACAATTGCAATGTCTCTAGACTAATTATGTACTTACACAATTGATTCGACAGTACATAGGACAAATGTGTGGGAGATTTTTGTCCCATGGCTTGGGAAAAAAATAATGGTGAAGTGGTAGTGTGTTCTGGAACAATTGACCGGCTGCTGATCTGCCATTGCTGACTGCTGAGCCCTTTTGCCATTAATTCCTCCATGGCAGGATGACTGACTGCTAACTGAAAGACATAACCACATTTCCTAGTACTTTTCCTACCTTACCCTCCTCTCTCTATGTTGATGGAGGGACTGTGCATACTATTTGTCTGGCCTCTTACCCTAGTTTCTAAGTTGGTATCTTCCTCATAACTTAAATTCATGTCCTGCAGGTATCTCTTACTCTTGAGTCTACACCATCGGACTACAACCTATGAATAGACCACGTTGTTAAAAGTATGTTTAATTATTGATTACTTTGTTGTCGATGGCCTATTCTTCAGGAGCCAACGTGCAATGTGTAGAGAAAGTTCTGCATTCTCGTTTTAATTGTCGATTAACCCTTGTATTGCTCACGTGATCAGCTCGTTCTTGTCTTTTGGCTTAGGCTGTAATCCCACACTGTTGTAACTAACTATCTTGCAATGTAAATACATACTCAATCCTTCTGGAATAGTTGCGGCAAATTATTCTGCTTCACACACATAGCTCCCAAGCATAGGAGAAAATCTCAAGGACTGATAATTGGGTCTCTCAGTGCAAGGTTCTTTGTGAACGTTGAAGTTCACCCCTAAATTTGGGCAACTGTTCTTTGATTGCATTAGCTTTGTGATTGTCCAGGACTACAGGGATCAAAGCAACATTTCAATTCATATTTTATGGTGTCAATCGGAGCACTACCATATCCTCAACTTATTTGGTTATATCACATGAAAATTAAAATATGCAATTTTGTAACAGTATAAAATTGTTTCTACTTGAACAAAAGGTAAGTCTCGTCCAATTTGATTCATGCAATAATTTTAAGCAATATGTAATACTTTGGCAGTGATGATAATTTGGTTAGAAGGTGGGCACTCTATCCAATAGAAACACATATAAGCATAACTTGCCATGAAAATACAACTGCAAATCGATAGCCTAGTGAAATGTCCAATGGAAACACAGCTATAGGTTACAATTGTGAGTAGTGATTCTATGCTCTCCCAAGAGTATAAATGCTTAGAAGAGAGAATGAAATAAACAGAGAAAGTGAGCAAAACGAGCACAGCCTCGTGGCGTCAAACCTGCACGTGCGTGCACTTGCACGCGGGCATGTGGCGTGCTAGCGAACACAAGCACGAGGCAAGCACTAGCGATAGGTTGGGAGCCACCTAGCGAGTGTTGGCGGCACCAAGGCAACGCTGGTGCTGGAACGCAGGTGAGCGACGGTGGCAACATAGAAGAACGATGATGCGAGTTAGCGAACGGCGCCTGGGGAGAAAGGAAGAGAGGTTAGAGCAAGGCTAATAATACAGCTTTCAGCTGGCTGTATGGATACTTACAACTCACTTATCAGCCCATTTATACAATAATTTACAGCCAGCTGAAGGTTGTATGACCCACCTCTTTCTCTCATAAAGTTTCTTGGTTCTTGTGCTTCAGCTGGCTGTAAACTTAGGGCATCTCCAATGGTTATAGCTAGCAACTAGCTATAAGACTTTCATATCATTTATATAGTACACACTAAAGCTAGCATTCTAAAGAACTATCTATAAGGATAACTATTTGATGCTTACATGCACACACAGAATTTATAGAGGCTGTCTCGTTTGGCGTTATAGACTAGTGCTTAAGGAAGAGCTGGCTCGATTTTTTTTTGCATACTCTCTTTCCTCCACATAAGATATATGCTGATGTGTACATGCATATAGCTAGCTGACTCAGACCATTGGAGATACCCTTACAGCCCACCTCTCTTCTCTCTCCTCCACCTCAGCATACAGCCTACTAACAGCCTCTTATTATACTTGCTCTGGGTTTCTTGGGTTTGTTTTCTTCTCTCTCCATGCATGACCCCTTTTAATAGGGCACGAGTTCTAATCCTCTCTCTACTCCTCCCATACAATTCGCTCTAGAAAAATACTCCTCTAAAAAATCCAAACATCCCAATTTCGCGTATCCTCTTTTGCTATTTACACATGGGTCCTCAAAAGATATTTCCAGAATATTACGAATCCAAATTTTCCACTTCACTCAGAAGAAGGAACTGAGTTGTCTTGTGCGCAGCCAACTTAATTTGGGAGTCCTCTATTTCCTGATCTTCCTATCTGCTACCATCATTAGTATAATTTTATATACGAATCAGTCTGCTTATTTTGTGCTTGAACCAAGAGCATTCTTTTGAAATATGATATTTTTAAGAGTGCCAAATACTAGCAATATATTGTTGACATTTGCTGATATTGGATAGACGAACTAACAACGAGATTAGAAATAAAATTATTGGAAACCCTTTTTTGCATTGATAATGTAACATCCCGACCCAACCTCCGAGCCCAGAATGCTACTACTACTCACTATATCTCTAAACACACCACCATCTCTACAAGATTTCGGTAGCATCTGCTCTAGTTATATTTCAACGATATGGTAAACAACATACATTCATTAATAGGTATTAAAACAAATATGTTATAAACTAGAGTATACATGTCACAATTAAAAACTTAAGTCACACGCTCCCAAGAACACTCGGAACCACGCGCTCGAGAACATACTATAATATAAAAATGACGAACAACATAAAGCATGCACATGGAAACAGCACTGCCAGAAGAACATCGTTCTCTAATTTAAGTAAAGGGGGCACTAACCGTGTTCCACACAAACCTTTAATATTTCTAAAGCAAACTCTAACCAATGTTTAACTGAAGCAACCTAACTTATCAAGAGTTTAAATATGAGTACTAAGGGGATAGCTAAGCTATTATTTAATAAGTACGGTGCACAAGTTCTACTTCCATTCCCTGCATGCCGTCAACCAGGGTCACCTAAAAAAGTCAACAAAGCAAGGGTGACTTCGGGCTATGCTCATTTGAGCTTCAGCTTTAGCTTCTTAATTTCGTCTTTTTCTAGCTTTTTGCCTTTTCTTTTTTCCTTATTCATTTGCATTGTCCGTGATGATATAACCTTTTTTATTTTTAAATTTAATTATGCTAAAAAAGCTAACAGTGCCAAATAAGCTAAAAGCTTGAGCTTTAAGCCTAATAGAGCACAACCTACTCAGCAAGTATATAATAAAACAGTGGCATCAACAGAGCAATTCAATCATAATCTCTGTGACTGTGTCACTATCTCCTTTCTTTTTTTTTCTTTCATGCAATGTAATGTGATGCATTTGTAGCTATAACTTATACCGACATAGTGGAGTGTTCACCTGTTGGTATAGCGGAGGGGTCTCAACCTCCACTCATGGAGTGCCTACCAAAATAGACCTTTATCTTCCTACTCCCGTGGGATACCTACCCGAGGTAGATCCTATGTACGGATGCAATGATGCAACATTCTTCCAATATTAATATTCAACCATAAGCATCGCTCATCATGGTATAATCAATATGCAATCAGGGATTCATCTCATAAAATGCTATAAAAATATGGCATGGAAGAACAAGTATCAAGTATACATCACAATCCACTATTCTACCATATATTTGCCTGTTTAACTTTATGGACAACACGTGGATGGTAGAAAACTCTCGACCTAAATAAGCATCATCTAGTCTCAATATACTATAGCAATACGTGCATACATATGGACAATATCGTTCCTATACGTAAACCCAACACAAACAACCCCCTTTCATCGAACGCCTTCTCCACTGTCCTGGTGGTCAAATTACCATAACTTATGGCTCAAATTCCCTAACAATATTTCCTGGAAACTACACAAAATTTGCTACACTTTCTTAGTTGGCCAAAAATCCTACTGAATTCACACCACAATATAACTGCTACCACAACAACCTATTAATGAACAGTAAAATTCCCATCGCCATAGCTCCCAAACTATGTGACCAATTCCGATTATCTTGTATTCTACAAAAAAAAACTTTGGTAAAGTCCTACAATTTTCTTGTTATGGGAAAACCCTAATTCGGTGGTCTACAAAATCTAAATCTATAAATTTCCGTGATGTCATGCAAACACGACATTATATCGAACAGTAGATTTGTGTTTAACATAACTCCCAGGTTACTGAGCCAAATTTTATGGTTTGATACTTGTTGGAAAGATAATAAGATTATCTAGGACTCTAGTACATACTATTTCTAGATTAAGGCCGTACAGTACCCAAAATTATTGTGAAAAACACTGCCTGTAAACCAATCTACTAAACTAAGGCCTGTAGCCAGTAATAATCGCAAAACCTGCAAATACTCTCACTAATCTCTGGTCTAAACCTGATATAATTGATGAACTACCAATGAAATGATATTGGGTCGTACAAAACAGATGCACTCAGGTATTTGCGACGACGTGCAAAACCTCCTCACGTCCTTTTCTCCTCTCTTTGTTCTTTTAAATAGATAAGCTAGATTATGTGTGGGCTACCAGCCTCACCCTAACCCATGCCACGTTCCTCAAGAAGTGATCCACTAACTGAACAAACTAAAAACTCCAATCCCATGCAACAAAGTCAACAAACATACTACAAGCAGCTACATGCAAGTAACGACTCAAACTTAATGCAAACAACTCTATCCATAACGTGCACCTCAGATGTAGATGAACTAAATTAACAAACATGCAGATACGTTTTGACAAGATTAATTCCAACGGGTTTGTCTCACTGTTTTCTGCATGTTTCATTTGGGGAAATTTCCTAACGCTGCTCAGAGTGCTTCGTCTGAACGTGCTACCAGGGCCCACCACGCCGTTTCCTCCCCACGCGTCTACGCCACTTCCTTCACCGGCGAACGGCGCCGACCACCGCCGGGTAAGGGGGGAAAATTCTATTGTACCCGGTGGCACAAAGGTGTTTGTGTCATGAGCCAACCAGTTGTTGACACGTGGCATACAAGTAATAAAAAATTATATTTTACTGTTTTATACTTAGCAAATCACTAAAAAATTATTTTTTAATGTGACAGCAGTCAGGGGGATATGGATCCAGCAGCGATATGGTCCTCCACTGTAAATTATCATCAGCTTAAGATTGATCCCTTGTCTAAATGTTCCAAAAATGCTTCCCTGCGCCAGTCTAGCTGAACGCCAAATATTTGCCCCTTCTCGTCTTTTTTTTTCTTGCCAAAAGCAAAAGCAATAGGAAATGTTGCGCAAATTGAAACAGGCGAAGCCACAATTTCACGACGATACAAGGAAACCATACGTCAGCGCATCTCTTTTTGTGAGTTGAAAGACATCTCTTCCCGAATTTCAGTTGAGAAACATCAAGAAATCAAAGGACCGCATGCATCTGATCAGTATCTGCACCAACCTTGATAATGATTTGCCCCCCTTTCTCGGAGCAAAAGCCCAAAACAAGCCCTATCTATCTATCTATCTATCTATCTATCTACCTAGCAGTCGCAGTTGACTGGCAGCCCAGTAATCAATAATCGTAGGACAAAACTTTGCCCTCAAAAGTTTTAATTACACAGCAGTACTAATAGTTAAGAGCTGACATAGAACTATATAACATTAAGGGGCAAATTAAAACATCAAAGAACAAAAGCACTTGCTGCGTCCTATACCCATCTTTCGATTTTATCAGCACACGGCTAATTCCTGCACCTTGGGGGCAACATTCTCCAGCTCAGTCACCACGGCCTCTTGCACATTTTGCGTTCTCTGCAATACATAGACAATTTTAAACATCACTTCAGCGAGACTTCATGTGCTTGTGGAAAAATCAGTCCATTTCTAATTTTGTAGTGTGCCAGCATTTTGCAGCCAGACTTAAGTCACAACTCACAAGACAGCTCATTGCGTTGCCTCAATTCAACTAGCCAAGCACATACAATCGCTTAGCATACTAAGCCCAAATTGGCATGTGATGTAAGGCCAAAGGGTATGTTGCTTCTACCGCCAAGAAGCACAAATTATACATACAATGGTTACATGGGAATATGCAAAACCAACGCATTTTACCCACGAAAAGTTTGTGAATTCTAAAGCAAATCAATGATCCGGATTAAACTAAATAGTTATATTTAAGAGGTGTGGTATTGCCAAATCCTAGGATTACGCCCTAACGATTAGTTAGGCCCAACTGTCCAATCCCGTATTCCCTGTAGGCTGTTGCACACGACTCGATCTGGCCTTTTGGCTCTTAACACACTGTCGCTGGCTCTTCACTCTCACTCCCTACTGTTGATCTGAGCACCACCGGGTAGATGCCCTTGCCATTCTTGTGGACAGAGTTGGTCCACACAACTTGACACCATCATTGCCGTAAGAAATAATGGCTCCAATATAGATCAACCTATCTATCTATATCTATATTAATTGGAGGCTCTTTTACAAGCCCCCACATTAATCCTAGAGGAAAAGCTAGAAATTCCCACATTAATTGAGAAAAGAAAACATCTTAGTCGTCCAAATTTTTTACGAACATCATCTATGGCTTAGATTAAGTCTCCATATGGCCATACATGTTATGTCCCCACATGATTAATGTGTTTGAATCGGAAATAAAAATACAAGCTCCTCTGGCTGATGAAGACTTTGGGAAAAAAGGAGTTAATGGAGGACACGTCAATTACACACCAAATTAAGAAAAATAAGTATGCACGTGGGAGCTAGCTAGCTACTACTAAAACTTACGAAGTAAATGTACATGTATACAGTTTATGCCTTTAACTATAGTATAATCATATGTTCATTGTATGTCCAATTTGAATAGCTTTTGCGCATTACGCTTGATTTGGGAACGCACGCTAGGCTGCCCAAAATCTATCAAAATAGATGTAGGTCCAGAGGTTTTTTCAGGAATTTTTCATGCTGATTTGGTGCCCAAACCAAAAGCAATTGCTTGAGTGCTTCATAAAGGGTGATTGCATAGGATATGTTGCCCACGAATGTCCATTTAGACCATCTCAAATCGAATTGCTTTGATAACAAAATTTGGAAATATCATCCAATGTGTCACTAACATGTAGCTTCATAAGTCATGGCCCACTATGTAGCACGGACACGTGTCAAAACTGCCGTATCCGTGTCCGACACCGTGTCCGACACGGATACGACACGGACACGGCTCGGACACGTGTCGGCGACGTATCGAGGAATTTTGGAATTAATTTTAATTGCTAAAATTCTCGACACGTGTCGGACACGATAAATGCACGAATCAGACACAACCCAGGACACAATTGGCCTAGAGCCGGCCCAGGAGAGAACCGGCCCATCCCGTGCGCTCAAGCATCCTAACCCTAACCCTACCCAAGACCCATTCGGCCATTCCCATCCCGTGTGCTCAAGCATTGCGCCGCCTGCTCAAGCACCGCGCCGCCGCCTTCCTCCCCGCGCTTCCCCGGCTTCCTCCCTGTGCGCCGCCGCCGCTTCCCCGGCTTCTTCCCCACGCGCCGCCGTCGCTTCCCCGGATTCCTCCCCGCGTGCCGCCGTCGCTTCCCCGCGCGCCGTCGGCTTCTTCCCCGCGTGCCTCCGCTGCTTCGCCAGCCTCCTCCCCGCACGCCGTCGACTTCTTCCCCACGCGCCTCCGCTGCTTCGCCGGCCTCCTCCCGCGCGCCACCGTCGCTTCCCAGATTCCTCGCGTCGCCGCCGCTTCCCGCGCGCCTCCGCTGCCGCGGCCTCCTCCCGCACGCCGTCGGCTTCTTCCCAGCGCCTCCGCTGCCGCGCTGCCTCCTCCCGCGCGCCGCCGCTTCCCGGTTCCTCCCGCGCGCGCGCTTTCCCGCGCGCCGGCTTCTTCCCCGTGCGCCTCCGCTGCTTTGCCGGCCTCCTCCTCGCGCGCCTCCGCTGCTTCGCCGGCCTCCTCCCCGCGCGCCTCCGCTGCTTCGCCCCGCGTGCCGCCAGCCTCCGCCTCGCAGTCGGCACAGCCGCACAGGTATGGTTTAGAAATTTAGATGCAGTCGGCAATAACAACATTTAGATTCTATGATGCAGTATGGTTTAGATGCAGTCGGCAATAACATTTATACTTGATTGATTGTTTGCTTGATTGTTTGTTTGCAATAACATTTGCTTGATTGCTTGTTTGCAATAATATTTATGCAATATGCAATAACATTTAGATGCAGTATGCAATAACATTTATACTTGATTGCTTGTTTAACATTTCTGCTTGATTGTTTGCTTCATCATTCTAGAAAAATGGAAGCCTCTAATTCTAATGCTAGAGAGGAGGAAAACACAAGCCACAATAGGTCAAAGCTTCCATTGTGGAATCATGTTGATATTCTAGATAGGGGTGGTCAAGGGGGAGGAAATGTGAAATGGAGATGCAAATATTGCAAGTATGTTGGCACTAGTAGCTACTCTAGAGTCAAAGCGCACTTGCTTAATAAGCATGTGGAAACATAGAAAATAATACATATATATATATATAATTTATTTATTATTTAAATATAAATAGCCGTGTCGCCGTATCGGTCTTTTTGGGAAAACGGCGAATTCCCGTGTCGGTGTCGTGTCGTGTCGACGTATCCGTGTCCGTGCTACATAGATGGCCCACATGTTAGCCTCAAATTGGATTATTTCCCAGTTTATTATCTTTGCACTGTTATCGCTGAAATTTTCATTCATAGTAATTAATAATTCGGAAATTAGAGAAGTAAGCAAGCTGAATCAGATTTTACGTATCTAGGAAGGACATCCGAGCGGGCAGCGTCCTCAGCTGGCCGCAGATGTTAAAAGTGACCAAAGATGGACGCTGTTGAGGAGAACATCCACAACTGGAGGCTCAAAGGCATCAGTAGCACGTCCACTGTCCATCACCGGCAAGATAATGCAGCCAATCAAATTCGATGTTTTGTTTGTCAAACAGAGACATTTCATTATCGGCTTCCGGTCTCGGCAAGATCTTGGTACACAAATCATTTTCGGCTATGCTTCTCGCTCTCTCATGATCTACCTCATTATTTGTTAAAGCCGTAGATTGTATTTGTATTCTTAAACCGCTGATTGTATTCTGACAAGGGCATTGTAAAATTTATGCTGAGGGCAGCGTTCATGAGATGGATCCGTATCGAGTTTCTTAAACTGTTTTATTTTTATTTTTGAATTGTAATAAGCAATCCAAACTGGTGATTAGGGCATACATATTTCTAAACTTAGTCGGGCATGTGTATTTCTAAACTGATATATCATTCTGGTAATCAGCAAAAGTCATGACTTCACGGCTAACGTGATCTACATGAAATTTGATCTCCACTCAATTAGTGTATACAGTGGCAGGTTGCATCCCTATTTGTTATTTGTAAATTATACTTCGGATGCCTTAATTGCATAGCTGTAACTTTTGTAAGCAAAGATTCTAACAGTAGGGCGAGTAGTACTGTAACTGGATTTATTCTTTGTCTGCCAGTAGAGGGGCTGCGGGTTTGGAGCAACTCCAAGCACACGCAGAGCTGCGGCAAATGCATGTCATCCCCAGGACCTCCTCGATCCCTTGCTGGTGTTTAGGGTTCAAAGGACAGGGCATACACATCGAAACAAAAGGTAAGAAGTCCTTTCGAAGTTGTAATGGTTCCCTAATGGGCCTGTGGGCCTTTCTATGGGATTGGAAACTGTTTTCGGGTGGTGTCTAGACCGGATGGTCTGCAGCACAGCGTCCATCTTTGGGTCGCTTTGGATATCTGCGTACAACTGAGGATGCTGTTCGCCATGGAGTCCTTCCCAAATACGTAAAAACTATTTTAGCTTGCTTACTTCTCTAATTTCCAAATTATTGATTACTATGAATAAAAAAATTTGGCTGTTACCGTGCTAATTTCTGAAGTACAAAAAAAATAAAAATTAGATATGAAATTTCACAAGTAGATTTAGTGTTGGAAATGTGATTCCAAGGCAAAATTAAATACATGTAGAATTAATTTTGTAATATATGTAAATCAAATTTCCGAAATTGTATTAAATTGAGAATTGAAATGAAATTCAGAATATTAATTCCAAATTCAATTGAAATGAAATTCAGAATATTAATTCCAAATTCTAGATTATACTTAATCGACAAGTAATATAAAATTTAATTCGAACATACAAAAAACTAGATTCGCAATATATTTATCAAATTTGGTGCATTGAAAGCACTTCGTTCAAATGTAAGAAATCAAATTTGATTCGTTCAAAGTAACAAAAGTGATGATCCTTAATGTTTTATCCTAAGCAATTAGAATTTGTACACATTATTTAATATAAAAAGTACTAATTAAGGTACAGTGCCCGTGCAGATGCACATGTTGATGACTAGTTATACAGAATAGGCAAGCAATAAATAAAGGTATCACCTCAAATGGGCTTTGGTTTTGGTTTGAGTCTTGGCTGAACTCGCTTAAGTTAGGTACGCATATGTTTACATATTATTTGATATGGTATTATAAGTATGAATTGTCCTCAATCTATTGCTCACAGCTTAGCTTTAAGACTCTTTTTTTCTCCTAGTGGAGTTCTGAAGCAAGGTCATGTATGTAGTGTTAGAGATAGAGTTCTGTTAGTCTAAATCTGTCAGACTGCTTCGGTTTCCTTAGAGATAACCAGCAGTTCCTTAGAGATAGCCGAAACCCCTTGTATTTGGTAACTGATCCGTAAGACAAGGCTGCAGGTCTGTTAGAGATAGAAAGGTTTGTTTAGTTCCATGTATAGATAGAATTAGATCAAACCTCTCCATCCTTATTGCTTCCAGATCAATCTGTAATCTGTTTCGGGCTCTTACCCTATATAAACATGAAGGGATCGGCAGGGATCTTTACGGCCAATACTTTCACATGGTATCAGAGCCTATCCCATCAATGGCGAGCACCTCTAGTTCCTCCTCTACCCTTCCCCTTGCCGTCCCGGTAACTAAGAAGCTCACCAGATCCAATCATATGTTGTGGAAGGCGCAAATCCTTCCCACAGTGCGAGGTGCGATGATGATGGAGTTCCTTGATGGCTCAGCCAAAGCTCCGCCAGAAGAAATAGATGTGAAGCAAGGCGAGAAGATAGGCAAGGCCGCAAATCCATATTACATCCAGTGGTTGGCCAAGGATCAACAACTTCTTGGCTATCTGTTGGCGTCTCTGACCAGAGAGATTCTGGTTTATGTCGCCGACAAGAGAACTGCTGTTGAAGTTTGGAAGACAATTGAAGCAATGTTTTCCTCACAAACGCGTGCGCGATCAGTCAATATGCGCATAGCGCTAGCCACAACCCAGAAGAGCAACATGAGCGTGGCTGAATACATTGGAAAGATGAAAACCCTAGCTGATGAGATGGCTTCCACTGGAAAGCCTCTAGAAGATGAAGAACTGATCTCTTACATTCTCAGTGGCCTTGACATGGAGTGCAATCCGGTGTGTCAACTATTCTGGGGCGTGCTGAACCAGCCTCAGTTGGAGAAGTGTATTCTCAACTTCTCAGCTTTGAGCAAAGAGTTCAACTGATGCAAGGAAGTCTGTCGCGGTCTTCTGCAAACTCTGCTATGCGCGGAAGAGGAGGTTTCCAGCACAGTTTTCAGAAGAATCGCTGGCATGGCCGTGGTTCTGGAGGTCGCAGTAGTCACAATTATACTTCTGGACAGCGCAATGGAGAAGATAATCGTCCCAGATGCTAGCTTTGCAAGAAGAAAGGTCACATGGTGGAGATCTGCCGGCATAGGTTTGATGCAGACTTTGTTCCTCCAAGTGAAAAAACTGCTGCAGCTGTTTCTACTTCCTACAGTGTTGACACAAACTGGTACGTTGATTCGGGCACCACTGATCACATTACCAACGAACTGGATCAACTGATTGTCTGTGACAAATATGGAGGAGGTGATCAGATCCATGCAGCAAATGGAGCAGGTATGGACATTATGCATGTTGGTCATTCACATATTCACATCCCTAATCATACTCTTTGTCTTAGAAACATTCTACATGTTCCTAAAGCTGCAAAGAACCTTGTCTCGGTTCATCGTTTTGCTGTTGATAATCATGCTTATTTTGAATCCCATCCTGATTTTTTCTTGATCAAGGATCAGGCAACGAAGCAAATTCTGCTGCAAGGCAAGAGTGAAGGGGGTCTTTATCCCCTCTCATCCATATGCTCAAGCAAACAAGTTTTTGGTGTCTCAAAGCCATCCATGTCACAATGGCATAGTCGTCTAGGTCATCCTTCACCATATGTCATCCAACGTGTCATCAGCCACAATAATTTGCCTTGTTCTTTAGAATCAAATAAAAACTCAGTTTGTAATGCCTGTCACCAGGCCAAGAGTCATCAGCTCCCTTTCTCAAGATCTCCTAGTGTGTCTAGTGTTCCTTTAGAGCTTGTTTTTTCTGATATGTGGGGACCTGCCCCAGAATCTGTGGGAAGAAATAAATATTATATCAGTTTTATTGATGACTTCAGTAAGTTTACTTGGATATACTTGCTAAAGAACAAATCTGAAGTGTTCCAGAAGTTTCATGACTTTCAAAATCTTGTTGAAAGACTGTTCAGTAGGAAAATTCTCTCTGTTCAAACAGATTGGGGTGGTGAATATGTAAAACTTAATTTTTTTTTCGAAAGATAGGAATCTCTCATAGGGTTTCCTGTCCTCACACCCATCAACAAAATGGCACCGCAGAACGAAAACATAGGCATATAGTTGAAGTTGGTCTTGCTCTCCTTTCACATGCATCTATGTCCCTTAAGTTTTGGGATGAAGCCTTCATTGCTGCCACTTATTTGATAAATTGCACACCTACCAAAGTTATAAATTGGTCCACTCCTCTAGAGCGTCTCCACAACACCTCTCCTGATTACTCCTCACTCCATATCTTTGGGTGTGCATGTTGGCCTAATCTTCGTCCTTACAATAAACATAAACTTCAATTCCGCTCAAAGCAATGTGCTTTTCTTGGTTATAGCAACTTACACAAGGGATTCAAGTGTCTAGATAACTCAACAGGAAGAGTTTACATCTCTAGAGATGTTGTTTTTGATGAGCAAGTCTTCCTATTTGCTAAACTCTATCCCAATGCAGGAGCACGCCTTCAGTCTAAAATTCTCCTCCTTCCAAATACTCTGTCTCCTTCTGTTGATCAAGGGGGTGAAAATGTGTTTGATCAATCTGCTGTTATATGTCCTCCTGACAACTCTAATTCTTTTGAGCTAGATGCGCAGCTTTCAGGAATAACTAGTGAAGAACAGGAACACACAGCATCAGCATCGGTTGATAATGGTGCATCATCTGCTTCTGACGTGATGCCACCGAAACCATCCATAACTCAAGTCTACAGCCGGCGTCCCAGAATTGCAGCATCCACACCTGAGTCTGGGCTACCATCTTCTGTCCAGGACATTCAAGTCTACAGCAGGCGTCCTAGATCTGCAGCTTCTGCACTTGAGCCTAAGATGTCTCCTATCCAGGAAGGAGCTGCTGAGTTCCTCTCTAACAGCATGGTGTCGTCCTCGTCTGATGACTGCACGACATCACCTTCTTCTGACAGCAGTGCATCTCCACAAGCTCCTGTCACAGTGACTTCTCAGCATCGTCCAGTGACAAGACTGCAAAGAGGTATCACTCAACCCGCAATCTTTACTAATGGAAGAATCAAATATACTGATGGCCGAGTCAAATATAGTTTTCTCACTTCAACTGGAGAACCATGTACTGTAGAAGAAGCTCTAAGGGATAAAAATTGGAAGGAGGCTATGGATATGGAGTACATGGCGCTAAAAAGTAACAAAACATGACATCTAGTCCCTCCTAAAGATGGAATGAATCAATGAACCTGATTGATTGCAAATGGGTAGGGGACGGAGCGCGCGCATGTCTACTTCGCCTAGGCACCAGCTCCGCTGCCATTCGTTCGAAGGGTAGGGGACGAAGCGCGCGCGCGTCTACTTCGACTAGGCGACAGCTCCGCTGCCACCCGTTCGAAGGGTAGGGGACGGAGCGCGCGCGCGCGTCTACTTCGACCTGGCGCCAGCTCCGTTGCGTCGGCAGCTTAAGATGGGCGGGTCTCCACTTTAGCAGAGAAACTCTGCCACCCGCCTCGACCCTGCGCCGGGGTATAGCGGCAAGCCACCACGGGCCAAGCAACCTCGACGGCAGCCTCGACGGGGGCTCTGCCTCCGTGGGGGTAGCGCAGGCGACCACTCCGGCTTTAGAATCTACGCGACAACCTCATGGCCTAAACCGGCAGGGATCCAGGCGCCTGGGTCTCCCGTCTTTTGGGGAGCGCAAGGGCTGATATGCGGCAGGCTTTGACGGGTTCTCATAGACAGATAAGCCCCAGTACATCAACATTCCCCGTTGATAGCACTAGTTGGCACGATCAGTGGACGCAGATGAACTCAAGCATATCTGTCTACGAGAACAAATCAACCCTTGCCATCTTCATACGAGAGCACAACGCGCGCGTAGGAGGCCGTCTTCCTGACTGTACAATGCAGATACAACCCAACACCAGCACAATATATATACCCGATCAGCGGGGGAGCTCAACCGGCAGGAGCCCAACCGGTGAAGGAGCGTCGTAGCACCGCGCGGCCGCGCCGCTTCAAGCCCCGCGCAGCACCAAAAATGTTTCGCCACGTGGATCGGCGTCTCGCCATACAGGCCGACGGTCATTCACCAATCGAGGGCGCTCGACGCTGGAGTCCGCTGAGCACCCCCAATTCCAATCCCAGCGTCGGCTTCGACCCCGCCGCTGGCGGGCCCTGCAAGGAAGGCAGCTCTCCCAACACAAGCTCCGCCAACCATATAAGGAAGCTCACAGGCCGCAGGGAAGGAGGGGGCCAAAGGACTCGGCGACATGGCTTCGGCCCGTGAAGCCCTTCACCATGAGAGGCTCCTGTTGTAGGGGTGGCCCCCACCTAAGCCCAGCAGGCCCGTTAGAGGAATATAAGGCCCAAAATGGGGCATGTATAATGACATGAGTGCCCTTGAGGGAATACTCGAATGTAAGGGTATAGTTGTAAAAGCACTTTCCATGTGGACATATATATACAACACAGGCAGGGGAAGAAACCCCAAGCCATTACTCATCACTCTCTCCCAACTCTCCACTACTACATCTCTTTCTGTTTGGTCTGTAGCCACAACAGTTACATATATGAGGTTGGTTGAATTGTTGAGGCACAAACAACCTCGAATTGCAATCCTTGCACAAATTAGCAGACTAGTTCCAAGAACAATCACAAAGCCACAGGACCTCTTCTAAAGATCCTGCAGGCTGGAGGTCCAAGTGAATCACAGTTTAGTATGCGCATATATAGCAGAGCAAACACACGAAACAGCAACGGAAGACAAAAGTCGAGCATCACACTTCGTAAGGTTGCTACTAGATAATTCACATAACCATGAACATGCAGATCACATTCACTGCCAAAATAAAACCATAGATAATGATGGTTGCTACTAAGTTTACCATCCACAGATCACAGAGTACCAGTCCACATCCACTACCAAAATAAAACCATAGATAATACGCAGTTGGTTGGCTATGTTCAGAGAATCCTGCTAAAGGGCAAAACATATGATGATATCTGATGTCTTCATGGCTTCATCCAACATGCGATTGCAGAAGCCTGTGGTGCCTTTGTGGCTTGCTTCACTTTCAGTAACTCTACTCCATAGACGAGCCACAAGTTTGCTGGTATTATTCCTACCACCTCAGCCCCCATAGCTCATGTTGCTCATGTTTTGGATTTCCATGTCCAATTTGGATTTTCGTCAAACACAACCAAAATCAAAATCGAAACCAATTCAGAACTTAGTTCGGATTCGCTTTGGGACAACCCATAGGGCCCGTAATAAAAAGGCATCACTTTCATAAATGTGATCCGATCTGGATGTTCTTGTATTTGTTAGAAAGCTTTTCCACAAACACAATGGTTATGGTACCAGCCTTAGAAACCCAGTGGTCGCGCGTCCGGGCCGACGCCAAGATTAATATTGATCTTGTCGGGGTGGAGGTCGGTGGGCCCGAAGGAGGTGCTGATCACCGCCGGCGTCGCCGTCATCTTCCCTCCCTCCTTATCTGCGCGGGCCGCGCATGCAGCGGCGATCGTAAGCTACCGAAACAAAGAAAGAAACAGCTAAAGTACGCTAGCAAGAGTAGATGGGTCTTTTTCAACCTCTGAAATTAGAAAAAAAAATATTAAATGAGTTAAATGGCTCAAATGGTATGATAATCAAGAGGTAAATATACTGCATGGCATTTTTGCGAATCCAATTTTGAAAGTGGCAATTTTGCGAAGCCCACTCTTCAAAGTGGCAAATGATCAATTTTCTCTAACACGCTTACCCTTTGGGCCATCAGTTTCTTCTTGCTCTTCTTCCGGTGGAGGTGAAGTTGGAGCTGGAGCCGGGGTTCCTGGTAGATGGACACAGTGAGCCTGGTCACTGCAGCCAGGATCAAATGGCAATGGCGACTGGCCGGTCGGCGGATGAGCAGGTGCTTGGGGCGACGTGCCCGCCTGCTCCTGCTTCTCCTTACCCCTCCTCCGCTTCCATTTCTTCCTCCTCGTCGCCGTCTCCTCTTCTTCCTCCTCCTCCAAGAGTGAGATTCCGGCAACGGTGGGCGGAGATGGAGAAGAGGGCATCTGCTCCTCCCCCTCCTCCTCATGCTTCCATCTCTTGCGCTTCCTCTTCTTCCTCGCCATGACGGCCTCCCCCTCCTCCTCCTCGAAGATTGGTGTTTGGGCAGCAGCAGGTGGAGATGGAGGAGACGCCGCCGCCGCCTGCTCCTGCCCCTCCTTACGCTTCTTCCTCTTGCGTTCCTTCGTCCTCCTCGCCGTAGCCGCCGCCTCCTCTTCCAAGATTGGGATTTCGGGAGCGGCGGATGGGCTGGGGTTTGGTTGAGCCGGTTGAGAGGCAGGGGCTTGGATTCTGGAGTCGCCGGCGCGTGGGGAGATGGTGACGGAGCCACCCCCACCTGCTCCTTATGCTTCTTCATCTTCCGCTTCTTCTGCCGCATCGCCTTTCCCTCTCCCGCCGTCGGCATCACCGATTGCCGCAACCAGCGCCGGCCGGGTGGGACTGGGATCGTTGCGGCAGCCGGCGGCGAGGCAATTGGGAACTTCTCTCCCCTTTCCGCTCCCTCCCTCGGATTGGGGAGAAAAGGCGTAATAAAAAACTAGAAAATAAAAATTGCTATTCCAACATATGATACTCGGGCCGCATTCTTTTTATGTTATTTTTCGCTCATGACGAGTAAATATATGGGGTGGTTTGTCCGTTGTTTTCTAAATGGTTTATCGTGACAGGTTTTTCTAAGCAGCATATTAGATTATAAATATTTAGTTTATTTACATAAACGTTTATTCTAAAAACAAAAATTATCGACCATGATCATAATCCATTAGTCAAAACTAAAATGAACATGTCCATTAGTCAAAATCAAAATGAACATGTCCTCAGCTTATTCATAGGAAAGAAACAAAACAAAAAACAAAATTGCTATTATGTGAATGCATGCATTTGTACTTGGATGAGGGACTTAACGCCTGTTAATATTGGTTGTGGCTGACGGTATTTTGTCATGGCTGATGGTTTTTGGATGAGCGACTTAGCGTCTGTTAATATTGGCTACGACTGACGGTATTTTGCCGTGGCTGATGATTTTTGGCTCGAAATAAATAGTAGTGCCTCGAACAAGTTGCTTTTAAAAGGATGAGCAAGCAAGGAGGAAAGTGAGAGAGAAATGTATGCGCGAGACAGGAATGAGAGAAGTGAGGAAGCCGCTCCGGAAGGCCATGTATTCATATTGGAAGCAGAACCCAATAATATGAATATGCTGTTAATAACACTCCGAACTTTGTTTAAAAGTTCGTCCAGCATCTCGAACTATAAAATCAAATATTTGACACTCTGAACTTTGCAATCTAGTTCAATTAACACCCTAACCAAATTTCGTTTGACGGTATTGCCTGTGTCAGTCGATGAGTAAGTGGTTTATATAGGATGATACGTTGGACATGTTTAGGTGAATAATTGTAACATCCCAAAATTTTGAAATTTGAAAATGTGAAGCTTTTGCATTATTTTGCAATATTTCTATTTGAATTTGGAGTTTAAGATGTTTTTCTGAGAAATTTGGTGAAGGTTCCAAAAGTTAAAAGGATCAAAAAGAAGCAAACATATTTAAATAATAGAGAATAAGAATTTAAAATACGAATCTGAAAAGATGATCCAGTATAAGAAGAGAGAAATCTAAGTTAAGAATATAAAATTTCATTTTGAAAATAATGGCACAAATAGCAATAAAAAGTGAATGAATAAAATACAAACACATGTACATGTATATATATGTGTGTATATACAAATTGTGCAAGAAAGAGTTTAGCAATAGGAAATAAAAATGTGCAAAATTTAAATGAGCCAGCAAGATAACAAATAACTGGAATTATATACATATATATATACACACAAGTGAAACAAATATGTAATGTACTAACATTGTGATAAGCATAGCTATAAAAAATAATAAAATAAACTAAATAAAACCGAAATAGAGGACTGATAGATTTTGTATCTATAAAATCTAATCAAAGCTTGAAATAAAATTTCAAGTATTAAAATCAGTAACTTTAATTAGGGAATAGAAATTCAAACTCAAGATTCAAAATTTCAGAAACTGCTAAAGTTTCATATTATCTCTCATTCTTTTACCTCTCTCTCACTTCCATGTGGCCCCAGCCCCTCTCTCTCCCCTCTCTTTCTCCTCTTTCTGCCAGCGGGCCCAGGCCACTTCTCCCTCTCTCCTTCTTCTTCCTTACCCCGAGCGCCCACGCCCTCTTCTTCTCCTCTCTGCCATGCGCTCAGTTTTCTTCCTCCGCGTGGCAGCCATGCAACCGCACCGCCCACGGTTTCCCTGGTCGTCGCCCACGGTTTCCCCGCGCCGCCCACCGTCTCCGCAGCCTCCCTGTGACCATAAGAAACTCCCCACGCACACTTCCTGTCTCTTCTCCCGCTTCTGCCCAAGCGCGCCCGCCGGCGCCTCCATGTCGTCCCGGCCCTCCGGCGAAACCCCGGCCAATCCGGCCGCGCCACCTCGTGCCTCTACTTCCCCTCTTTCTCCCTTCCGGCTTCATTGAAATTTCGTGCACCCAGGGCCACCGTGCCGCCATCCCTTCCGATTCCGGCCGAAACCGCCACCTCCAGCACCGCTCCCTCCTCGGCGAGTTTCTCTTCAATTCCTCGCCGGTGGAGCACCTCCTCACCGCCACGGAGCCTCCCCAACCGCCGCCGGAGCCTCTCCTCCACCCCAAGTCGCCGGCGACGTGAGCCCATCCGCGCCGCCGTAGGCCATCGCCGCCAGCTCGCCGTGGCTTCCCTCCGGCTCGGACAAGCATTCGGTGAGAATCCCCTTACCTCCCTTGTGCTTCCGCACCCGCCTAATTTCTTCCTCTTCCTCCCAGTCGCCGGCGCCCCTTTTCACCCTCCCCGTCGTCCGCTCTCCACCGCAGCAGACCCGCCACCGAGCCTCCTAGCTAGAGCCGTCGCCCCCAGTGGCATCCCCGCCTCGGGGAGGTCCCATTTTAGCGTCCGCTGGCGCCTCCCCGGCCGCACCTCACCGGCAACGCCACCGGCCGTACCCGCTCCCGAGCTTCCTCTGTTCCAGACACTGCACGCTTGGCTCATCTATATTCCCTGCCTCCGTTTGTCAGGTAATACCCGTGCCCGAATGGTTAGCCGAGTGAGCACTCAGCGCCTCGACCCGGCTTCGATTCCTCGTCCCACAGAGCTAGTAGTGTAATTTTAAACAAATTTTTGGTAGTCGTTTCAGTGCAGAAAAATTTAGGGAAAACTCAGAAATGAATATATATATAAGATGCAAAAATTTATTTAAAGTATAAATGAGCTAATAAATATTTAATCTATGATTAAATATTACATGATAGTAGCTAGTGTGCCTTTAACATTTATATTAAAGCTTAATTCCTAACTAAGGCATGGCGAGGCATTGATTAGAAATATTGTGTAGATTTATGCTCTCATAACGATCTAGTAAATAAAGATTGCCCAAAAACAATAAATCATGAACCCTTGCATAATAGTAAATGTTATAAAAAAATTTAATCCTTGCAAAGCTTAAAACATAACCATCATCTCTATGTCCCCAAGCAATTAGAAGAACCCTTTTTGACTATTAGATGATTTTGATATTAAGCCACTAATATTTGGACTAGTTCATGTATGCTTAATTAATATGGTTTGAGCAATCATCTAAAAGGCTAATTGTTAATTCAAAACAATAATAAATTACATTGACCTTGGTTAAATATCCACATACAATAAAGCTTACCCTTGTTTATAATATTAACATATATGTCTTGACATTTGTTAGACCACCATAGAATAAACCTTAGTAGAGAATTTTACTAAATAGCAAATACTGAAAGGTGACCCTGTAAAGCAAGTCTTGCTTGGATAAACGATGTTAGATTAAAATATAAAGCTAAGCCTAATAGTAGCCAAAGTATAAGAAAGATAGAAATAGTGCTATTAATTAAAGTTTTACACTAGCTTGAGTACATAATAGTATTGAGCATAATTGTATATATAACAAGTTAGGACCCATATGAGTGGATCCTAATTCAACTTAAATTTAGCCTAGCTATGAATGAAGATACATAAAATATGACAATGGGATTATTAGAGATTTAAATTTTAATTAATTACCATATAAGAATAAATATTGAGCCCTTGCTATTTATCTTAATCTAATTAATAGTGAAAGCCTATATCAGAGATTAGTCTAAAAACTTAATAAAGATATCCAAATGTTATAATACCTTCGACTAAAAGATTTATAGAATAAGTACAGATCTCACCCATCAGTCCAGTTTGCCTTTACCATAACCTGAGTTGCAAGGAATGCATACCCTAAAGATAGAATTTGTCCACTAAACTCCTGCACCAGTCTATAGGTCTAAACCTGACTCATGGAACTTCCTTGATAAATAACAAAATAATAAAAAGAGATTATTAATAAAAAGATCAAGTTATCGTATGCTATTACCAACCTTGCCTCATCTCACCGAATCACCCATTAACTCGTAATAAAACTAAATTGAGTTTATTCGGATTTATTTGGATCTTTTTGAGTTATTTGCTTTATTTGGATTCAGTCGTTTGTCACGTAATTAGAAATCGGGAGTCGTGAAGATTCAATGGATCAAGCGAGATCAAGCTCGAAGTGAAGATAGAGACCAAAAGCTCAAGAGAAAGCATTGTGTGAGCTCAAGACAGCGGTAAACCGCGTCAGGCGAGTCAATACTTTGATCATGTTGAACCTACATTTCTGCAAATTACTTTGCTTTAAATTATCAAATTGCATGCAGTTATTTATATGCAAATACATGTTAATTTTAGACTCTAGTTATATTCCATTGTGTGCCTTGAATTAATATTACCCCTCCGTTGGAATATTTGAAGTCGAGAACCTTGTCGCCCTAGCAAAAACTATAATAGTACCCTTTCGAAAATAAGTCCGTAATTATATGCCATGCTTAGTAATGTTTAGGTACTCATGGGCGCGAAGGTGCCCAAGCATCACTTTTAATCCTGAGAAAAATTGGTTGGGCAGTCATGGTGGTAATGACTGATAAATGTTGGATATGATTATTTTATGTTTCCAAAAACCCCAACATGCTTAAATATCTGGGCAGATGGTTCGGGGGTATGGTGCAGTGGTGCACGAGAGTGTGGTTTGTGGTAGAACCGCTCAGATAATACTAAGGACTGAATCTTGTCATGTCAACCCGTGTAAAACAGTACAACCACAAACTGGCAAAATGTAGGCAGGGTTAACTAATTTGTGTAGCTTCAAGGTGGTTACATGAAGGTATGACCACGAGCAAAGGAATGGATGCGTAATATTCCTCGCCTTTGCCCGTGATGGCTCACGAGGGACCCTTCCCGGCGTATGCGTAATATTACTACGGAAGGTTGACCTTAGCGGGCGTAACCACAGTGGACTATGCATTGTAAAGGCCCTGTGATAGTCTATTCAACCACATGGCTAAGGAATCATGTGGGGCAACGAGTAGATCTATCTCTTGTGGTGAAAGTGTACAAACTCTGCAGAGTCAAAACTATTCGAATAGCTGTGCCCACGGTCAAGGGCGGACATGGGAACTTAACTGGATATAGTTATGTTTTTTTTAAAAAAACATTGGAAACTGGGAATGGAAACTTGAAGGGCGAAGGACTGCCCTGGTTTGGAATTGTCCTGGGTGTCGTCCCAGTGGTAAGTTAAGCGGCTATAACGTGAAGAAATTGTTTGTATGGTGCAGATGCCATGTAACGGTGGATGGAATCTGAATCGATATTAATAATGCATTTCCTTGTACATTATGATTTGATTCAAATTGCTAGGTCTTAGGGATTTTTAAGTAATTGTATTCAAAAGCACTCTACGCAAAAAAATAAAATAACCCGAGCCTTCCTTTGATAAGCCATGCATACTATTTAATTGCATTCTGTGTATTGGCTCGCGGAGCACGGGGTCGGAGTGCTCATGCTCGCTTTTGCGACAAAATTCAGAATCAGGAGTCAAATCACCTCGCCTCAGCAACAAGATTGGACAAGCTGGCCGAGAAGATGAAGGTGTCAAGGGCTAGGTCGCGAACCTCCAGTTGACTGCCTGTGGGCATGTTCTGAAGGTCCCACCTGTGTGCTTTATTCTTCCGCTGCTGCTATTTATTGATTTCGGCCTAATCGGCCCATGAGTAAGTTTACTATTACATTTACGCTTTCGCATGATATGTACTTTGATATTCATTACTGTAACTGTGAGCACTATCTACTGATCCAGGGAATAGTGCAGCTAAACACAGTAGATTCCGGATGGTATAATCTGGGGTCTGACAATAATAGATGGGTTTCTCTATATAGGATGATACATTGGATATGTTTAGGTGAATAACAGGTGGGTTTCTATATATAGGATGATATGTTGGACATGTTTAGGTGAATAACAGGTGGGCCCACGAAGAGTGGTTGGGAGCTCAGTGGGGGAGAAGGCTTTCGGGGCCATACATCTTATTAACCCAATTTGGTTCGTATGTTATCATACGATACAAAACCATCCACTCATCGTGCCATACGAGCATTATCACTATGTGAAACCAGGTTAGAGTGTTATTTGAACTAAACTGCAAAGTTTGATGTATCCAATCTCAAAGTTTGATGTATCCAATCAGTGGCGGATCCAGGATTGGAGCATGACTCGGGCTAAATTTGAATCAAATAATAATCTAGTATACCACAAATCTAAAACTATATTATGATATAACAAAAAATACATCACAAATACATCATTCATATGAAAATTTTGTTTAATGCTCAATACTTGAAGAGTTCAATTTTTCAACACAAATCACAATAAAGAAAGTATATGAAACCATACAGAATGTAGCGCAATAAAGATACATCAAATACCTCAAATCCTAAATGGAGATTTACTCACTATCCTATGCGGCTAGCTGACCATGCTCCTCTTCATTTTTTTTAAATTTGTATCCTTAAACCCTAATAGTTAGTTCCTAAATAGCAAATATAAAACATTGAACATATGTCATTTCACTGATCATTTATACCAATTTTAAAACATAAAAATAATTTCTACTAAAATACTGAAATAATTTCTACTAAAATAATTTCTTCAAAGTCAAATACAACAAGTCAGCAATACTCCTCCTGCTCCATACCTACTCGGTTCTGCGTTGATTCGCGAGGCACTCCACTCTGAAATATCCACTCCCTCGCGAGGCACTCCGCTCTGAAATATCCGCTCCCTCCGTCCCTCGCCTGCCTCGCCCCGCCTGCTCGCCCGCCTTGCCACCTCGCGGCCTATGGTCAGTGGGTCCACCGTCCACGACGAGGGCGAGGGCCGAGGGTGGAGGCCGGAGGGCGGCACGGAGGCGTAAGCACAGATCTACTATTCACAAGCACCCAGAGTCTGGTGGCTAGAGGCGCAGCCGTGTGCCCACGCAGATCCACAACGGCCAGCGGGCCGGTGGACCGTGGCGTTGCCACGTGCTTGCATCCGGCCGTCCACGTCGGGAGCGAGGGAGTGTCGGCGTGCAATGGCGCAGGCGAGGGCGGCGGCCGACGGCTGAGCAACACTTAGATTTGGATTGGGCGGCTCCACGGTTGGGGCTAGGAGTTGGGAAATGGGGATTAGGGTTTTCTTCACCTGGTGTTGATGGATGCCTTATGGATGGGCTGCTGCTATTTTGTTTGGTAGGCTGATTTGTTGTTTGCGCTGCTGGGCTGATAGTTTTTATGCCTCGGCCTAGGCTGCAATAGTAAAGATATACTAGAGGGGGATAATAGTAATAGCATTGTCAGCCCGAGGCCCAGTTTCACCCCTGTATCCAATATCTAGTTTCATATTTTATCATGCTAAATAAACTTTCAAACAAAGTTCAGGGTGGTACTCAAATTTTTTCCAAGTAAAAATTGATACCATAGCTTCCACACAGCAAATGCCTACGCTATGATCTCAAACTATGATACGTCCAATACGCTCACATAAGCCACGCGTGTCCGTAGGATAGAATTCATTTTGTTTGTGCACCACAGCCACTCGACGTCACGTTTTTCTGGGATCTGAAATCGAAGCTCTAGGTTTAGCACGGATCATATCGAAACGGTACTGTAGCATGCGATCTGAACCGCTGTCTCCGAAAGTGGATGGACAAGATTGCGTGCAGTTGCTAACTTGCAGTGGCGCTAGCAACTGGTGGTGATCCCCGTCGATGGCAACCACAAGGCCGAAAATGTCACGCCATGCCAGCACAGTGAGACGCTCGATATGATCTGAACGGTAGCTGTAGAGCTAAATTTAAGTTAATATATGTTTTTTTATTGGCCAAACATACGTTATTAGTTTTGTTATCCATGCTACTTTAAAGAATAAAGATATAGTTACATTATACTATTTTTTTTTTGTGATTATTGTCTACCTGGTTCATGGCCTCCCCATAGTAACGCCCCACATTTTCTAACTTAATTGACGTAATCAGCATTAATAATTATAATTAAGTTGTTGAATTAACGTTAGCAATCAAACACTCTAATTTAGATCATCTCACTGGAATTTCAAATTGAATTCATACAACCAAATAAACAAATATAAGTCGTATCTTTTATTACAAACCAAAACTGAACGGTCCATTTTCAGTAGTACATAGATTATAGAAGATAATTAAATTACAGGGGAGGAATCATTTCATGCATACACAAGTACATTCGGATCAATAGAGATATAAATTACTTATAGATTAGTTTATACTTTCTATTGTGCATCAAGTTAAGAAAAAAAGGTAAAGTTACATGTATAGCAATTCATGCGTTAGTATCAATCCCTAAACCACCGGCACACTGCTATCTCAATGGTGATTAAAATAGTATACAAATGCCGAAAAAGACTGAACATAAGAACCAATGAAAATAAATAAAATTAAGAAAGAGAAAGAAAGAAATTGTCGCTAGAGCCCTAGAAGTAATTTCGGACAGGGCATTATGAATTGTTAGTTAATAGGGATAACCTTAATAAAATGAAAGCTATTCTTCTTTATTGGTTCCCTAGTGTATGGCTCTCATGCTAAACAATATAAACATGACAAAAAAAAAAATCAAATTTCTCAACACAAGGCTAGCAACATTTCTATATGTTTAGTAACACGGGATATGAATGCTACCACTTTATCTTGCTCTAAGTATGCTTTGCTAAATTTGAAGCTCAATAGTGTCATGAGCAAAATTGTTGAATTAACTAGAACTTTAAATTATCTCAATTTTGTCTAATTTGATTTCAAATTTCAAAATTCGATTTTAATCTCAAATTCAAAATTTTGCTTAATTCGGTTTCCAATCATTTTGGCTCTTGATCTCAGATTTCATTTTTATTATTTGAATTATTTAGCAAAATCCAAATCAAGAATCCAGGAAAATTCAAATAACACCAAAATGCAACCAAAAGGTTTTTAAATTTTTTTTAAGTTTTTTCACAATTTCGAAATTTCCCAACTTTGGGATTTTACATATATGGGGTTGGTTGAATTGTCGAGGCACAGACAACCTTGAATTGCAATCCTTGCACAAATTAGCAGCCTAGTTCCAAGAACAATCACAAAGCCACATGACCTCTTCTAAAGATCCTGCAGGCTGGAGGTCCAAGTGGCAAGTGAAACACAGTTTAGTATGCGCATATATAGCAGAGCAAACACACGAAACAGCAACGAAAAACAAAAGTCGAGCATCACACTTCGTAAGGTTGCTACTAGATAATTCACATAACCATGAACATGCAGATCACATTCACTGCCAAAATAAAACCATAGATAATGATGGTTGCTACTAAGTTTACCATCCACAGATCACAGAGTACCAGTCCACATCCACCACCAAAATAAAACCATAGATAATACGCAGCTGGTTGGCTATGTTCAGAGAATCCCGCTAAAGGGCAATACATATGATGATATCTGATGTCTTCATGGCTTCATCTAACATGCGATTGCAGAAGCCTATGGTGCCTTTGTGGCTTGCTTCACTTTTAGTAACTCTACTCCATAGACGAGCCACAAGTTTGCTGGTATTATTCCTACTGCCTCAGCGCCCATAGCTCATGTTGCTCATGTTTTGGATTTCCATGTCCAATTTGGATTTTCGTCAAACACAACTAAAATCGAAATCGAAATCAACTCAGAACTTAGTTCGGATTTGCTTTGGGACAACATATAGGGCCCATAATAAAAAGACATCACTTTCATAAATGGGATCAGATTCGGATGTTTTTGTATTTATTAGAAAGCTTATTCACAAACACAATGGTTATGGTACCAGCCTTAGAAACCCAGTGGTTGCGCCGCTATGACCAAAACAACGTCCCGATAGGTTTCCTTTTTATGTGAGTTTTGAGTCTAATACATGTAGAGATGAGTTGGAGTCAGATTGGATACCTCGTGGTCGACCCTAGGGGTCATATGTACTCATGTATTCGTGCTTTTTTGGCTGAGACCATGTTTAATTAAGAAAATAATAGATTGCTTTATTGTCAGTTCTAAGGTTGCACATAGCTGCCATACTCCTTAGAATTGGGCATTCTCTATCTCTTGTTTCTTGCTCTTCCTTCGACAATTGCAAGATCAAATCTTTCACTTTCTCGTGGTCAGGTGGAAGAAACATCAAGTATGTGGTTAGGTAAGTTCATATGTCACAGATTGTTGCACGGGCAACGGTTGGCCACACTAGAATCATCAGGTTACATGAGTTATCCAAGGTCCTACGTCAAGAAGATCGGGCACCTGCATCATATCCCCTATTTTGATATTCATTCTTGTTCGTTATTGCCTCACATCGACGTTTCATCCAGAGTTAGCTTTTATTTAGATTTACCTATTGTCGACTTTGTCGATTTGCTAGAAAATTGGTTGACGCATCGCATACACTACCAGAAAGCATCCTCCATAGGGGCACGGTACTGTTGTTAGGAATTTTTTTATACTACGGATGCAATATTTTTTTACGGGAATGTAGATTTTTGTCGCGAAATGATCTTTACAAAAATATCCTCAAAGGCTTAAGCTACTGTAAAATGAGTGTGCACTACTAACAAAAGTACATATGGCTCTTATATATGTTGTCACACCGGCTGTGTGTGTATGTGGCCAGCCGCATTTTTATTTTCTCAGTGTTTTTGTAAGGCAGTACTATTTGGTCGCACGTAACACACTCCGGTGATATTTTTCCTTCGTAATAAAAAACAAAAGAAATCTTGCAATGATTTGTGCGGAGCTATTTCAATCACCATGTTTTTCAACCTTTCCTTTGCATACATGGCTGTAAGTACGGGTGTCAACGGATTGTACATAAATCGGATAGTAATCTTTTCATATTTATATTCGTATTTTATAAATAAATATAAATATAAATTTGAATTTGTTCAAATATGAATATGATTTGAATGATGTAACGAATACGGATACATACTTAATTTGGTTGAATTCATTCAAACAAGTTACATAAAACTTATGTACTGGCAAGATATTGAGGAAATTTTAACTTGATACACAGCAATTAATCATTTTAACATACTGATTGATCTAAAACAAAACATAAATTCACAGTAAAATTTTAAAAGATGCCCAAGTTGTTAGATACTAGCCGCATAAGCGCGGCGCACGCCGCGCTAGCTACCGTGTGGACCAAAGTAAAAGAGACGGAAATTCGCAGGGAGCTTCGTAAAAAAAACCAGGGACAAATGCGTAATTTCGGGAAAATAAAAGGGTTTTTTGTAAAAAAGTGAGGACTTGTAAGGGCCTGTACGTAAGTAAATAAGGACCTATACGTAATTTTGGAAACCCGCGGGGCGCCATCAAAAATTTTTTAATGGGAAAAAATTTGCAGGGACCTATTCGCGAGGAAAAAGGACCTTTATGTAATTTTCAAAAAACCTGAGGAAATCACCTCGGCGTGCGTGCGGATTCTCTCGCCACGCACGCGGCCGCGAGCGAGGTCGTGGCGTGGATGCGCTGGGGGTGCCGGAATCCCCCCAGCTTTGTATAGCGGTAGCATATAAAAGAACATTTATTGCGCAAAATTTAACCAAAGTGTTTAAAAAAACATATATAAGCAGCAAACTTGCACAAAATTTAACCAGCTGAAGAGTCGTCCAACCAAACCATTAAAACCAGCCGAGGCGACGCACGCCGCCGCACCTCCCTCCCATTCCTGCACTCCACCCATAAACCCTAGCGGCGACCCATGGCCCGCAAGCGCCGCGCGCCGCCGCCGCCGCCGCCGCAGGAGGAGTCCTCGGAGGCGTCCAGCTCCGGCGAAGAGGAGGCGGCGGAATGTACCCCCGCACCCCAAAAGCCCCCACAAAACCCCGCACCCCCTTCCGCCGCCGCCGACTCGTCGGAGGGAGGCGAAGAGGAGAAGGAGGCGGAGGAGCCCTCCGACTCGGAAGTTGGCGCCCAAGCCTTCCAGCTGCGCCAGGTTGCCCGCTCCCCCAACAAGCCGCCGGCTCTGGCCTCCAAACCCGAGTCCGACGCCGACGAGGAGGAGGGCGAGTCGTCGGAGTCCGAGACCGACAACTCGGGGCCCGTCCAGAAGAAGGCGGCAAAGACGCCCAAGGCCGAGTCGGAGAAGAAGAGGCCCACGCCTGAGACCACGTTCTCCGGTAAGGCCAAGAGGGCCAAGGCCGAGGTGGAGAAAGCGAAGAAGCCCAGGGCCGAGCTGCGGAAGGTGGCGCCGTCCAGCAAGTCTGATAAACCCGCGCGGTGGACGACGGAGGACGAGATGAAGATCCTGGAGGCCCTTGTCGCACACGTCAAGAGCCGGGGTGCGCATCCGAGGGCTGATGACCTTATTGCTGCTGTTGGTGACAGCCTTGACCGGAAGAACTGCAGCCGGTCGGAAATGTATGAGAAGGTGCGAAGGCTCAAGCAGCGGTATGAGATCACTGCCAAGAAAGCAGCGAGCACAGGTGCCCTGCCAGGTAATGATGATGACCTCGCGATGTACAAGCTCTCGGAGGCCGTCTGGGGAGAGAATGCAAAGGAGCTTGCCTCCGCCTCCACATCTCAAAATAATGGTGCTCTGTCAAAGAGTAACAAGGGGCAGACTACCGCCAATGAAACTGGTGCTACTCTGACAGGGAGTAAGAAAGGGCAGGCCACCGAGGAGAAAGTAGACGGAGATGCAAAGAGCAAGTCGTCAAAGGAGGCTACCACTACTGCTACTCCAGCTAAGAGTAAGAAACGGGGAAATCACAAAGAGAAATTGGACGAAGATGCAAAGAGCGGCATATCAAAGGAGACCACCACTACTGCCACTCAAAACTGCGCCACTTTGATTAGCAGTAAGAGCGGGGAGACTGACAAAGAGAAAATGGATGGAGATGCAGATTGTGTCATGCCAAAGGAGGCCACCACTGCCACTCAAATTGGTGGCACTCCAACTAAGAGTAAGAAAGGGGAAATTCAGAAAGAGAAAATGGACAGAGATGCTAATGTGCAAGGCAAACGCAGGGGGTTTGATGAGTTGCAGAGCTTGTATCCCAACCTTGCTTCTTATGTGGAGAGGATCGAGGCCCAGCATCTGTGTGGGGAGACACTGAAGAGAGCATTTGAGTTCATTGGTGATGAGAAGGCTTGCACTCTGGAATCCAAGATCAAGAAGCAAAATGTAGCAGAGGTGAAGATGCAGATCCGTCGAGCTGACACAAAGAAGGAGGTGACCAACATATTGATAGGATTGCTGGACTAAACCATTGTGGTGCTGTCAAACCTTTTGTGTGGTATACCATGCTTCTTACCTGCTTTATTATGTTTCTTCTTGATATATTGAAGAATTGTTAGAAATTAATGTGTAAAAGAGTTCATGTGCCTTCCAACATTTGAATGTCACTTCGGAACTTATTTTTGAAATATCCTACTTCTCTACAGTCTACTGTAAGTGTAGTTCGAAATGTGTGCGATCAAAATTTGACCTAACTTGAAAAAAGTACAGCCAGATTGGGCACGTGCAAATCATGTGGAAGTCTTATTGGGCATATATCAAACTGCACTTTTATGTAGGGACTTGGGGCAGTGAATTATTCACAATTGGCACAAGGGGCATGAGATGAATCTCATCTCATGAATTCTGCTCTTACTGAAATATAGCTTCACCTTATTCAAATGAACACTTACGGTTTTACTAGATTATTGTTTTGTAGTAAGTTCTAACATATTTAGTATTTACCCATGAATGATTAGTTTTGGGTGGTTTTCCTTTGCAGTACTGACATGTAATGCTTTTACTTTAGGCTTCAAGTATTGATCAAAGCAATGTTTACTGTTCAGTTTATTTAGATGAATTTTGTATTGTAACGGTCAGGGTGTTGTTTACAGTCAAACTGGTCGTAATTTTGTTTGTTAATTTAGAGTTTTAGACTCAGTCATATTGATGGCTTAACATTTGAACATATGTTTCAATTTTCAAGCACCTTGTAAGACAATAATTGATTAGTTTAGTGCATTTAATATCTCTTAGCGATCAGTTTTGGTTGGTTGCCCTATTAAAGTCACTAAGAAGAACAACAGTTGCATACTTTCATTTTTTTTCAAGCTGGCCATTAGTTATGACAACTCACCTGTCATGTCTTGCGGAAAAGGCCTGATTCTTGGAAGTCACCAGACTTGCAAGTTCAGTCTGAGCACAGAGGATTATAAGCTGCTCAACTTGGGGTCTTGACTTGATACGTGAAATCGGGTTGCAATGTTCAGTACAGAGGTGCGTTCTGAACCTCTTAAACCAAGTTGTTGCAGCAACTCTAGAAGTTCTAGTGCATACATACTTGACATACAAATGAATGAATGATGAGTCCCAAATAACATTTGCATACCTAATTTGTAATTTTGATTTGTTTGCCATGTTGGGTTGAGGATCATAAGCAGCCTAAGATTAGTTTGCTCTCTGCTTCAAAAAGTTTGCCAACTCAAGTTTATAGTTGAATGTTATGCAATTTTGGTCTACCACCATTAATAGGACAGAGATGTGGCCTTGGCCTCTTATTGAACGAAATAATTAGAGCTGTTTTCGAAAGCATCAGTAAATCTGTTTTTTTTTTTTGCAAATGATGATCCCAGATGAGCATGTGCATGCACACACAGATCTTTGTTTTGTGTGCACCCTGGACAATGCATAATCCCCTTCCAACTGTGTTTTTATGTGAAATAAATATGCTTACTGGGTATCCTTTTCTACACTACATTTCAATATTTAGTGCAATTTATGATGTTTGATTGCGGATGTACTTACGGTTCTGTTCACTGTTCATAACCAGATAGCTGGATAGAAGATTCAAGCTGCAAAGGGTGATCGGATATGGAACTAAGGGATGAGATGTGACGCCTTTTGCTGCAAAGGGTCAATAGTTGTCAGCTGTTGGCCTGAACTTTTTGGCTTTTTAGCCGGCTTTTGATTTTGGGTACTATCAGCCGGTTATATTCATCAGACCTACCTGTTACAGCCCGTCCAAAAGAAGGGGTGTTATCCTGTTGATGATTGTTGGTGGTCAGATGATTATATTTCTTTTTGAAGTTATTATTGCTTGAGCTTATGACTCAGTCAAACAAGGGTACCTATGATAGCATTTGGCTTTAGCAGGTGTGCTTTTTAAAAAAATATTTAAGGTGTGCTTGTGGGTTGTCAACTTTGAAATTAAATGCCGATGCTGGTTCTGTAGATGTGGACATGGTTCAAAATCCCGGCGGTTACCGGCCGGTTACCGGTTTTACCGGTGGAGACCGGTAAATAAAAAACTGGCCGGTATGAATTTTTGATTTTTTGAATTTTGGCCGGTTTTTTTTCCGGTTTTTCGGTTACCGGTCAGTTTTTCCGGTTACCGGTTTCAAAATATCTCAAAATTCAAATTTTGATTTTTAAATTGTGATTGATTTTTTACCGGTTTTTTCGGTAACCGCCCGGTTACCGTTACCGGCCGTCGACCGGGATTTCTTCCGCTTCCGGTTTTTGGCCCAGTGGATGTGGACTAGATTAGGCGATTTACATATAGCAGGCCTAACCGCAACCCCAATTTTCATCATGGCGGAAAAAGATGTTGGGAGGAGCTGCTCATCTTCACGCGCGGTGGCCTCGCCGATGGACGCCCTCCTGCACGTGGACGACCGCCGTCCGGAGGGAGTTCTCGCGCAGGGCCGGCTCAACGTTTTCAAGGGCCCTAGGGCGAATTCGGCTTTATGGGCCCTTTACTATAAATTTTTTTTCTACTTATAAAATATGCAGTTTAAATTTTATATTGTCTAAAGTGACACAAATCAATAGTTCTAACATGATAAACTAATTAGGTACTAATTAGTTCATAAACCAAATGTAACTAGTAAGAATTAATTTACCCCAAATAGGAGCGACAAATATCCAATGTCTTTCATAAAAAGGAACTTCTTCTAGCACTTCTTGATGCAAAATTATTAATAATAACATCGAGATCAATGTCGTCCAAGATATTCTTCTCAATGCAGCACATAGCCAAGCTATTCAATCTTTCTTGTGACATAGTAGACCACAAATAGTTTTTCAGCAATTTCAATTTTGAGAAACTCCTTTCAGTGAGGCTACGATCCACAGTGCAGATTAGAAGAATTCGATATGCAACAGAGACATTTGAGTAGCAATCTGCAGCTGTAACGAACTGAAGAATCTCAGATGCCGACATCTTATCATTTGGCAAGGTGACTTGCAGCACTTTTAATTCAGAGAAAAAAATCATTGAACTCAACGTCAAATGGTACATCATGAGAAAAAGCTTGTACAAAAGTAGTGCAACACCTCCGTAGATCATTATCATCCAGAGACTTTAGATCATTAAGGATATCGAAGTCTAATACATCCAACTAAGCACAAAAAGGAATTACCAAGCACTGTAATCCAAATTTTCATTAGTGATTTCACTCTACACAGAGCTACGACGCCTAGCCTGGCTCAATTTCAGCCATCTCTCTGTGAGATGATTTGAACAAGGAACATAGTTCAGGTTGAAAGCAACCTGAATTATCCCCCAGACATATATATTTAGCTAGAGGACATTCGAAGAAAAGATGATCTATGCACGCATGTTTTCATCCATGGAGCAAATTAAATCTACATTTCTTTTCGCTTTAATTTCCAACCTCTCTAAGTATATATTAACCACAGAAAAAAACTTTATCTTTGATGGAAGTTTGAGCTTCCACAAGAATTTACTTTGGGTTGATACGCATGTGAACCAATATTCATGATACTGACAATAACCTCTGCTACCGGCTTCCAGTACTGCTGGTAGGCATGCATGCGCGCTCGATGTCCTCTTTTGAAGCATCGGTCGATCGAGAGATCATGCATGCGCATTCGATCGTATATGCTGTATATATGCATGTACGTACGTTTCCGACGTCTGACATGTGACATGAGCAAACAGATTAAAACCCATGCATTTGATTGCCACCCAATCTACGCAGGGGTGGGCCCTCCCTGGCCCGGGGCCCTAGGCCGGCGCCCCTCCGGCCTACCCCCAGAGCCGGCCCTGTTCTCGCGGATCTACCATCACGTACGACGAGTTCCGACAGCGCTCACTTGTCGAGGAAGAGGTCTCACGAGATGCCTCATCCAGGCAGCGCTCCTCAGGGTGGCGGTGGTGGCGACGAGGAGGGCCAGTCTGGGAAGGATGACGACTCCGATGGTGACCCTAGTGAAAACCGGTTTTAAAATTTTACTGGTGGATAATCGGAAAATTTTCAAATCAAAAGTTGAATAAAAATGGCCGAAAATCAGTTGAAGAATATTGGCCAAAATTTTTTAAAACAAATTTCGGTAAAATATTCTTCTATGTTTGATAAAATTCATACAAAACAAAAATTTCAAAGACGGTTTAAAACCGATGATAAGCCAAAAATGGCCAATTTATGAGAACCATAGGCTGTTAACAGAGAGGATAAACGACATGCACGGTATCAAAACGATGAGCATGGCATCAAAAACCATTGACATGTGCTTATGGTTTCTCAGGTTGCTGACTGGAGGTGGAAGAAAAGTGGGCCAGAGAGGGTGAGGTGAACTAAGAGGTTTGAGCAATCATTAGGTACATCAGATGAGCACGGAAAATTATGAAAATTTTTGTGAAAGCTCCTAACATAGTGCGGATAATTGTGTAATTTTTTTTGGAGTTTTGTCTTCTCTTAATTTTTCTAGAAAAATTTGAAAAGACTTCTGGTTGAATTTAAATTTACTTATTGATTTGGATAGTTTCAGAACTTTCGTTACTATTTATTTTGAGTGTTAAGATTATACTCGTGGGTTTTTAGGATGGTTTCTACCAGACTTTCTCTTATTTAACTTTTAACCATCTTTTCTAACATTTGATTTGGGTTCAATCTGATTTATATTTTATGCACTTTTGATTTTTGAAATTATTTTTAAATCTATTATTTATTATTTTATTTTAAATTATCACGCATGCTAGTTTTTTTATGAAAACTTTGTACTTGATAGTTATTGACCAATTTGAATATTCTTTCTTTGATAATTTGAATGTCATGATTCCTTTGCCACCAGAAGATGACAAATTAACTACTGTGCAACATTAGTATCCATTTAGGTTGTACATCTAGTATGCTTAGACATACTTGTTGTTACGTTAGGTTCATCATCATATGTTGATATGGTAATTAATTTTGACTTAATAATATGTTGAATCGTGGTAGCAGCCACAGTTATAAAATTTGTATGTCATGACCTGGGTAGTGTCATTGGTGTTAGTTAAACAAAGTGGTTTTCACTTAGATGAGTGATCGTGCAATAAAGAGGGTGTCGTAGCATATTAGGATGTAGATGTCTCGCTTAGTTAATGATTAAGGACTTAACTTTGTGCGTCATTGATTCGAGCCTAATCGTGCAACCACATGTCCAGTATGGGATGGACCTGACAAACTAATATGTGATAATTCAACTTTGATTTTGCCTTTGAGACGAATGTTGATGTGGTCACAGCCATTGATTCATATTGGTGCAAGAGGGAGCTTCTGACTTGGGCAAATTTAACCCATTCTGCTATGGAACCTTAGCGGGCGGAATCAGGTTGATGTTGACCATTGTAAAGACCTTATCATGATCTCTTTGCAGCACACCAAAGAAAGTGTGTTAATATAGAGGCAATATGAGATGAACATGTCTTATGGGTAAAATTATGCAATCTCTATAGAGTGAAACTATTCGAATAGTTGTGTTCCTAGTTGTGGACAATAGTCAATAATTTCACACGAGTGGTAGAATTTCATAAAATCTTGGTTGGGTTTATTGGGAAGTGAATGACAGTTCACTTGTGGTTTAGGGAAGTGAACGACGGTTCACTTGTAGTTTATTCAATTCATTTGACTTAATTACTTATTACTTGTTTTCAAAGTTTTCTTTCCATCTATATATTTATTGTATTTACTCTAAATTATTGTTTTCTACAAAATAACTACTTAACCATCATTTGGTAAGGTTTGTACCATTATATATTGCATCTTGTTACAAACGAATTGCTGAGTACTCTATGTATTCACGGTTATATCCTTTGCTACTCAGTTATTAAAGAACCATTTCAGATAGAGGTAATAGAGGAGTGCAATCTTCATGGATTATGACTTTGCTCCTCAGTCGATTGTGTGTGGGCATGTTGAATGGCTACTGTGTTTATATTTATTTTTTGCTGTTAGTTTTGTTAAGCCCTTCTGGCTATTAATTGTAAATTTGGCATAATATCGCTGCTCTGATAATTAATAATATTTGTGTCTTTCGTAGTTATTCATGATTATGGTTGATATATCATCAATGTTGCAGGTGTGTGTATTAACGTGATTCTAGACTAGTGTAGAATATATAGGAGAGTGTGGATTTGCATATTCGGGTCTCAACAGGGATGTTATCAGAGCTATATCGATTGTTGGACAAAGTCTTATTCAATTCCTTTGACTTAATTATTTATTACTTATTTTTAAAATTTTCTTTCTATTTATTTATTTACTTTAAATTATTGCTTTTTGCAAAATAATCACTCAACTATCATTTAATAAGTCTTGTATTGTTATATATTGCATTTTATTACAAATAACTTACTGAATACTCCATATACTCATAGCTATATCCATTGCTGCCCAGTTGTTGAAGGAGAACCATTTCATATAGAGGTAATAGAGGAGGAGTACTTTGATGTCTTCACGGATGAGGACTTTGCTTCCCAATCGATTACCTATAAGCATGTCGAATGACCGCTGTGTTTATCATTATTTTTCCATTATTAGTTTTGTTAAGCCCTTCTAGCTATTAATTGTAAACTTGGTCATAAGATCGCTACTCTGATAATTAGTAATATTCAAGTCTTTCATAGTTATTCATGATTATGGTTGATATTTCATCAGTATTGCAAATGTGTGCACTATCGTAATGCTGGACTAGTGTAGAATACACAGGAGTGTCTAATTTTGGATATTTAGGTCTCGACACAATCTCTCCACTGCGCATCTCTACCTCGCTGCCTCCTTCCATGACCTCGACACCGAGCTAGTCATCATCCTCAACGTCCTCCCTGCCAACTCTCTCCGCCTCTTGCACAACGCGCTTGGCCATCTCTACCTCCTCTGGGCCCACTGCCGCGTGAGCAAGGCCCCAGCGTGTCGAAGCTGGCTTGCAGGATAGGGTGGTGATGGGCTTGCTAGGCTCGGAGGGGACGGGTAGGACAGTGGCGGGTTCCGGTGAGTAGACGATGATGGTGGTGTGCACACAACATGTCCCCAACTGTGGTGTTTTTAATTTTGAGGTTGTGAGAAGTAGGGGCTGTACTGAGGAGGCTAACCATGGTACGCCGGATCTTGGGAAGAAGGTGGTATGGTGGCGGCGGCAGTCTTGTGGTGAAGATGAGGCTCGATTGGGTGGTGGGAAAGCATCCCTGAGATGAGGAGGCCCCAGTGCGCACTTCGGTTCGAGTGGAGGTAGAGTAGTGCATGCTGGCGACGTAGCCTACGCATGGCGGAGACGGCTTGGGAGCAGGGGAGATCAGCGGCGATGTATTCAAATGGCTTTCTGGATGTACTAGACTTGTTCGATGATGATGTGAGGAGTGCCAGCTCCAGGGACGTCCATGGTGTGGCGGAGGATCTCGCCGTCAGCAAGCTTCGCAGCTATGGAGGCTAGGGAAGAAGGTCTGCATGCTTTAGCACATCGAAGCGGCCGTGTTGACTCACTCATGTGACTGAAAAGGACTTGGAGTAGTGGAATGCGTGCGACGGTGAGCGGCGTGGATGAAAGGTTGCGGGCTGCTAGCCAGGGCTCGGTGCGGGAAGCGTGGAGGATGCGACGATGCCGAGGATGAAGGGGGGCGAGTGGCTGGGCGGAGGGACATAGGAGAGGTGGGGACCTGAGGAGGGGAGAGGAGAAGAGAGAAGAAAAGGGGAGGCAAGGAAGAATAAAGAGCCAGAGGTATTTCAGTCGGTTCACCCCTAGTTTAAGAGCACAGGGAATAAAAAATGATTTAAAATTCAGAAAAAGAACAAATCGTCACTTGTTGCATGAGCTTTAAGGCATTTTATCTATGTCAATGTAATCAAGGACATTTTATCAATGGACGTATGAACTTTGGAGCAAATGATTAATTTTCTCTTCTTGTTTACTGTTGAGATTTCCAACGGGCTTATTAGTTAGTTCTTAATGATGAAGCATTGGCCATTAGATATACACGTGAGTATATGGAGTATTCAACGGGCTTATTAGTTAGTTCTTAATGATGCAGCTATGGAGGCTGGTCTTCAAGCTAAAGACCTGGCCACAAGTATTAAAATACAATTTTCTTTACATCTATTGTTCTCTCTCGCCAACTACCAAGTGCCATATCCACTTTTTTTACAGCTAAGTAGATCCACCTTAAGAGCCGACGGTGGTCTCAAACGTTGCAGCATCGGTCTTAAGAACGATACGGGATCCACCTTAAGAGCCAGCAAGCTATATACACTACAGATGCCCTTAGTGCAAACGTGGTGCTCAGCACCGCCAGCCCTTCTCACGCTTGCGCTTTCTACTTCCACGAACTGGATTCTCTGCAAGCCTCGTGAACTCATCAGAACAGAGGGTTTCTGAAATGGGTAACCGCAAGCTTATTTCTGAATTGCTTACTAGCTAGTTAAATACGGTTTCTAGAAAATAAAAGGAACAAAATGGTGGACTTGTTTCTGTTGTGGATTTGTGGCGAAATATGGTTTCCAGATCGTTCGCTCTGCAAATCTTTTAGTAGTGTTAAAGGCTTTCTATTTCAAAGGTCCGAAATTTGAATCTAAAATCAATTTCCGTAAATTCAAAAGCTTTAAAATTTTTAAACTGTAAATGAAATTTGAAATTTTCCTACAAACAGGGGAGTCATTTTTACCTCCACAAATCCCTTGAATTAACGTAGTTAAATGATCAGCGTATATATATGAGCAAATCAATCTCTCATTCTGCCCGTTTAATGCAGACTTCTTCGAATAAGAGTTCACCCTGACCCAGAGAACATATCGATCTCTCAAGCTTTATTGCAAAAAATAAACTAGATTTCTGATGCAATGTATACTTTCCCCTGCAAGAGAGCTTTTGCAACGCACAACCTCACTGACTTCAGTAAATTTGTCATCAGACTATTTCATGGAAGCTCAAGCCCCGGAATCTCCTTGCGAACAGCTAGCACGAAAGGATAGTTGATATTAGTCCAGTGTGATATTGGAGAGAAGACGGCGTAGGATAATAAAAAGTAATAAGCTAAAGCTACCTAGCTAGCTACTTCCAGATTAAGTGCTAAACCTGCAGGTACTGCATGAGTGCATGTATATAAAGATTTTGGGAAGATATATACTACTTTAATTCCTCTTTATGCCAGTTGAGATGAAGTAGTTCCCTAAACTCCTCTATGCAATGCAATGCATGCGCCTGAATGTTGTGCTGGAAAGCCTAGGAACCAGCAGCTTCAGAACAATTCTCCACTAGAAGGGAAATGACAGCCACAGAGCTAGCTACTTTTAGAAGTTAGAACAGTATCAGGAATTGTTGAGGGCCGGCCTCGCACTCCTAATCCCAGGGCAGCAGAGAATATATAACAACAGAAGCAACCAAAAAACAGTTTAAGACTAGATTCCAAAAGTATAGCATGCAATATAGATCACCATGGAGAAGCCTCTTCTGTCAGTCACTTGGCTGCTTGGTGAGACAGTGCCAAGACACGGAAATGCATGGACAAGGAGGACTGGACAGCGAGCCTAGGCTATATATACGCAGATAGATGCACATATGTCGATGATGATCAGAAGCCGACCCTGACGCCGCCGCATACTGTACGGACGGGACGAGCGGCCCTGGCCTTGTGGGCGGCGGTGGCGGGCGGCAGCAGGTCCGGCCATGCCTCCATGGAGCGCTGGTAGAGCTCCCTGTTGCGCTTCTTGGGCAGGCGCTTGCCGCCGTTGGCCGCGGCCTTGGCGGCGGCCTTGGCGAACTTCTGCTTGAGGTGGTAGACCTTCTGGGAGAGGCAGGCGACGTCGAGGCCGCGGTGGCGGATCGGCGAGCGGGCACCCTGGAGCGCCCGGAGGAGCACGGAGGCCGGGGGCAGGTCGCCCATGTTGTCCCTGCGGAGGTCGGCGATGGTGTTGAGGATCTTGAGCTCGTCGGCGAGCTTCCAGCACCGGTAGCGGCCCCTCCTCGGCCGGCTCGTCGCGTCATCACGGTCGGCAGCGACGGCGGAGGAGGAGGAGGAGGATAGGATGACGACAGAGCAGACAACGGAGGAAGAGGAGGAGGAGATGACGATGGTTGTGGGCTGGGTAGCGCAGGCGAAGGCGAAAGAAGGCGGGATGGTGGGAGCCATGGGTGGAATCTCGGCCGGTGTCTCACGTACGGCGAGTTGGCGGCCGGCGGCTTGCTCTTGCTCTCGCTGATATAATAGGCAGGCGAAGCGACGGGCTCCGCCTCCGCGCGCGGGATCCGAACATTTGGCGGGAATATGTGCCTCCCGCGCGCGCGCCACGCCTGTTCACGCGTATACACACACACCCCGAAGATTTCTATATGGGGAGTCGGCTTTTTCTTTCTTTTATGCATTTTTTCGAGAGATTTTTCTTAGACGTGTCTATGGAACGTGGGACAGCTACACAACCATAATACCGTCTAATGCGCATACAATGGGACAAGTACCTATCATCCCATTAAATGAGTTCGAACGGCCCACATGTCTGCTTTGCATGCCGGTTGTGTGAACTTTCGGGCCTATTTGGATCCACCCAGATTTTAATAATCTGGCTTTTGGAAACTGGGTGGGATCCAAACAGACTAGTTTTTGGGGCAGTTTTTAAAATCTACCTACCTAGATTCTTAAAAACCAAGAAGCTGTTGATACCCAGCTTTTGCCAGTTTTTTTGGCACAAATACCCATTTACCCTCATTAAAGACCACGCATGGCTATTTAATGTGCTGTTCAAGAGCAATAAATGTAAGGGTATAATAGTCTATTAGCACCAGTCATAAATGAAATCAGCTTTTAAAAACTAGGGGATCCAAACACCTCATCAGTTTTTGCTTAGAAACCAGTTTTTAAAAACTAGAAGTAATAGCTGGTTTTTAAGAATCTGAAACTGATCCAAACAGGGCCTTCGTTTACTATGCTCGTCGCATCCTCCACGTGCCCGCGAAACCTCGTTGTTGTCCTCCCTACGCGCACGTGACCTTCATGCCCTCCACACGCACCAATGAAACCTTGTTGTCATCCTCTGCACGCATATGAACTTTTATGAAGCCTTATGAAATATCATGAAACTTAGTTAAATTAGATATAAAACCTCATAAAAGTTTATGAAGCCTCATAACATCATCAAACTTAAATATGAATATTAGTCAATTTAGACATGAACCCCCTGAAACTTGATGAAATACCATAAAACTTAATTATAAAACTTGCTCCACATAGGCATGAAACCTCATGAAACACCACGAAACATAATCGTGAAACCTAGTCAACTTAGCATGGAACCTCCTGAAACTTTATGAAACACAATGAAATTAGTCATGAAACCTTCTGAAACTTTTGAAACCTCATGAAATTGGAGTTCAATTTTCATAGATCCACTACCAAAATTGAGGCTGCTACATGGTGGTATCCCATTGCAGAGTTGCAAGTAGTTTCGTGAAGTTTCATGACGTTTCAGAACTGAAATTTGAAGTTTCATGAGGTTTCAAAACTAAATCTTGTAGTTTCAAAAGTTTAATGAGGTACTAAAAGTGAAAATTGATGTTTTATGAGGTTTCAAAATGAGATTTGTAGTTTTAACAAGTTTGATGAAGTTTTAAAATTGAAACTCAAAAAGAAGTTTTATGAATTTTCAACACTAAAACTTATAGTTTCAAAATGTTACAGCCGGTACGGAGGACTTAGCATATATATGATGTTTCAAGTAGATTTCATCATGTTTCAGAGAGTCAGAGAGTTTCATAGGTTTCAAAAATTGAAACTTCGAGTTTCAAAGGTGAGTCTTAGGTTTTAGAAACTGAAACTTTGAGAAAATTGAGCAAATTAGAATGAACTTTGTCTGAAAACACTATGAGAAACTTTTCTGCAACCTATTGAAACTTGACTAGAACTTGTTGAAACTTGAGCAAGGCATCTCACATCCCAAATATGCTTTTAGCCAAGACTGAAACATGGTAAAGTCCTCTTCTCTTCGTGCTTGAATTTTAGCTATGACGTTGTTCAAATTACTACGGCTTGGTCATGTCAGTTTTTCTTTTTCAAAGAGTGCAATTGGTTAAAGGGATATTCATACACTGTTTGGCTAACTTGGTTATTAGTTTCACCAAGTAACTAAAAAAGAACAACTCCCAAAAATTCCCCTATCACCCACCCGACGTACAACAAGAGTTTCTGTAACATTTAATCAAGTAATCATCTATCGAGATAAGTTCAAACTCCACTAGGAGTTGATAAGTCTTGTAGCAAACAATGCAATCCAGATTCCAAACCAAACACCAACTGAAGCTTGACTACTCCATAGGCCATCTTTCTATGGCCAATAATGCAAGTGAAATTCAATGGTCTCTTTACCGGATAACAAGTGCAATTTGAGTTCAATGTCATTTCAAAACTCTCTCCCTCTCACTCATCCCCTGCTACAAGTAAACAAGAAAGGAATAGTAGAGAATCTTCTTAACTAGTAGAGAGAGAGATAGTACCAAAATAAACTAAACAAGTTTGCAAAGTAGACATAGGCATGCGGATGTGTTGATCCATGAATCTTCTAATTGATTCATCTCTTCTTCTTCTTCTTTTTCATTTTCTTTCTCTGTACAAAAAGAACTTTGAACTAGCGGTGCTGCTGCTACTAGCAAGTCCTAGTGCCAAGTCTTTCTGCTTTCGCTAGGACAACAAAGGGTCGCCGAGGCCCATCATGTCAAAGGCGGCGAGGTCGTGGGCTGAGACACGACATTTGCACTCCTAGTGCTCTACTTGCTCGGATCCATGTTGTCGAGCCTAATTCACGCTGGCTTTTTGGCTTCATCGGCCTAAGGGCCAAGCCGCCTTCCTGCTCGCCATCCACTACCATGCTCAGGGGAGACCATGCCACCGTGCATCTCCGTGTGCTCGCAGCTGCCCCTACATTGCCACGCCAAGCCGAGCCACCTCACCTGTAAGACCCAGATTTTACAATCCGAAATCCTCTGTGATTCTACCACACTATTCCATGGATCAGTAGATAGTGCTCATAGATACAGCACTGAACATCAAAATACATATCATGCGGAAGCGTAAATATAATAATAGACTTATACATGGGCCGTTCAGGCCGAAATCAATAAAATGCAGCAGCGGAAATGAAGCACATAGGTGGTACCCTTAAGACATGCCCACAGGCAGCCAACTGGGGGTTCGTGACCTAGTCCTTGCCCTCTTTATCTTCTTCATCATCGTGACCAATTGTATTGCCGAAGCGTAGCGATTTGAATCCTGATTCTGGATTAATTGTGAGAGTGAGGGTGAACACAAACCACTGTTCTCCGCAAGCCAATACATAGGATGTAAATAGATAATATGCATGGCTTATCAAGGGAAGGATCGGGTTATTTTATTTGCCTTAAATTGCATTTAAAATATGATACATAGAAATTTCTTGAGACCTAGTAGTTTGAACTAAAGTATAATGTGTTAAAGTATGCAATAATAATCGCGATTCAGATTCCATCCACCGTTATATGGTTTCTGTACCATATGCTAACCTTTCAGCGTTATAACCGCTTACCATATCACTGGGACGACATCTAGGGCAACACAAATCAGGGCCTTTCTTTGCCCTCCCCTTTACCAATTCCACCCATAAAGTTTTTAAAATATAACTATATCTGGTTAAGTTCCCATGTCCACCCTTGACCATGGGCATAGCTATTTTGAATAGTTTTTACTCTGTAGAGTTTGTACACTTTACCCACAAGAGACGATCCGCTCAGTGCTCCACACGATTCCTTAGTCATGTGGTTGAGTAGACCATCACAGTAACCTTTCAAAACACTTGCGGTGGGTCACATAAGTTGTGCGGCATGTTCTTCCCCTATGCGACTAGCAGCTGGACTACCCACATGACTAGCTCGCCATGGAAAACTTCACCCTCAATGAGTGTCCCATTCAAGTCGTCACACATATAGCCACTTGCACTACCTCACCTCCTCCACTGATGAGATGACTTTCAGGGTCCAGTAAATCTACTAAGCTAAATTGTAATTTACAGACTTGTGGTTGTACTTGTCTTACACAGGAGGTCATGACAAGATTCGGTCCTTAGAGTTATCTGGGCAGTTCTACCACTAACCATACTCTCGTGCACCGCTGCACCATACCCCCGAACTATCCGTCCAGATAGATAAGCAATTTGAGGCTTTTGGGATAATAAAATAATCATACCAAAATATACCAGTCATTTCCACCATGACTTACCAAACCAGTTTCTCGTGATTAAAAGTGATGCTTGGGCATTTTGGTGCCCCTGAGTATCTAAGCAGTATTAAGCATGGTGAATAACTGTAGACTTATTTTTGACAGGTTACCATTATACTTTTCCTATGGTGACAAGGTAAAGGAACGCGCGTAGGCTACGAAAGCAGAAAATAAAAATTTCTACCGTGCACAACAGGACATCATGCTAAGGAGGGATCATAGATCGTTACCACTAGACGCGCAGCGCAGCGGAAGATGAGTTGGAGAAGCCGATCCAACCACGCGCGTCGAGGTAGTAGTGGAAGTATCCGATCGTCCCGAACAGATCGTCTCCTCCACGCGATCAACCACACCACGAGTCCGTTCCAATCTGTAGTTTGTTGATGCCGATCAACGCCGCAACGAACGGCGCCTCTACCGTATCCACACGTCCGGGTGGAACACCGATCGCGAGTGTACCAAAGACTCGCGAGCGGCTAGGGTTTCGCTCGGGAGGTGGCGGCTAGGGTTTTGCTCGGGAGGAACAGATGCGTACATCCTCGCCCCGCCTCCAAATATATAGACCTCCTCACTTGGGCCTCGTGGACCGAGGCCCAATAGGAGTCTATCCGGATCTCTATCCGAATTGAGCCCACATCCGAATCACATTCGAATTAGTGTTCCAACCCGTTAAGTGTGCGACCAGAGGTTCACGTATACTTGGTCGCGACCGAAACACCTTTCCGGTCACCACATTAATAGCGGCCTCTAGCAAGACATATTAACCCCAAAGTATACGTAAAGATCATATCGGTGAACTCGTAATGTTCTCATGTACGAATCCCTTTGCCTCACGATATAGATTAAGCACAAGGCGAGACTGTGTCATCCTCTTAATAGCTCAATCACTCTCTCGATTCCGTGATGGATTATAAACTTGTGATTGACTCCTCAATCACATTGGCATGGCCATGCACTTTCATAATCCATTACATCGAGGGCCAGAGATATCTCTCCCATAAGGAGGGGCAAATTCTATCTTGATCATTCACATCCCACTACATGTTTCATAGCAAACCCGAAGACTACTTTTATGACTACCCGATTCACGGAGTAGTGGTTAGTAGTCCCAAAATAGGCTACTACGCATGTTGGGAACCATGATGATCTCAAGTCTAAGGATTCTACATAAACACTACTTGAGACCAACTAATGACACATGGAATCTCTGCGTTGTCTCATGGCGGGTCTATCCAACATATGTTCACTAACACATGTCCATATTATTGATTTGGTATCTCCATACCATGATCCATGAGACATGATCATCAATCAATACATATGTTGATCTTTGAATCATATTTGTTCCTCATATGATATATGATCGGGATCATTTAGAAATAGCAACATTTTGGCATTAAGAGTCTCATGAATAAGTCACATACTCATTGATCAATAATGATAATGTCTATTTCAAGGAACAAAGCAATGTATCATAAACATAATATGTGATATATTCAACATCTCCATGTTGCCTCTAGGGCATATCACCAATCTCCCACTTGCACTAGAGTCAACCATGTAGGTATCTAATACCCATTGCCCTAGTGTGAGCCTCATGCTTTGGTGGGAAGCGGCTTTGTCAACGGATCTGCAATGTTCAAATCCGTTTGTACTTTGCATATCTTCACATCGCCTCTCTCCACAATCTCGCGGATGAGATGAAATCGCCGTAGAATGTGCTTGGACTTTTAGTGCGATCTAGGCTCCTTGGCTTGCGCAATGGCCCCACTATTGTCACAGAGAGGTCCATTGGGCTGAGGCACTAGCCACCACACCAAGCTCGAAACAAATTTCTTGATCCAAACGACCTCTTTAGCGACTTCGAAGTCGCTATGTACTCGGCTTCATTGTAGAATCAGCAACCGTCTCTGCTTGGAACTCTTCCACTCACCGCACCGCCATTCAGCGAACACAAATCCAGATTGCGATCTAAAATCATCTTTGTCGGTTTGGAAGCTAGCATCGGTGTAACCATTTACAACGAGCTCTTCCTCACCCCATAGACGAGGAACACATCTTTAGTTCTTCTCAAGTACTTCAAGATGTTCTTTACGGCAATCCAAAGGACTTTCATCCGGATCTGATCGTATCTACTTGTAGCACTTAAAGCATACGAGACATCCGGACGTGTACAAAGCATGGCATACATAATGGATCCCATAGCGAAGCATATGGAATCGCATTCATTTTATCCCGCTCATCGGTGTACTAGGACACCGACTCTTGCTAAGATTTATACCATGTGACATAGGTAGGAAGCCTTTCTTGGAATCTGCATGTTGAACCTTTTCAACACCTTGTCAATGTACGTATCTTGGCTTAATCCAATTAGCCTTCTTGATCTATCCCTATAGATCTTGATGCCCAGAATATATGCCGCCTCTCCTAAGTCTTTCATAGAGAAACTATTTTTCAATGAAGACTTAACAGATTCGAGCATAGGAATGTCATTTCCGATCGATAATATGTCATCCACATATAAGACCGAAACACGAGTGTGCTCCCACTAGCCTTTTGTAAACACAAGGCTCTTCTTCGTTCTTGATGAAACCAAACCCTTTGATTACTTCATCAAAACGAATGTTCCAACTCCGAGATGCTGCTTTAATCCATAAATGGATCTTTGCGGTTTGCATATCTTTCGGTGATTGCGGATCGACAAAACCCGTGGGCTGTGTCATGAACACATCCTCACTCAGATTTCCATTAAGAAAAGCTGTTTTGACATCCATTTGCCATATTTCATAGTCGAAATATGCAGCAATCGCTAGAATGATCCGAATAGACTTTAGCATTGCGACGGGCGAAAAAGTTTCATCATAATCAACACCTTGAATTTGTTTGAAACCTTTGGCCACCAATCGCGCTTTATAGATGTGAACATTTCCATCTATGTCTATCTTTTTCTTGAAAATCCATTTGCACTCAATGGTTTTAACACCATCGTGGATCAACCAAGTTCCAAACTTAATTCTCGTGCATGGATTCAATTTCGGATCTCATGGCTTCAAGCCATTTCTCGAGTCCGGTCCCACCATCGCTTCTTCATAGGTCTTAGGCTCATCGTTGTCTAACAACAATATGTCCCGTTGTTGAGTAGTCAAGAACATGTACCTCTCGTGTGCGACGTGACCTCTCGACCTACGTGGTGCGGTGTGTCCACAACAGTTCTTCAATAGTTTGTTCATCTGTTGTGGTTCTCAGAGGAGCTGAAACGTTTTGGTGTTTCTCGAATTTCTTCAAGTTGCACCGTGCTCCCACTATCCCTTCTTGAGAGAAACTCTTTCTCTAAGAAGACACCATGCCAAGCGACAAACACTTTGCCTTCTCCTTGATTATAGAAGTAATATCCTTTTGTTTCCTTAGGATACCCGATAAAGAAGCATTTATCGATTTAGGACTGAGCTTATCAGATTGTAAACGTTTTACATAAGCCTCACATCCCCAAATCTTAAGAAAAGACAAGCTAGGACGTTGTCTGTCCACATCTCATATGGTGTCTTTTCTACGATTTTGATGGAACCTGTTTAGTGTGAAAGCGGTTGTTTCAAGAGCGTACCCCAAAAGACAACGAGAAGATCACTTTGGCTCATCATGGGCGCACCATATCTAATAAGGTGCGATTTCTCCGTTCGAATACCCCATTCCATTGAGGTGTTCTGGCGAGTCAATTGTGGAACAATTCCACAATCCTTGATGATTGCCAAACTCATGGCTCAAGTACTCGCCTCCACGATCGATCGTAGAAACTTGATTGTCTTGCCTAAATGATTTTGCACTTCATTTTGGAATTCTTTGAACTTTTCAAAGGATTCAGACTTATGCTTCATCGGTAGATATACCCATATCTACTAAAGTCATCGATAAAAGTTATGAAGTATCGAAAACCCCTCTGGCTATTGAGCTCATTGGTCCACATACATCAGAATGTACGAGTGCCAATAAGTCATTTGCCCATTCACCTTGACCGGTGAAAGGTGCCTTTGTCATCTTGCCAAGTAAACAAGATTCGCATGTCTCAAATGATTCAAAATCAAATGAGTGCAGAATACCATCTCTATGGAGCTTCTCCATGCGTTTCTCATTTATGTGACCTAAGCGACAGTGCCAAATAAACGTGGGATTCAAATCATTCGAACGTTGCCTCTTTGCATTAATGTTATAGACCGGTGACTCTTCAAGAGTAAGAACATATAACCCATTCACCAATGGAGTATGACAATAGAACATATCTTTGAAATAAAGAGAACAACCATTGTTCACGATCTAAAGTCATAACCTTCTACTTGCAAACATGAAGCGAAATAATGTTCTTGGAAAGAGATGGAACACAATAACAATTATTCAATTCCAAAACTAATCCACGAAGGTAAAGACAATGGCATGGTGCCAACAATGACCGCAGCAACTTTTGCTCCATTGCCAACGCGAAGATCCACTTCGCTCCTCCTCAAACTTCTACTTCTTCTTAGCCCCCGCAACGATTTGCAAGGTGAGCAACCGATCCGGTATCAAATACCCAAGAATCGGTGGATGAAGTAGCAAGATTGATCTCTATAACATTTATACCGGAGAGGAAGTCGTACTTCCTTCTTCTTCTCAAGATCCTCCAAGTACTTTGGGCGGTTCCTTTTCCAATGACCGATTGCTTACGTAGTAACAATCGCATTAGGAGCAGCGCCCTTCTTGACTTGCTTGGCCTTAGAACCGCTCGCGATCTCATCGGGAGCTAACTTTCTTTGACCGCGCTTTCTTGACATTGGGCTTGCCCTTGCCTTTCTGCATCATCATCACATGATTGCTGCTTTTCTTAATGCTTTCCTTGGCACTTTTAGCATCCCATGCAACTCGCCAAGGTCTTATCCATGTTGTTCATGTGATAGTTCAGTATGAATGGCTCAAAGCTCGGGAGCGGCGGAGAATCACATCGATAGCCAACTCTTGGCTAAGGGAAAACCAAGCTTTTCCGGACTCTCAATGTAGCCAATCATCTTAATCACATGAGGGTGACGGATTCCTTCTCAAGCTCGCACGCAAACAAGGACTTTGAAGTGTTGAACCTCTCACCTTGCTTGGTTCTCAAACATACCACGCAACCCCACAATGATATTGTAGGCATCTGTGTTCTCATATTTCTTCGAAGCTCGAGAGGACATTGTGGCAAGCATGAGACACTCACATCAAGGCAATCATTCGTTTGCTTCTCATAAGCTCTCCGTGCAGCCGCGATAGCATTATCGAGCAAGTCATCGGGATAAGGAGACTCAAGGACATACTCCTTGCGCTCTTGCTTGAGAACAATTCTCAAGTTGCGATACCAATCCATAAAGTTCGTTCCATTGAGTTTTTCTTTCTCAAGAATAGATCGCAAATTAAAAGAACTGGATGCGGCATTAGTTGACATGATCTACAACAAAGAATATGCAAAGTTTAGCACTATGTTTATGTTCATCTTTTATTAAACTATTTAACAAAAGACTCCCACTATGTGTTTTGCAACAAAACTCCTCTAAGTTACATAGTGGGTCAAGATCCTCATTTCACTAATTCCTAGTGAGCTTTGGCATCACGGCTAGAAAACTAGTGACATGGGTAAGCAACACCTTGCTAATCACATCCCTATGTGACTCTTGCTTGTTGGGTGACATCAATATGCCCTGCCCCAACCTATGCCCCAAGGTCCAAAACTGTTTTGATAACCTTGTTAAGTAAACCAAATGCTTCCGCATGTAGATGTCCGACATCTACCCCAAATAATGATGATAACCAACGGCACTCTACTTTGGTAGACCTACCATGCGGTGATCATTATCTTTTGGTGCAACATATGGAAGGGCATGAACACCTAATTTTATGAGGATTCTATCCTACCAAAGCAACATATCACAAAAACATTGCATAAGAATAAGATAGATAATATCACGATAAACACATTTAATCGTGAAGTAGTATGGCCCAAAAATGGTGATCTCCATCTCCATGTAGGTGTAGACGATCTCCATCCTCCACATCACTCCTTTAGGCCACCATGCTTGAAAGCTTGTAACCTCAAAACTAGGCTACTACCTATAATAGCTAGAAATTGAAGATTACAAAGATAGATTCAAGCATTAAGGTCGACACGCAGTCGTTAAATACAATATAGACAGCTAACAATAGCTGAAATAATCATGACACGCAGGCCATGAGCGAATGTTACATGCATCACATACATCTCATACATTCCAATAAGATATAGGCCATACTATTCACATCATTCTTTGCAAAAACAAGTTAGACGTAGAATCGTATTCTACCTAACGATGTGAACCCATGACGCTATACAAGGCGGTGCACGCACAGCGGTCCCGCCGGTCGTCGGCGGGGGGGTCGAGGGGGCCGCCGCGGGTTTCGTGGCGGCGCCAACACCCTACGAAATTTACAGATCCAATCTATGAAATCGCAACGGAAAAACTATTCGGCACAACCACCTTATGCCGATCCGAGACATTCTCTAGGATGCTAGTTTTTCCACCGGCCGAGGCCATCGGATCCGTAACCTACTAGTATTCGGCATAACCACCTTATGCCGATCCGAGACAATCTCTAGGGCACTAGTATTCCCACCGCCCGAGGCTATCGATTCGTATCCTACTAGTATTCGACATAACCACCTTATGCCAATCCGAGACAATCTCCGGGGCACTAGTAGTGATACAATCTATGCCTCATCCAACCCCTATTCACCGATTGATCTCATCAACCCGTGCTACCATCGATTCATCACATGAACCGACCGATCTAGACGTAATAGATCCAATCTACTACAACCGCATATCATCATATGCGCTGATCCGATCGCAAACTAAGCAAGATGGCTCGATACCACTTTAGGAACGCGCGTAGGCTACGAAAGCGAAAAATAAAAATTTCTACCGCGCACACCGGACATCATGCTAAGGAGGGATCATAGATCGTTACCACTAGGCGCGCAGCGCAATGAAGATGAGTTGGAGAAGCCGATCCAACCACGCGCGTCGAGGTAGTAGTGGAAGTAGCCGATCGTCCGAACAGATCGTCTCCTCCACGCGATCAACCACACCACGAGTCCGTTCCAATCGTAGTTTGTTGATGCCGATCAACGCCGCAACGAGCAGCGCCTCTACCGGTATCCACACGTCCGGGTGGAACACCGATCGCGAGTGTACCGGCACTCGCGGCGGCTAGGGTTTCGCTCGGAGGTGGCGGCTAGGTTTTGCTCGGGAGGAACAGATGCGTACATCCTCACCCCGCCTCCAAATATATAGACCTCCTCACTTGGGCCTCGTGGACCGAGGCCCAATAGGAGTCTATCCGGATCTCTATCCGAATTGAGCCCACATCCGAATCACATTCGAATTAGTGTTCCAACCCGTTAAGTGTGCGACCAGTAGGTTCACGTATACTTGGTCGCGACCGGAAACACCTTTCCGGTCACCTGATTAATAGCGGCCTCTAGCAAGACATATTAACCCCAAAGTATACGTAAAGATCATATCACTGAACTGTAATGTTCTCATGTACGAATCCCTTTGCCTCACGATATAGATTAAGCACAAGGCGAGACCTGTGTCATCCTCTTAATAGCTCAATCACTCTCTCGATTCCGTGATGGATTATAAACTTGTGATGGACTCCTCAATCACATTGGCATGGCCATGCACTTTCATAATCCATTACATCGAGGCCCAGATATCTCTCCCATAAGGAGGGGCAAATTCTATCTTGATCATTCACATCCCACTACATGTTTCATAGCAAACCCGAAGACTACTTTTATGACTACCCGATTCACGGAGTAGTGGTTAGTAGTCCCAAAATAGGCTACTACGCATGTTGGGAACCATGATGATCTCAAGTCTAAGGATTCTACATAAACACTACTTGAGACCAACTAATGACACATGGAATCTCTGCAGTGTCTCATGGCGGGTCTATCCAACATATGTTCACTAACACATGTCCATATTATTGATTTGGTATCTCCATACCATGATCCATGAGACATGATCATCAATCAATACATATGCTGATCTTTGAATCATATTTGTTCCTCATATGATATATGATCAGGGATCATTTAGAAATAGCAACATTTTGGCATTAAGAGTCTCATGAATAAGTCACATACTCATTGATCAATAATGATAATGTCTATTTCAAGGAACAAAGCAATGTATCATAAACATAATATGTGATATATTCAACATCTCCATGTTGCCTCTAGGGCATATCACCAACACAAGGCTCAAATGTTCAACCATTCCAAAGGAGTTGTAATACTAACAAGTTGAGTAATGGGTATATAACTAGAATCTTCAAACAAACATATATTTGCATATGAAATAACAGCATGCAAATTTTAATAATTTAAACCAAAGTAATTTGCAGAAAATGTAGGTTCAACATGATCAAAGTGTTGACTTGCCTTGCATGGTTTACCGTAGTCTTGAGCTCACTCAAAGCTTTCTCATTCGTTGCTCTTGAGCTTCTAGTCTTATCTTCACCTCGATTTTGGTCTCGCTAGATCCATTGAATCTTTAGGATTCCAATTTCTAATTACGCACTAAACAACTGAATCCAAATAAAGGTAAATAACTCAAAAGGTCCAAATAAATCCAAACAAACTCAATTTAGCTTTATTATGGGTTAAAGGGGTGATTTGAGGCAAGGTTGATTTGACGCAGAGTATTGACAGAGTCGAACGGGGTTAGGATGAAGAAGGACGGGCTTTTAGAAGTTTGAATCTAATGGAATGAAAAATCAGAAATTTTCACCGTGGTCGAAGATTATACGTGGTCGGTAGATCCGCAGCGGTTGGATGCTCTACAGTGGTCAGAAGGCAAGAGTGGTCGGAGATAAGAACGACCGAAAGCTCTATAGTGTAGTCAAAAAGCTATGGGGGCAGTCAGAAGCTACATTAGTTTGAACATGGTCGAAAGATACCATAATTTGTGTGTGCTCAGATTACAACATGGTCGGTGATTAAACATCATGGTTGGTGCTCGAACAGTCATGATCGGGTGGCTGAACGTGGTCAGAATCCTGCATGTGGTTGAAGGCGAAGCTGGAGAGGGCGATCGAATTCGGGAGTAGAAGTGAGTGGTTGGGAATGGCGGGGTCTACTAAGTGGTCAAAAATGGCTTCGATGGTGTGGTGTTGTCGGATGGATTAGACGGTTCGGAGTGATCGGATGGATCAAATGGCTCGAAGCGGTCGTTGTCGTGTGCGGCTTCACCAGTGCGGTGGCGTATGGTGACGGCGATCGCTGAGGCTCGAGCTTTTGCATTTGAGAGAGGGAATGGGTGGAGTGGAGTGGGGCGATGCTCTTCGGGAGGTACAGCTGTAGCAAAGGAGGGCAGTGATGTTCGGCAGAAACAGAGGAGCAGTGGTGCTCGGTAGGTGGCTTCGCCGGTGGAAGGAAGGTGTTGAGTGGTCATAAACCTCAACATGGTTGTAAACGACTATGGGTGGTCTTAAACGACTTTGAGTGGTTGTAAACGACTTTGGGTGGTCGTAAGCGACTATGTGTGGTCGTAAACGACTTTGAGTGGTTGTTAACGACTTTTGGTGGTCGTAAATGACTATGTGTGGTCGTAAATGAATTCATAGTCATAAGTTCGACTGCGTGGTCGTAAGCTCGACTACGTGGTTGTAAATGACTATGTGTGGTCATAACGACTATGTGTGGTCGTAAACGACTATTTCACGACTATGTGCGGAGGTGCCCTAGAGGTGATTTGTGGGATGTTGCAGTGAGAGTTGGTGGACTTGCGGAGAGCCATGTGTGAGATATAGGAAAGCCAGAGCCAGCCGACACCTGCCATAGGAGCAGTGGGGCAATGACAATGGGCACAGATGATCACCAAACACATGTTGGAACCTCTCGACGTCTGGACCCGGAGTCCCCCCTCTCCACAAGACTGCAGTAGAGCACCTAGCCGGAGGATTTCAAAATGCCCACCATTGAGTTGTACAAAGGTGACATTGACCCCCATGAGTTCTTGTGCATCTATGAGACGGCAATTGAAGCAGCGGGCGGGGATGATACGACAAAGGCAGAAGTGCTGCCCCTCGCTCTCCAGGGGGTGACACTCTCCTAGTTATGCACCATCGCCCCCATCTCCATATACACATGGGAGTAGGTCCACAATTGTAGAGACCCGAATATGCAAATCCGGACTCTCCTGTGTATTCTGCACTAGTCCAGGATCACGCTAGTGCACACAGTATAAACAAAGATGAAATATCGACTATATCACAATTTACTAGGAAAAGACACAAATAGTATTAATAATAATCAGAGTGCGACCTTATGGCCAAGCTTACAATTAATAGCTTGAAAGGCTTAAAGAAACTAGCAGCGAAAAAACCAGAAATAAGCGTAGCAGCCACTCGACATGCCCACAGGCAATCGACTGGGGAGCGAAGTCCTAATCCGCGAAGTCGTCGAAGTATCCTCCTTCTAGTAGCTCCTGTTGATCTGGTCCTTCTTCCTCAACTGAGCAAATATGGATGAAGCCGTGAGTACATAGAGTACTCAGCAAGTCGTTTGTAACAAAGAATGCAATATAGTATGCAAGGCTTACCAAAGGATGGCTGAAAGGTTAATTTTGCATAAAGCAACAATTTAAGATAAATACAATAAGTAGATTGAAAAGCAAGCTTTGAAAATGATAATAAATAAGTAACCAAAGGAATTTAGACCAACCACAAGTGAACTGACCATTCACCCAAGGAATCCACCATGAACCAAGATCCATGAAATGAACACCCGTGAACTAACCATTCACTTCCCAACTTAACCCAACCAGGTTTTTATGAAAACTCTACCCCTCGTGTGAAATCACCGAGCATTGTCCATGACCGAGGACACGGCTATTCGAATAGTTTTACACTCTGCAGAGGTTGTACAACTTTACCCACAAGACATGATATTCTCATATTGCCACGCGATTGATACACTTACTTTGGTGTGCGGCAGAGAAATCATGACAAGGCCTTTACAATGTTCAATTTCAACCCAGTTCCGCCTCGCTAAGGTTTCGCCGTCGTGTAGGCTACCACCTAGTCGATAATTACCCCCTCCTATGCCAATGTAGATCCATGGCTCTGACCCACCACACTCATCCCAATGACAGAACCGAAATTGAAACATCCCAAATTAATTAGCCAGGTCCATCCCATACTGGACATGTGGTTGTACGATAAGGCTCAGATCAATGACGCACAAAGTTAAGTCCTTAAGTATTACCCAGGCAAAGCATCCACATCCCAATGTGCAACCTGCACCCCCTTTACTGCACGATCATTTGCCCGAGTGAAAACCAATTTAGTATAACCAACACCAATGACACACCAATGTCATGGCACACAAATTATATAACTGTGGCTACAACCACGATTCAATATCTCATTAAGTCAAAATTAATTATTTGATCACATGTGATGATAACCCAACGTACTAGTAATAAGCATGGCTAAGCAAATTAAACGTACAACCCATGTGACAACTAATATTGTATCACTAAGTAATTACCCATCCTATGGTGACAATAGAATCATGGTATTCAAATTATCAAAGAGGAAATAGTCAATTAGGTCATTAACTACCAATACAAGGGTTTGGTAATAAAATAGCGATGCATGATAATTTAAAACAAAGTAATACATAATAGATTTGAAAACTGGGTTAACATAATCAAAGGACACAACTTGCCTTGGCCTTGCTTAGTTAGGAATTCTTGATCTTCGAATCCGGCTTCAGCTCCTTCGAACGCGTGATCTAACGAGAGAGAAAGCGAAATGAAACACAAAAACAAATTCAAATAAAATCCAAATAAACTCCAAAAACTGCAAAACCAGAACTAAAAGATAGAGCTCAATTTTAGATGAATTTAGGAAAAATAATCGGGTTAATTGGAGTTCGGACGAAGGAGAACGAGCTATCTAAAGTTTACCGGGGCGAGAAAATGCTGGAAATTCACAGATGTTACTGTTCACCCGAGAGCAATTTTTGGAAAGGAGGCTAACGCTGGTGAGAGGAGGCATGGGAGGTGAATCTAACTAGCAAAATGGGTTGCTAGGGACCCAAGGCACACATAGGAAGTGACGGCACATCAAACGGAGCACGGTGACGGCTCGGGCGGCTTCAATGGCATGGGTAGGAGAGAGGAATAAAACTTGGGCACAGGACATGGAGAAGTAGGGTGAGCACGGGCTAGAACGCGGCTTGGCGAAGCTAGGAAAATTATCGGTTCGGCCAGAAACCCATCGGAGATGGCGCAATCGACGTTTGAACGACGTCAGGAAGGAAAAAGGAAAAACTTAATATCTTGGTGCTCGGTGAACGAAATCTAAAACCACTTGTAGGGTAACTATCTGGGATGGTTTGGCACAATATGACATGAACGGATTGGTGAAAACATCTCCGGGTAGATGGGGGACACGAGATGCCATTGGCGGCCATGGCGAGGTTCGGAGGCAAAAATTTGTGGAGGCTTTTTTGGGAAAAGGAAGTTAGCACGGCGTAGAACGCGGCGAGACAAGTCTAAGAAAAATTACGGTGAGGGCTAAAGCTTACCGGAGGCGACGAATCGGCGTCGGGAAGCGCTCTTGACCTAGATTGGGGAAAACTCGATTCCGGGAGATTGGCTGCACCAAAATCAAATTAACTTGGCTAGAAGGTAGATGGGATATGATAGCACAATGTGACGCGAAAGAATCACAGAAAAACTCACCGGATAGCTCAAGACGCGAGGAGCAATTTCGAGACCGAAGGGCGTCGGTGCTGACGGTGTCCTGAGCTTTGAGGGGACTTGACACGGCTTGGGATGGGTTTAGGGGAGTCAAGGGGTCGTATTTATAGGCTTGGAAGAGGTAGAAACTGACTCCAATTCGCAGATTTCGGTTTAGAGTCCGTTTTAGAAAATAGGAGATAAAAGGCAAATGGATGAACCAAACGGAAATAGGCCAGTTGGGATGGATCCCTTGCGTGATTTGGCACAACTTTCCTTTTGGGAAGATATTGAGATAAGGTCCGGATTGGAAGTTATAAAGAGAGAGGAAAAAGGAAAGAAACGTGAACAGCAGAACAGACAGATCGATCTGGAGGTTGAAAATGAATAGTGTCCAGGTGGCAATGAATAAGAATAGGAAGGATGGGGAGCATCCAAGAAAGCAAAGGGGGAAAACTTGGTGGCTGGTTGGCTAAAAACTCTAGGGTTAAGCGTGCTCAGCTCATAGTGATGGGTGACTCTACGGAAATTTTTTCCTTTTTATTTTGGAATTTTAAATTAAGCTCAAACAAACTCCGAAAAATCCAAGAAAATACAGAGAAATTTCTTGTGACACAAGGAACACAAATAAAATATTTTTGACAAATTTTAATGTTTTATTTAATCATATTAAATCTTTTTAATTAATGAAAATTCCAATTAAGCTTTACTTAATTTCAGAAAAATCCAAATGGTGAATTTTATTTTTAAAAGCTTGAAAAAGGCTCTGAAAATCAGGATGTTACAACAATCTTATGCACAACAATTTTTAGGGCAAGTACGTAGAGCCAGTCAATGTTGACTAGCTCTTCGCTGTAAAGTAGGAGCCGAGATAGAAGTTGTGGGCCTATTTCCGATGGTTCGTGAAGGTTTGTTGCCAAATAAAAGACGTTAATGACATGACCATAAGCAACGCGGCCATCTGAGTCCTCCAGAAGGACCCACTCACTGAGTACAATGCGCGTAAGCCCATAAAATTAGTGGCCAAGCAGTTTGATAAAATGAAAGAATATGCTAGGGCAAAGGAGGACACAATGTGACATGAGGCAGAGGCAAAGCTAGATGCCCCCAAAGACAAGGCCACCCAAGGGCTCCAAAGGAGGACTCAAGCCACAAGTCATGGAGGGCGGCTCACCCCAAGTACATTTTTGGCATCGAGGGAGCTGACGAAAGTAATTCCCTCAAAGGCCGCAACCGTGGTCAGAGGGGCTACGGGCGCGGAAGGGGGCAGGGTCATAGGAACGAGCATCAGCAAGGCCTTTGGTGTGAGGTACATGGCCACGAAGGTCACCTCACCCGGGACTGCTCCTCCATCGTAGCCCTCCACGAAAGTATAGTAAGGGAACGTACCCAAGATGCCAATGCACTGGTGATAGCGCATGTGCAGCAGCATCTGGAGGCACCCCGTCCAACCCCCTCCAGCCGTGCTATGGATCCAAGGATCAGAAGGCACCCCCCATAGAGTAATCAATGCCATCTCGGGCGGATTGTCCCTGAGTTGCCTTCCGAGAGACAGTGAAGGGCCTATGCTCATCGCATCCATCACGTCGATGCATACCCTGCATAGGCGCTTTCAGACTGGGCTCACATTGACATCACGTTTATGGCAAAGGATTCCTCAGGGGTAGACTTTCCCTACCAGGACCCCCAAGTAATCACATCCAACATTGCGGGCTGCGATGTATGGCATGTCTTGGTTAATGGATGTAGCTCCGTAGACCTCTTGTTCCCAGATGCCTTCGACCAGATGGGCCTCCCACGAAGTAGGTTGGGGCTAGCAGGCATACCACTACAGGGCTTCGGCAGATGGCCAGTCAACACGATGTGGCAGATCGTGCTAGAAGTAGTCTTCGCACAAGGAGAACAGAGTAGACATGAAGTCATCACCTTTGACATAGTAGACCTATAGTGCCCCTACAACACTATCCTTGGAAGTGCTACCCTCAATGTGTTTGGTTCAATCTCGCACCATAACTACCAGTGCATGAAGCTACCGAGCCCTAGCGGAGTCATCATGGTATTGAGCAATCAAGACCTTGCGTGACAAATCAAAGTTGGTGCACGAAGTCCACACCAGAAGGTTCACGCTATTAGCAACGGATCCACCCCACCCTCTGCCTTCGGATGGACGCTAAAGCCAAAGCCGGGAGGAGACGTAAAAATGACGCCACTCCAACTGGAGGACCTGACGAAGCGGGTGTCAATTAGAGCAAGACGCAACCTTGAGGCGGAGGAAAAGCTCATGGCAGTGCTTCGTAGAAACACTAACATCTTCACATAGTCACCAAATGACATTATGGGGGTAGCCTGCTCCGTCATCAAGCATAATTTAGCAGTACACCCCGACGTGAAGCCAGTCAAGTAGTGAATGCAATGCATGTCCCTCGATCGCCAAGAGCTGCCAAGGTGGAGGTGGCCAAGCTAAAGACCTCTGGCATAATCAGGGAAGTGGTCCACCCCGAGTGGCTCACTAACCCCGTGCTAGTAAAAAAGTCCAATGGGGCCTAGCGAATGTGAGTCAACTTTACCAATCTCAACAAAGCATGCCCCAAGGACAATTACCCACTGCCGTGTATTGATTAATTGATCGATGCAACAGAAAGGTGCGAAATGATGAGCTTCCTCGATGCATATTCCAGGTACCATTAGGTACGGATGGTGAAGGATGATGAGGAGAAAATAAGCTTCATAATATCCGGTGGCACATACTGCTTCGTCAAGATGCCTTTCGGGCTCAAAAACACCAGGTCCACATTCACCAAACTCATCACCCTCATTCTCGCATCATAGCTAGGGTGGAATGTCGACGCCTACGTCAACAATATCGTAGTCAAAAGCTTTCGGGCGGTAGCTCATGAGGAGGACCTCCAAGAAACGTTTGACAACCTTTGATGAGCTAGCCTAAGGCTGAACCCAGAAAAATATATCTTTGGAGTTTAGGCAGGCAAGCTTCTCGGCTTCCTACTCTTCAGACGAAGAATCGAAGCCAATCCCAACAAGATAGACGCCATACCATCCATGGATGCCCTGAAGACCACCCGCAAGGTCCAAAGGCTCATGGGTTGCCTAGCTGCCCTCGGTCACTTCCTCTCTAGAGGGTTGGAGTGCATGTCGCCCTTCTTTAGAACACTGCGCGGCTCAGCGGATTTCCAGTGGACAAATGAGCAAGGTTGTTAAAATCATGATTCTAGTCGTAGAATCAAATGAGCAAGGTTGTTAAAATCATGATTCTAGTCGTAGAATCTTACGATTCTACGATCCCACGAAACCAATCTGACTCAAATTACATCTTGAATTGTACTTGATAGAATTGTGGTAGAATCATGATTCTAGTCATAGAATCATATAGAATCACATATCATCTAAGATTATGAAAGACTTAGGTATTTGGTTGTGTCCTATCTCTCAAATCAAGTTGTATGTTGAATACTAAGTAGTTAACAGCTTAGACATTAAGATTCAGAGGTTTGGAATAAAAAAATTAATTTAATTATCAATTTATTTTATATTTTTATGTAAAATGATTAGATTATGACAGTATTAATAACATCGCTCATCTAGTCTTAGCTTTCAATGACATAGAATTTAAACTGTAATTCTAGTTATGAATAAGATATATTTATTAATCAAATTAGATGCCAAATAACCAAATAACACTCATACTTGGAATATACGGTAAATTAGAATAAATATGTTTTTGGTATAATCGGGGAGGATCCTACAAGAGCGTCTCCGATCCTATTCAGAATCATGATTCTGACAACCTTGTGGATGAGTGTGCACAAGCCTTTCAAGACTTGAAAGAATACCTCGTGAAGCTCCCCCGCCTTGTGTGCCCAACACTAGAGGCTTCGCTTTTATTGTACCTCACCATGACCCCTAGGCTATCGGTGCAGTACTCGTGCTGGAAGAGGGCTCCACACAGCATCCCATTTACTACATGTCGAAGGCACTCCAAGGAGCGAAGATGCAGTAAACTAAGCTAGAAAAGCTCTCCTATGCCCTCCTCATGGCCTCATGCAAGCTGTGGTACTACTTTATGTGTACCTTCATCCTTCTCCCTAGGAGCGATGTTGCGAAACAAGGAGTCGTACCTTCATCCTTCTCCCTAGGAGAGATGTTGCGAAACAAGGAGTCCACTGGCTGCATCGGCAAATGGATAGTGTAGCTCACTCCTTTTTCCATCATATACATCGCATATACAGCCATAAAATCACAGACTTCGTCGCCGAATGGACCCTAGGGGTCAGCAAACTTGTGGACAGCCCTTAGATCCAGTATGGGCCTTACACACAAATGGAGCCTACTGCACCACCGGAGTAAGCATTGGAGCCATCGTGACAACCCCAGAGGGCCGGAGCGTCATCTACGCCGCACGTCTTGGCTTCCCCGTAACTAACAACACGGAGGACCTTACTGGTTGAATGACACCCAAGCTCCCCTGTTCCTGACTGCTATCTACATTAAGCCAAGCCACACTATCCACTATCATGTGTTTGTCACCATTTATCTCCCAGCCATATGGAATTGTATAGTGCTACTGGAATGGAATAGAGTGCTCATGTCAACTTATTGCCCTACTATAGCATTACTGAACCACCAGTATCACTTGACATTTAGATCTGTCTAGCTAATCCAGAGATCATTACTGCTGTTGACTGCTACTGCTATTGTCTGATTCAAACCGAGCAGCTAATGTACAAAAACTGAAAACAGCCACTACAACAAAATGAACATATTAAGACGTTTTGTTTAAGACGCTTTGTATCATGTCTCTCTTTTTAGAACCACAATTGAAATAGAGACGCAGTTTGAGACGCTCTAAAGGGTTGCACGCTATTAAATTCTATTAAAACGGCTGCTGAGACGTTTTGGAGTATGTCTCATGTATAGAGACAAAATTTTAGATGTCTTATTTATTATTTGAGACATCTTATCTATTATCTCCATATAAAAATATTAAAAAAACAAAATGGGCCATCCTAAAATAATAAACCTAACTCCCCTACCCGCCCAGATACTCTTCGCCCGCCGCCACCCCCTCGGTCCCCCTCTCATCTCCGCCCTCCTCTCGCACTTTCCTCCTCCATCCGTCGATTCCGCCGGCGCCTCCGCCCCCCAGATCCGCCTCCTCCTCCTCCTCCTCCGCGCCAACTCGCGCACTCGCTTCATCCTCCACCGCCTCCGGCCCAAGCCCCCAACCCGGCCAGATCCGGCTCCGCCTCTCGCTTCATGCGCGCCTCGCCCCCTCTCGCTTCATGCGCCGCCTCGCCCACCCCACCGGCCAGATCCGGCTCCGCCCCCCTCTCGCTTCATCCGCCGCCTCTGCCCCCAGCCCCCACCGGCCAGATCCGGCTCCGCCCCCAATCCCACTCGCTCGCGAGGACGAAGATGAGGGAGATCCTGCACATCGTCCCGCTCGCCATCCTCATGGACGAAGATGACGAAGATGAGGCGCGGCGGTCGCAGAGCCGCCGATGGAGGTAGCTGCCGCTCGTCGGCTCCGTGTCGGAGACCGCGAAGAAGTCTAAGGAGATCTTTTCGAGACCGCCACCAAATCTCGCGAGATCGCCGCCGAGGCCACCAAGCGGCGGACCTCCTCGCCGCCGATCAAACACCTCGCCTCCGACCTCCCGTCCCCTCCATCCCACCCATCCCGCGATCCGCCCATCCTCCGCCGTCGTGCGGAGCCCGACGCCGCCGAGCTCGAGCGATCTGGAATCACCGAGGACCTCCGGAGTTCGTCAAGGGCATGACCATTAGCACCTTCCGCGACTTCCCCTTGCAAGGTGCGGTTTGGTCATGGTTGGGTTTAGGGAATTAGAGAGGCTGGATTCTCTGATCGGATTTTTGGCCGGCGCAGATGAGCCGGAGATGTCGGATGTGCCCACGGTGTCGAACGTGCGTCAGGATCTGAACGAATGGCAGGCCAGGCACGCCACACTCGTCCTCTCGGCCGCCAAGGTTTAGTCTCCATTAACCATTTTGTCGATGATTGTTTGTTGCATTTGTGTCCGTGGGGGATTAGGATTCTGTGGCACGATTAATAGAATGTTGATGAATTCGCATATGAACAGCCACACTGTAAGCATAGGTCTGTTTGGTTTGCAAATCTGATATTTTGATTAGATGTGTATATTGAATTAACAAAAGATTTAGAAGATAAGCTTGTAGTTTTGGAAAATCTAGAGTAAATGTCATTCTGAACAGTATGTTGATTTTAATATTATTATGGTGGTTAGAGTTAAGTGAATGCTGGCTTTTATTGACACCTAGGAAATGTCAAACTATGGTATTTAGATTTCATATTTGGCATGAATGAAGATGTAATCAGGATAAGTTTGGTAGGTATTTTGCTATATGATGTTGATGACAAATAGTCAGATATATTAACACCCAAAGTTGCCAAATTGATAAGTTGTAAAATTGGCACATCTACATAGGCTATACTTTAACATCTTTATGATGAGTGTAACTTAAATGTCAAACCTAAATATGAGTCCCGACATTGATGCACCAGTTTTGGAAATGATTAGAAGTTGGGAATTGGAGCATATAGAGAGGCATAATTCTACACCAATATGTTGTAAAACTATGTTGGTTCAAATTGTATTGGTAACCATATTGCTTGTGAGTGATGTTTTCCAGTGTGTCATTTTCTAGTGAGGTGCTTCTAGTTAGCAAAGTCTTTGTTAAGCACTGCAGATCGCTTGCTATAAAGGCTGAATTAAGGAGGTACTGACCTACCTATATAATCGCTGATCCGCCTTCTATCAAGTTACTTGAATCAGGGCTATCCGTCGAAAGCTAAATGGTTTGTTAGTCACCCTTGTCTTCGTTAGGATGATAGTTTGATTTATGTTCTGATCTTGCTTTTATGAGTTAAGTGCCACTCCAGTTCACTGAGCTTCTATTGGGCCAGTAATTCATTACTCTCTTAACCTTCATACTAGTTTTTGGTGTTAAACATTATTGGTCACTGGCTCATTGTTAACCATCAAAAAGATCTCTCAAGTTATTCTCTAAGTGCCTAATTTTGTATTTTGTTAAGATTTTATTGAATAGTATTATCTTATTTCCAGAAATTTCAAAGTTCGGATATAAGTGTGCCCACGATACATGAAAGAACGTAAATTCAGGCGGATTTATTTCTTGCTAGTAAACAACTACATAGCCCCGTAAGTTTTCTTGTTACCTCATGCTGTGTAATCCTAATACATTTTGTGGTCATTGGTCAACATGAATCAAAGCTTCGCATTATAAGTTTGTGAGAATGGAGGCCACTTGTTATCGACTTTTAGAATTGTTACAGAATAAATTGTTTCATCAAAGTACATCATGAATATTATAGATAGTTTGGACTTCATTATACAGAGTGATATTGTGACATGTATTGCTATGAAGCATGTATTCCTTATATCTATTGCTTTAGGTAAAAAAGCCTAAACATTCTACTCGCTAGGTATGCCACTTCTAGTTTAATTAACTGAACTTGTACCGTAAGATTTTTCATGATTGCTTATATATGATATTTTGTTGTTAATATTGCTATGTTTGCAGGATATGGAGGACTATGAAAAGAAATGTAGAGTGGAAGACCTGATGCACAATTTTCTGATAGAAGAAATAGACTTGATGATTTATTATAGCAGTTTAAAAAAAGATGTGTGTTAAATTGGAGGATGTTTTACCGACATGTATTTATCGCATATTAGATTTTTATTTAGTTGTGAACTCTGTTGATTTAAATGGATGCTATAATTATTTGTAAACCTCTCTTATGTAAACTTCTTTGGGGTTTGGAGGGTGCAATAGTGACGAATTTGCCAATTGCCAATGGTTTGCCCGGTGTGGCTTGGTTCCAGCTTGTAGTTGGTTTGCTTTTCTTATAACAAGATATCTGTTGTGCTACGCCCATTCCTTATATTTTATAAAATATGTACTCAATATTATGGTGCTGCCTATAAAATTATTATATATACATGTATATATAATAAATATATGGAATGCTATATTCTCATACGGATACGTATTTGTGTGTATAGAAGAAAATATATACCAATCAAAATAAAAATACATACTACATAGGACATCTTGAGACGGCACATAACGTCTCAACGCACGTGCCTATATTAATTGAGACGTGGTGTAACCGTTTTTATAAAAGTGTCTCTAACTTTATAGGGATACAGTGCAGATGTCTCTAATGAACGTCTTAAATAATATAGGCACGCCTTAGAGAGTGTCTCTATATTTTTGAGACGCTTCATGTAGAGACGTTTCTATGACGCTTTATAAAAATGCCTCAGTTGTCTGTGGGAGACGAAACAAAACGTCTCTAACCTACAAATATGATGTCTCCCCACGGATGTTTTGTTGTAGTGAGCATACCAGCCACAGAACCACAACTAGAGGAGGAAGGGAAGATTGACAGGTTAGAGAGGATCAGCATGCAGCACTGCAGGCACCACTCATCTTCATCACCTATCCCTTTCTATGCTTATCCTCTTCTACTCCACCACATGTTTCACCTCCCTTGCATCATGGGAGTGTTGCAGGTCATCGAAATTAGGTTGGATACCAGAGGGCATTTCAAGGGGGCCATGAGCGCCCATCAGGACCATATTTCCACGCGCGTGGACGTGATTTATGACCACTGGCAGCAGTACTTTGGCCAGATCCCACCACCACCGATACTGCCAGTGCAGTGGCCACTTTCTCACGTGCTTAGTTAGTTTGCATTTCATTTGCACTTGAATTGCATAATTTCTTTTCTCCATTTTTATTTTTATTTTTATTTTTACATATTTTAATTCCATTGCATTCATACTTAGTTTAAAAATAATATTAAGGCAATTGGACGTTTCCATTCCTTCCAAAATTGCGGACAATGTTGTGTTCTAGTTTGCGAGTGAAATCGTTGCAGATTTCTTTTCTTTCCTTTTCACTTTATTTCTTTCCCATTGTCTTGCCTTACCGGTAAAAAAAACTAGGAGGTTATCACGACAAATTGCCTTTAACAAAGTTATTGACAAATCCTTAGCATACTAGTAAGGTGCGCGTACGTTGCAACGGAAAACCAAATTTCAAATGTAACAAAAACATCAACTTCAATGCTACAGAGGTCAAGTCATTTGACAAAAGAGGCAACAGGGTCTGTCATCCATGCTACTCTAGACATAGCATGTTTGTTTCTAGGCTAGAACTTGCTGGACTGAAATAAGCATTTCCTTTGAAAAAAAATCATCTGTTGGGGATTGATTTAAGTCAATACGTTAGATTGGACAGCAAATTTGAGTATTTGACAATGTTGGGTACATTTTCATCTGTCTTGAGATTTATACATTGTCATCCATATTTCATGACCATAGGTTATGCATATATACTATGTAAGATAGAGCAAGGATGCATCTGAAATCAAGGTCATTGTATAGAGATTCAACTGAAATCAGAGCAGCGGTATTTGCACTTTCTTTGATGCACTTAACTTGCTTCTACAACTTATCCATTGCCTTGGGAAACTGACGGATGTCAACTCCATTACCGAGCTGCTTATTAATTTGATCGGCAAAATAGTTGACCAAACGCATTTCCATTTCAAGGCCTCCCAGTTTGGGAGTTCCATCTAACATCCTTAACCTACAGATAATTAATTAATTCGCTAAAAGCATTAGCAGGAGATTGTGCAGTTATCTCTTCAAGATAGCAGCTCATTCATATATATTATTTTTTAGATCCACTATCTCATAGGCATGTGAAATCAAAACTAACAGACCCTTTTTTAAGACCTTACAAGCAGTCATATGAGAGAAGCACCGTTCAATAGCTACAGGACCTAAAGGGACATGGGTATACCTGGAACTGGTTCACAGGCACTGCCTTCCCGAACTCCTTGGTGTTGTAAGTCGAGTAGTTCACAAGCGCGGTGTAGGTGCTACCTGAGCCCATGTCATAGAAGATGACATGCCGCGACCCGTTCGAGATTCCTTGTTGATCCCGTACTGCAGCGCAGCCCTGGCATGCTCGTTGATGAGCGAGAGCACATTGACTCTGGTGAGCTGCGCCGCCTGTGTTAGCGCCCGGCACTCAGCCTACTCGAGGTAGGGCGGCATGGAGATAGTCCTTTGGAGAAGGGATGCCTCACCTATATATTGATTATGTTATCAGCATTTTAGTTTACTTTCTAAAAGATCAGATGATGAAATCCATTGTCACTGATTAAAAAAAGTCACATAAGAAATGTTAAGAAATGACTCATGAGTCATCATTGCATACATAATGTGAACTGTTGTATTTGAGAGGGCATTTTGTGAATTTCCCAATTGAAAAAGAAGTGGAAGGGAGCCCTAAAGGTGGGGCCCACCTGTCGGTCTCCTGAGCAAAGAGATAAGGGGGAGGAGACTTTGTCTCCTCCACGAATTGGCCCCTGTCGGCTGCGGCGCCTCTCCCGTGCGGTGGTTTTGATGCTCCTCGCCCAGATCCGAGATCCTCGGCTGCGCAGGGGGGAGATGGCGAGTGGGAGGCCGTTGGCGGAGGCGGGGCTGGCCCGGGTTCTTCGGAGCCGGCCGCTCACGCCACCCCGCGGCTACATCTCGTCTTCTCTTCAAAAAGGGGCAGTGCCCGACGGTAGGGGGCATCTCTTCTTCCATTCCCGGTTGCCTCTCGTGATTGATTATCCTCTTTTTCAGGTGGTACTGAGGTTGGTGGCTTTGGCCATCACCAATTGTAGCTCGGTCTTTTGTTTCCTACGCAAACCCTAATTTGGGTGTGGGGAATTTGAGATCGTGGTGGTCTACCCGAAGGCGAGGAAGACGACGCTGGTTCCTATTGTGCTGTGATTGCTCTTGGCCAGAGCAATTTCGTGGTCTTGTGCGGCATCTCTGGACCTCGGCTTCTTCTTTGTGTTCGGCTAAAAGAGGAAGTGCGGCATTGTATCTCCGTGAATCATCTTCTTGCTTGCGACAGCGGGTTGATAGATTTTCTGGGACAGCGAGTTCTTCGTGCCTTGCCATTTTCATTGTGATCTTCGGATTGATTGCTTCAGGACAGTTTCGAATACTGTCTGTGTTGTGAGTATATTTGGTTCTTTTTCATTTACAGCAGTTTTACTTGATCTATTATATTGCTCAAGTGTTGGAGAACTGTTGTGGATGATTGTGGGCGCATCAATTTGCTCTGTGATGAACATAGTCCATTACTGATTGTAGTCTTGTTAGAGGAATCAGATTTGAGCTCTTTCTGCTATATTCTTTCTCTGAGCCGTAGCTATTGTCTGTCAGTTAAAAGTTTGTAGACTTGTTCACATGCTGATGAATTATTAGAGTATACTGCAGCCTCTGCTATGTTCTGTTTATGAGTGATTAATTGTGAAATTTGTCATTTGGATTAGATTGAATTCATTAATCTTTGATAGCAGTTTATTCTTACTGTTATTGTTTAGAAATCTGCTAGTATACAGTCCTGTTTACATCTGCATGTGATCATTTAAATCTGATAGTTATTCAATTTATGGTCGGTTCAGTCAGTGAATGTTAGAGCTCAAATTCTGATTTTGGTAACACGATTATATATATGAAAAGTATGGGCATGTGCATGAGAAGGCCAAAATCTTTGATTTTGCGCAACTCTGTTCTGAGAGCAATAATAAAACAATTAATTTGTTATATGCTGGAATTAGTTGTTTTACTGTTCTTAGGACTGTTTGTCATGTTATTTTCAGCAGCATATAAGTTATATTCTTTGAATATATATGTAGAGTTGAATGGCAAGTTAGAATTACATGTTTATATGCAATTAATGTCATTCTTCTTATGCTGGAAATATATTGTTTATATGCTTGTTTTGGCTGGAATTAAATGTGCAAATATGCTTATACCGCAATATATCAATTGATGAGCGAGAGCACATTGACTCTGGTGAGCTGCGCCGCCTGTGTTAGCGCCCGGCGCTCAGCCTACTCGAGGTAGGGCCTTCGTGGCGTGACTTTGTGACCACTTGGAGACATATAAAGGAGCGCTTGACGCTCAATGAGCTGTCAGTTGCTATTAATATTGAAGAGCGTGCTAGAGCCGGTGACGGCTCGGGAAAGGCTCAGGTTCGGGCTCATCAGGTGGAAGTTAAAAGAACTGGAGGCCCTGGGAAACCCAAGTTCAAGAATCAGCCCCAAGTCAAGCTCCAGCCTAAGAAAATGAAGAAGAAGAAGGAGGACATCGTCTGCTTTGTTTGCGGTGAGGCCGGCCATAAGGCCAATCATTGCCGCAATCGGAAGGGCAGGGGTCCATCCCCGGGTCAGCATAAGAGCCAAAAGGCTGAGGTTCATGCCGCGCTGGCTAGCACCAGCTCAGAAGAGTATGTACCTATGGCCTTTATGGCAAGTCCATCTATTGATTGGTGGATTGATACAGGTGCTACTAGACATATATGTGCTGATTGATCTTATTTTTCTTCATATCAGGGTGAAGGTGGTGGATCCGTCTTAATGGGTAATGGAGCCGCCGCGACAGTGCGTGGGATTGGACAGGTTTGCCTGAAGCTTACTTCGGGCAAAACACTCATCCTAAGAGACGTGTTGTACGTGCCTGCGATGACTCGCAATCTTCTTAGCGGGTCAATGTTATGTAGGCAAGGAATAAAGCTTGTGTTTGAATCAAATAAGGTCATTCTGACCAAGTTTGGTAATTTTGTGGGCAAAGGCTATGACAGCGGAGGCATGTTCCGCTTATCCATTCTTGATTTGAATAATGTAAACATTTATAATGTTTCCCATTGCAATAAAGTTCATGATATTTGGCATTCACGGTTGTGTCATGTTAATTTTGAAGCCATTACATGGTTAAGTAAGATGAGTTTAATTCCGAGCTACAGTTATGAGAAGGGTTCAAAGTGCGAAGTGTGTGTGCAAGCTAAGCAGCCCCGAAAACCTTTTCATAGCGTTGAAGGGCGGAGCACTTCTCCACTTGAACTAGTCCATTATGATCTTTGTGAGATGAATGGAATATTAACTAAAGGTGGCAAAAGATATTTCTTAACTCTCATAGATGATGCGACTAAGTATTGTTATATTTATCTACTTAAGTCGAAAGATGAAGCACTTGAATACTTTAAAATCTACAAAGCTGAAGTTGAAAATAAACTAGAAAAGAAAATCAAACGGTTAAGATCGGACCGAGGCGGTGAGTACGTCTCACATGAGTTCTCCCAATTCTGGGAAGAAAGTGGAATAATTCATGAAGTTACTCCACCATACTCACCTCAATCAAATGGAATAGCCGAAAGAAAGAACCGAACTCTTTGTGACTTGGTTAACGCCATGCTTCAGAGTTCTGGTATGCCGGACTATTGGTGGGGTGAGGCAGTTCTAATAGCTAATTATGTCCTGAATAGGGTTCTGCCTCACAATTAGGAGGAAACACCCTATGAAGGATGGAAGGGGAGAAAACCCAACTTATCCTATCTTCGAACGTGGGGATGCCTTGCAAAAGTGCATGTGCCGTTGCCAAAGAAAAGGAAGCTTGGTCCTAAGACCGTTGATTGTGTCTTTCTAGGATATGCTATTAATAGCACGGCTTATAGATTTCTAGTGGTCAAATCTGAGGTAAGTGACATTGCTACTAATATAGTGATGAAATCTCGTGATGCGACATTCTTTGAGCATGTGTTTCCTATGAGACCGAATGAAGACAGTGGACATATTGGTGAAGATGATCTCTCTATTCTTCCTAGTGTGGATAACACCGCTCTAGATTTGGAGTTGAGGAGGAGTAAGAGACAGAGGACCGAGAAGTCACTTGGGGATGACTTTGTCACCTATGTCGTGGATGATGAACCACGAACCCTTTCCGAGGCATACGCATCTCCGGATGTGGATTACTGGAAGGAGGCAGTCCATAGCGAGATGGATTCCATCATAGCTAACGGAACTTGGGAAATTGCAAATCTCCCGCTTGGTTGTAAGCCAGTAGGTTGCAAATGGATCTTTAAAAGAAAGCATAGACCTGATGGTACTATTGAAAAGTACAAGGCCCGTTTAGTGGCTAAAGGTTTCACGTAAAAAGAAGGAGAAGACTATTTTGATACATACTCTCCTGTGGCTTGTTTACCCACAATTCGAGTGCTTTCAGCGCTAGCTGCTGCATACAAACTCCTAGTACATCAAATGGATGTAAAGACCGCTTTCCTAAACGGAGAGTTGGATGAGGAGATTTATATGCAACAGCCTGAAGGATTTGTGGTTGAAGGGCAAGAAAGGAAAGTGTGTCGATTAATTAAATCTTTGTATGGTCTAAAGCAAGCTCCTAAGCAATGGCATGATAAATTCGATAGTACGATGACGTCGGTCGGCTTTTGTGTAAACGAAGCTGATAAATGTGTCTACTATCGGTTTAATGGGAGCGAAGGTGTCATTCTATGTCTTTATGTAGATGACATACTGCTATTTGGGACCAACATAGATGTGATCAATAGCACAAAGTCTTTCCTTTCCCAGAATTTTGATATGAAAGATCTGGGAGAGGCTGATGTTATTTTAAACATTAAGCTTATAAAGGGTGAGAATGGGATTACGCTTTCACAATCCCATTATGTGGATAAAGTCCTAACCAGATTTGGGTTTATGGACTGTAAGCCAGCAGCTACACCCTATGATCCAAATGCAAAGCTACATAAGAACATCGGACATGGGAAGGATCAACTTAAATATTCTCAGATCATAGGATTCCTGATGTACCTAACTAGTGCAACGAGGCCAGACATCTCATATGCTGTGAGCAGATTGAGTCGTTATACGTCCAATCCAGGAGATGATTATTGGATAGCACTAGAAAGAGTACTAAGATATTTGAAGGGAACCTCTAATTTGGGAATACATTACTCGGGTCATCCAGTAGTCTTGGAAGGATTCAGTGATTCTAACTGGATCAGTGACTCGGATAACATGAAGGCTACGAGTGGTTATGTATTTACTCTAGCAGGTGGGGCCGTGTCGTGGAAGTCTTCTAAACAGACCATTATTACACGATCCACCATGGAGGCTGAATTGGTAGCTCTTGATTCAGCGGCTGTAGAGGCAGAATGGATTCGAGAACTCCTTTCTGACCTACCTGTACTGGAAAAACCTATTCCAGCTATCTTGACCTACTGCGATAACCAAACCGTTCTGGTTAAGGCGAAGAGTAGGAAGGACAATATGAAGTCCTCAAAACACATAAAGAGACGACTTAAGTCGGTAAGGCATGCCAGAGAGACAGGTGTTATTTCTGTAGAATACATCCAGTCTGAAAGGAACTTAGCAGATCCTTTCACTAAAGGATTGGCGCGGAAGGCCATCCAAGCAGCGTCACAGGGAATGGGGCTTATACCCGTATAAAGGCTCACATTGGTGGTAACCTATCCTAGAAGATCGGAGATCCTGTGAACTAGGCTCTAGGACAACAAACTGTGTGAGATTAGAGAGCACATCTAACGGGTCCCATTAGCTGCAGTGCTCTGTCTGTATGGAAGGTTGAGCTTTGGCTCTTAATGAACTCTAGGTCTATATGACTTATGGAATCGTCCTACAGGATTCCTAGAAGAGTTCACCTACGTGAGTGTGATTGTGAGGTCGCAATCAAAGAAAGATAAGGGTATACTTTCTTAAGCACTCATGAGATAGATACGGGAACATGACCGGAACGTCCCAACCCGAGAGGGAAAGGGCAAGCCGCCCAGTACAGAATGTGATTTGGGCGAAAATTCTCACACCAAGGCATTGGATCAAGGCATAGTCCTCCTTTGTCTGTGCAGAGTCGTAGTCCTTATCGCTAGTTGTAGTCGAACAGCTGTATATTAAACAAGACTTTGGACATCTTTTATCAATTGATAAATTGGTGGGGACTGTTGTATTTGAGAGGGCATTTTGGGAATTTCCCAATTGAAAAAGAAGTGGAAGGGAGCCCTAAAGGTGGGGCCCACCTGTCGGTCTCCTGAGCAAAGAGATAAGGGGAGGAGACTTTGTCTCCTCCCCAATTTGGCCCCTGTTGGCTGCGGCGCCTCTCCCGTGCGGTGGTTTTGATGCTCCTCGCCCAGATTCGAGATCTTCAGCTGCGCAGGGGGGAGATGGCGAGTGGGAGGCCGTTGGCGGAGGCGGGGCTGGCCCAGGTTCTTCGGAGCCGGCCGCTCACGCCACTCCGCGGCTACATCTCGTCTTCTCTTCAAAAAGGGGCAGTGCCCGACGGCAGGGGGCAGCTCTTCTTCCATTCCCGGTTGCCTCTCGTGATTGATTATCCTCTTTTTCGGGTGGTACTAAGGTTGGTGGCTTCGGCCATCACCGATTGAAGCTCGGTCTTTTGTTTCCTACGCAAACCCTAATTTGGGTGTGGGGAATTTGAGATCGTGGTGGTCTACCCGAAGGCGAGGAAGACGACGCTGGTTCCTATTGTGCTGTGATTGCTCTCGGCCAGAGCAATTTCGTGGTCTTGTGCGGCATCTCTGGACCTCGGCTTCTTCTTTGTGTTCGGCTAAAAGAGGAAGTGCGGCATTGTATCTCCGTGAATCATCTTCTTGCTTGCGACAGCGGGTTGATAGATTTTCTGGGACAGCGAGTTCTTCGTGCCTTGCCATTTTCATTGTGATCTTCGGATTGATTGCTTGTGACGCTTTGAATCATGCGTGTTTGTGAGTATATTTGGTTCTTTTTCATTTACAGCAGTTTTACTTGATCTATTATATTGCTCAAGTGTTGGAGAACTGTTGTGGATGATTGTGGGCGCATCAATTTGCTCTGTGATGAACATAGTCCATTACTGATTGTAGTCTTGTTAGAGGAATCAGATTTGAGCTCTTTCGCTATATTCTTTCTCCGAGCCGTAGCTATTGTCCATCGCTTAAAAGTTTGTAGACTTGTTCACATGTCGATGAATTATTAGAGTATACTGCAGCCTCTGCTATGTTCTGCTTTATGAGTGATTAATTGTGAAATTTGTCATTTGGATTAGATTGAATTCATTAATCTTTGATAGCGATTTATTCTTCTTTGTTATTGTTTAGAAATCTGCTAGTATACAGATCCTGTTTACATCCGCATGTGATCATTTAAATCTGATAGTTATTCAATTTATGGTCGGTTCGATCGGTGAATGTTAGAGCTCAAATTCTGATTTTGGTAACACGATTATATATATGAAAAGTATGGGCATGTGCATGAGAAGGCCAAAATCTTTGATTTTGCGCAACTCGTTTCGAGAGCAATAATAAAACAATTAATTTGTTATATGCTGGAATTAGTTGTTTCTATGTTCTTAGGACTGTTTGTCATGTTATTTTTAGCGACATATAAGTTATATTCTTTGAATATATATGTAGAGTTGAATGGCAAGTTAGAATTACATGTTTATATGCAATTAATGTCATTCTTCTTATGCTGGAAATATATTGTTTATATGCTTATACCACAATATATCAATTGATGAGCGAGAGCACATTGACTCTGGTGAGCTGCGCCTCCTGTGTTAGCGCCCGGCGCTCAGCCTACTCGAGGTAGGGCGGCATGGAGATAGTCCTTTGGAGAAGGGATGCCTCACCTATATATTTATTATGTTATCAGCATTTTAGTTTACTTTCTAAAAGATCAGATGATGAAATCCATTGTCACTGATTAAAAAAGTCACATAAGAAATGTTAAGAAATGACTCATGAGTCATCATTGCATACATAATGTGAACTGCGCCGTGACAACCTTGGTATCAAACATCACATGTTTTTCCTTCAGGTATTGCGTTTGTGCAAAATGAGCAAAGATGTATTAGCCACAGACCAAATACTAAAACAGTGAAGCGCAAAAACGCTAATCAATAAATTTTGCATTTGAAATACTACAGATGCTGGGCGGTGAAGGTTCTACCTTATAGTAGGGCAAGACCATATTCAGCAGCCTTTTTTCAATGGAACTAATTTGACCAGCTCATCTTCCTATGTGCAACATTCTATGATCACTATGATCCCAAGGAACATCAACTGAAACATGCATCACTGTTACCATAGCACAAAAACTAAACTGAGTGGAAGGCTTCAAATGTATAGCTATTGCCATAACACAAAGAAAAAAGCACATTACCAGTTAACATTCAAATGTTAATAACAATATAACATACAAAGGATAGGGAGCTGTGAGAATTTACCTTTTATGACCAAGAACGAAACTTGCAAGGGTAGCAGGCTAGCAAGACAGTAGCAATTCAGATGTATTGAAAAACATCTATGCAAAACTACAAGACAGAAAATGTTAAGATATTAACTATTAATTATATGGGATGGTAGACTAAAACAACATGTATTATTTGACATGGCATCATGCTCTTTTGCTTAAACAACTAAATCTATTCAGCGAGGCACTAACCACTGCTTAAACTTATGTGTTGCCATTTACTGAGATGATTACGTAAGCTACACATGCAGGTATACACCAATATGCGTTCTTACTGTTTGAAGACCTAGGAATTCCAAGTGCTTGGCTTACATGGGTCAAGCTAGGAGTAAAAAACCTACATGCCAAAATGAGTAACTATCCAGGCAGCTCCTCTAGACATAGCAATTAAGTCAGCAAATCAATAAGCTTTGCTTCCATTTTCATTCTGTCGTGACCAATTGAACAATATTCCAGTTCAAATAAACCTATTGGGTGACTGGCACATTGCATCATTTACATTTCTGTGGATAGCTATCCAGGTAAGCTACATGTGATTATTTCAACACCCAATGACATAGAATCTATTGGAGGTATAAAAGATTTTGATATACGTCAGAGTATGACCTCACGTATACCTTCTCATTCCTTATTTTTGCTCCTGCCTCTTGGATACATTGGTTCTCCAGCATCTTTTTTTAGTAAAAAAAATCTGAAGCAAAAGACAAAAGCAGACCCCGTGAAATAAAATCTAAAAACTGGAATGACCTTACCAATTCTCCATGCCAGTGCTGCTTCTCCTAGGCATTTCTTTGAACACATGGCATGCATGACACCAAACCACCTTTGGTTTGCAAAAGTGAGGGGGAAGTAGAAATTGAGGAACAAATGGAAGGCCAGACTGACCAAACTTTTTGATCCTCGTAGCTGCAGGCGTGCGGATCAGGCGACACACCCCAGGCGCGTGGCCGGCCGGCCAATTCGATGGCGGCGCGATGAAGGAAAGGCGCAGGGTGGGTAGGAGAAGGCGACCGGCAGGCAAAGCGATGGAGTGGGGAGGATGAGGCGGTGCGGGGTGGGGAGGAGGAGGCGGCGGCGGAGCGGAGGGGTCGGGGAGGAGGAGGCGGTGGCGGAGCGTAGGAGCGGGGGAGGAGGCGGCGGTGGAGCGGAGGAGTAGGGGGAGGAGGAAGCGGCAGCAGCGCGGGGTGGGGAGGAGGCGGCGGCGGAGTGGAGGAGGAGGCGGCGGAGTGGAGGAGTGGGGGGAGGAGGAGGAGGCAATGTGCCGGGGTGAGGGGAGGAGGCGGCTGCGCGGGGTGGGGAGGAGGAGGCGAGGGCGGAGAGGTGGAGTAGGGGAGAAGGCGGCGGAGCGGAGGAGTGCGGGAGGAGGAGGAGGCAGCGCTACGGGGTGGGAGGGAGGGGAGGAGGCGGCGGCGCGGGGTGGGGAGGAGGAGGCAGTGGCGGCGCGGGGTGGGAAGGAGGAGGTGATGGCGGAGCGGGGGAGTGGGGGAGGAGACGGCCGAGCGGAGGAGGAGGCGGTGGCGTAGCGGGGTTGGGAGGAGGAGACGAGGGCGTAGCGGGGGAGGAGGAGGAGGCGCGCGCGGGTGGGAGGGAGGGGAAGAGGCGGCGACAGAGCGGAGGGGTAGGGGAGGAGGCGGCAGCGCAGCGGAGGAGGTGAGGGCAGAGTGGCGAAGAACGTGGGGAGAGGGGGGAGAGGAGGCGAGGGTGGAGTGGGGGAGCGGGGGAGGAGGCGGCGGCGCGGGGTGGGGAGGAGGAGGCGGTGGCGGCGCGGGGTTGCGAGGAGGAGGCGAGGGCAGAGCAGGGGAGGAGGTGGCGGAGCGGAGGAGGAGACGGCGGCGCGGGGTGGGGAGGGGGGAGGAGGCGGCGGAGCGGAGGTGTGGGGGAGGAGCCGGCGCCGCGGGGTGGGAGGGAGGGGAGGAGGCAGTGGTGGAGCGGAGGGGTGGGGGAGGAGGAGGCGGTGGCGCAGCGGAGGAGGTGAGGGCGGAGTGTAACATCCCAAAAATTCGTTCTCTGAAAAATTTAATTTCATATTAATTATTTTAAAGTATTTGATTTCATTTGGATTTTCTGTGAATTTTTCTGGAGTTCTCTGGGTTTTATTTCAAAATCTAAAACAAGAAAATGTATTTTAATATTTTATTAAATCCAAAAAATACATTTTATTTTCCCAACCTTCCCTGAATTTTTAACTAATTTTTGAGAATTTTTTGGAATTAAAAATCAATTTTAAAAGTTAAAAAGTATTTTATAAAATTATTAAATGCTAATCTGAAATTTAAAATATTTTTCCTAGGTCTAAAATAGCTTTAGGAATATTCTATGAATTTTCTGGAATTTTTAGATATTAATTATTATTTTCTAAGTATTTATAATGTTTCTAGTATTTTATGAAAAGTAATCCAAAAATAAAAATCAATTTAATCTCAGCTTGCCACGTGTCGCTCTCAGATTAAATCCACCCCTTCACTTGATTTAATCCTAGCCACCCAAAGTCACTTACCCCTTCACTTAAATCCAACAGCCTTGATTCTTTCACTTGCCACTTGTCACTCATCCGACGGCCCGTACCCCTTCACTACCTCTCTCTCTCACCGACGCATGGACCCCACATGTCATATGTTTCTTCTGCCTCACCTTCTTCCTCCTCTAGCTCTCTCTCTCTCCTCATCCATTAGAGCCGAAATAAAGCTTATAAATGCAACCATTTCTTTCTCTTTTAATCCCCGAGCAAGTGCGCAATGAAAGCCCCTAATCACCCCTCTCTAATACTGGCCGTTTCCCGTCCTTTAACCCTCTCTAAAACTGCCGGCCGCTCCTCTTCTTTCTCCACCTATAAATTCTTCTCCCATGAACGGTTTTCTTCCCTTCGGTCTCCCCTCTCCCCACCACACCTCCTCCACCTTTCGGCCGCCGCCCCCGACCGTTGGAGGTGCCGCTCGTGCCGCCAAAAGCCGCCGCCGCTGGAACACTCTCTCTCCTACGCACGCGCCGCCGCTTTTTCTCGCCGCCGCCGCCTTCTCCGGTCATCTCCCGTGCCGCCGCCGGTAAGAGCCGCACCCCTTCGGTCTCCCCTTCCCGCGCCGCCCCTCTATTCCCTCCCTAGGCCCTCCATTCTCCATGGCCGCAACCTCTCTGTATACTTCGGTTGTTTCCATCAAAGAATAGGCAAGCTAGAGCATGCATGTGGGAGGTGGTGGGTTCGAATCCTGGGCAAGGCATATGTTTTTTTGGTTAGCCATTGGCCATTTTCTACCTCTAGTCAATGACAAGCGGGACCTACTTGTCATATATTATTAAAAAAATCTCTACTCAATGACAGCCAGGCCCCACACGTCATACACTCCAATTCATTCAAACTTCCAATCGCTCGTTCTCCGTTGTCCGAGCTCTAAATCCAGTGATTCAAATTTCTAAATTCATATAAAATCATAAACTTTCTTCCAGTACATATTTCATATTTTTGTGATTTTATTTGTATTTATTTATTTGTTTGTTTTGTCGTTTCGCGCGTAGAACCCGACGTCACTGAAGAATTTGTCGAGCCACAGCAAGATGGACCAAATAGCGCACAAGAAGGCAAGTCTCCTTTGAACATGTTGCACCTATGTTTGAGAAATGTTTTTGAGTAATTTATAGTTATGTGCATTGCTATTTACATAAAAACATTAGTTTCTATCTTAAGATATTAGTTAATCCAACCTTGTTATGCCCTCAATTGAAGTTGAATACCATGTACCTTTGTAACCTTAGGATTTTATTTGTCTCAATAATGAGATTATTATAAATCTTTGACAAGTATTAAAATGGTAGTAAAATGCTTAGTCATGCTGTTTAACCTTTGTAACCTTGGAATGGGAAATTATAATTCTTTAAACTAGTCTTTTGTATTAAGAAATTTAGTGGCGATTGGTGTTGCCACTGTTCTTTTAAAATAAATTAAAATGTGAAAATTGTTTTAGACCGGGGCAGATGGTTGGTTTGGATTGGTGCGGTTTTAGCATGAGATTTTGGTAAAGTGTATGTTCCGCCCTAGTCAATTAAGGACCGACTCTTGTGTTTGTCCAGACTGAGCACTACCGTACAACCACAAGTCTATATGGGTACGACCTAGCTGATTAACTTAAGATAGTCTAGTTTAGGTACCACCAGTGGAAAGTGGGTGCCAGGGATTTACTGGTTATTCATAGTGAGGGACAGGGATTTACTGTACTCATGTGGTGCAATAGGGGGCTTCTGAATGTGGTGGACTTAACCCTTCAGCGGTGAAACCTCAGCGGGTGGTGTCTAGCTAGATTAGAGTGAGGTAAAAGCTTTGTGATATGTTATCTGGGTCTCATGCCAAAGGAAGCGTGTTGACTATTAAGATGACTTATCTCTTGTGGGTAAAACTGTACAATCTCTACAGAGTGTTAAACTATTCGAATAGCCGTGCCCACGGTCAAGGGCGGGCAAGGAATGAATTCACATGGTAGATCTTTGGTTTTTGTTTTAAAAACAAAATTTTGGTATTCCTGGCGATTGGAGCCAGTGCGGGTGGATGGAACCCGATGTTTTGAAACTTAACGGTTAGAGTTGGTTAATTAGTGTTGGTGGATAGAACCTTCACTATAATATGCTTATTAGTTTTAGTTAAAACAAGTACTTTATAAAGTTAATGCCTTCGAAAATATTTAATGTTCTTTGAAATAAAACATAGCTTTGCGCAAAAGAACCATATAGCCTTCCTTTGTTAAGCCTTGCATCTATTGCATTTTTCCCAAGACTTGCGGAGTACTTTATGTACTCACATGTTGCACTAAAAATCATCTCTGAAGAATATGAAGCTCAAGAGGGAGACTACGACTACTTAGCGTGTGGATTGCACGAAGGATTCCCGGAGTACTAGGTTGCGTTTCCCAAGTCAATTGCCTATGGCGTATTGATGGGTCTTCGCTGGATTTACCTTTTGTTTCCGCTGTGTTTTTTTGTGTTTGTGATGTCTTGAAACCTCAGTTGTAATAAAAAGACCTTTCGGTCTGTACTCTCTATTATTGTAATAAACGTTGTTGGTTATGTAATCATCATTGTTTGACTGTGTGCACTAGCTTTGATCTAGGACTAGTGCTGTATTACACAGAGGGTCCGGGTTCGGAAATCTGGGGTCCCGACACGGAGTGGCAAAGAACGTGGGGAGACGCGGTCACGCGGAGAACGTGGGGAGAGGGGGTGAGAAGATTCGGTGGAAGGAGAAGCCACTCGGCAAGCCTTTTTTCAGTTGGGCCCACATGTCAGCGCAGTTTTTTTGTGAAGAGGGGTGGGAGAGAACGGACGTTCGATCACCAACTCAAACTTTTTATGTAGTAAAGATAATTTACTTTCAAGAAGGCTTGCTTAATGTGCATGCTAGTGTCTTTTGGGCTTTTATAAACAGTAACCAGTGGTTTTAAGTTTATGCCCTGCAAAGTTCAAGCAATAACCAAAATAACCTATGCAAACTAATAAGATGACTTGTTCCTGGAATAAAAAACCAACTCTCTCTCAACCTGAGCCTGTGCCTTTACTTTAATAAGAGAATATATGTTTAATATATTCTTTTTGTAAAATTTGTATTATATTATGGTGGCTTTATATAGTATTTTTTTTGTAAAATTTGTATTGTATTATTAATATATTTTTACAGTAGGAAAAAGGGAGGAACACAGGCAGACCTCCAAATGCTTTCGGTCAACTATACATTAATTGTTTCACCATTTTCACTTTTGACCTTGTAAATTCCAGCTGCACGATGCTCCAGTGCGTTTTCCTTTTGTAATTTCACTACAAATAGATGAGACACACATGAATTTATGGTCGATGGAGTAAGTACAATTGTCCACCTGTGCGAGAAGAAAGGGCAGAGAAGGCGACACTGAAGAAAACCAAGAATTCAAAATTGCTTCTAGCAAATTGTGCCGACTGATGACTATTAATTGTTTGACCATTTTCATTTTTTGAATCTTAAGAATTCCAGCTGCACAATGCTTGCTCTCAGGAACAATGCCCATTTCAATAAGTTGTTTACATGCCTCTCATCATGCTACTGTCCTGTGCCATTTCCCTCAGGGAGCAGGCAAGAAGAAAAGGGTAGAGAAGGCGGCACTGAACAAGACCAACGACTCAAAATTGCTTCCAGCAAATTGTGCTTACTGATGACCCACATGAACAAAGTATAAATATTTCGAACCGCGCTGCCAATGGAATCAACAGTTCTTGCAAACCAAATGAAAATACTGGGTGAAAAATGATGCACCTCCACCTGCTACTCTTGCCATGCCTTCTCCTCTTGCAACCGTGTCATGGGGGCGTATCAATGAGACCTCAACAGATGGCCCTCCTCCGCTGAAAAGAAATACTGGACCAACGACCTATAGCACCAACAGCAGCAGAAGAGAAAACAATATCTCTTCTCATCAAGGTGGCTTTCTCTTGCTTGCAAGCTTCTCCTCAAGCAAGGCCAACGATGCAAGAGGCATACCGAACACTCTTTTAGCAACACCTCTGCTGCCGCTACCGCTGCCTAGCCAGGCTTCGCTTATACCTCACCGCACGGCCAGTCCTCGACTCCCTCCACGGATTGCACATGCACTTAGACGCAACTGATGCAGAAGCAGGGGGAGGCCATTCAGGGCCAGATGACTGCCATGAGTGCTGTAACGCCCCCGTTTCCAGGGGCGCCATGGACCTGGCATTCCGCAACTATCCATGCTTGAACAGTTACGGAGCGTCGAGTAAAAGAATATCATCGCAAACATGCTTACAACAAAAGAGTCAACTGATATTACAACATAAGGTTTAACAGCCGAGTTTTACAGTAGCGGGCATGCAAGCCCGAAATATATTACATTACAGAACAACCACCAAGAAACCTGAGCGTAAAATCGAGACCTATAGCCAAGGATCTTCATCGAAGAACGGTTCCTCTGGAGACTCCTCGCCTGGCTGGTCTTCACCAGCACTCTGAAACTCTGAATTTGTTCGGCAAGCCGTGAGCACAACGGCCCAACAAGTTACAAGAGAAAACCCTACTTTAGATACTTGCACGGATTACCAAAGGAAGAAGTATACTTGTTTTATTAATATATGTGGATGCAGTTTTATTTGTAAACGATTTTGAAATCCCAAAACCAAAGACTACTTCTTAAGAAAAACAGCGGGTTTTCCAATAAAATTGATTATTCAACTACTCAAGTTAAACCAAAAACATCTACTTATGCCTTGCTGTTGGAATCACCCATAGACACTGTTCCATTAACCGGAACACGGCGTATTCGAATACCATTTACTTGACTCTGCAGAGTTGCCCAACTTTATCCACAAGCATTCTTAACCCTCGTGACAAAGTTAAGGAACCGGGTCGTTTCACTGCTCAACCCTCGGTATACACTCCACCCGATAGGTTAGAAACCCGCACACCCTCGGGTATCCATTGGCACCATGGAACGCCTTAGTCCGGATCCGCAATCCACACCGACTCCCAAAGTAGGGCTTCACCTAAGTTGAGCAGCTACTAAACCAAGGTTGACGAGTCAACACCGATGGTTGAGCGGATGATATGTCACTTGCTTGGCGTAAGGTTCTAGTCCTTACATTTTCACCAGGCCGCAGCCTACACCCTAGGGTAAAGCGGTGGGCGAAGACCGACTCGCGGTGTCCCACAACACCTTTACCCTAAACCCCAACATTTTAGAATCTACCGGCACGTAGCCACAACCTTAGTAGTGTAAGCTTTTGCATGAAATATAGATACCCTATGATTAATTATTTCATTAAGTAAATAGAACTAGGGTTATCAAGGACATGGCAGCAGAATTAACATGTCATTTATCGGTGGTAGGAAAATAGCTAATTACCAAGTCATTCTAAACAGTTTGTTTTAAGCAATTAATATTTCACAAATAATCATAATGCAAATAACATAAACACATAATTTAGTTAGCATAGGGTTCGACATGATCAAGGTCTTGCAACTTGCCTTGGCACTCGACGATATCAGCTACCTCAAAATCCGCGCTGCCCTGATTCTGGCCCTGCCCTGAAGTCTCCGGGAACTCCAACACTATCGCAAACACACAAAATAATTAAAGTCCAGCTTGAGCCTAATCAAGCAAGGGGAAAATGAATTTATGAAAAAGGAATAAACTTCATAAATATTCAAATGGGGATTTTTATATTTTTCAGAGATGACTTTGGTGGAATGGAGTTCAAAAATGGGTTCAGGACATCAAATTGAGCAAAAAGGTGTAATTTGGGAATTTTGGGATGTTTTGTGATTTTCTAGGATTTTATTTGATTTTTTGGAATTTTGGAAAATAATAAACTCTGGAAAATCCCTGTGAACAGTGCTGGGCTAGCCCCTAGCTACAAGTGCACAGGTAGATGGCTGCTTTCACTACCTGCGCCAGTAGAGCCATGCATTGCATACTTTTGCATTCATATTTGCTTTCTGCATATGTATTTTATTTTTTCCCTTTAGCATGTTTACTTTAAGTTTCATGTTTACTTTCTGCTTGTGTGCTAAAATTGAAAATGCAAAAAAACAAAAAAAAATAAAAATGAAAATAGCGCGAATTAGCCTGAGATGTTTTGGCCTTCTACCAAACATTGGGGACAGTGTTTATTTCTAGTTTGGGGGGAGTGAAATCATTTCGGATTTCTTCTTTCCTTTTCTTATTTTTCATTTTTATTATTTTCTTTTATTTGCTTAGACCACGTCGTCCGGTCCTCCCTTGGCCCCACTTGGCTGCCCTACCCCTTCTCCCTCCTCTGCGCGACGCGCCATCGCCCATCGCTGCCGTTCACCTACTCCCGTCCCTCGCATTTACTCCCTGCAGCGCCCCATCACGCCCCGTCGCTCGGAGTCGATGTAGCGCTAACCCCCGCAGCTTCCCTAGGCTGCTTGCAGAGCCGTGCCCCCGCCCACGCCACGCCTTTACTTCTCCCCACCAGCCCCGAACTGCTCCCTCGACGCCAACTCTCTCTGCGCCTTCTTAAGCCAAGCCAGCCCCGCCATTGTCTTCCCCTTGCTCCCAATCGCCCCCCGAGAGCTACTAATTGAAGTTCCACCGCTCCCCAGCTCCGTCGCCGTCTTCCCCTGAGTCGGCGACCCCGTAAGCCAATCTTCTTCCCTCTTCCCCCATTTTCCGATTCCTCCCACCCAGAGCATCTCTACTAACCCCTGACCACTTTGGTGAACTCCTCTGGCCAGGTTCAAGCTCGTGGGATCCCAGCGTCGAAGCTCACCATCCGTCGAAGTGCCCTTCCGTGGCCAGCCTTCTAGGAAGCCTCCTAGCTAGAACCAGCACTGAAATCATGAGCCCCGAACTCCGTAGACCATCAAACCACTTTCCCTTTTGCTAGAAGAACGCCGGTGAGCCTTTGAGCCGGCGCGGAGCCCAAATCTTCCCTCTGCCGCCAGTCATTTCCGTTGACCCCCTCGCTTTCCAAAGCAACAAAATGGGATCACCTCACCAAGAGCTTCTCGCCGGTGCCCTCAATCGCCGTCGAGAACCTTCGCCGTCGCCGCAGGGCGGAGGTGCGCACGCTTCTACCTTTCTCCGGTGCGAGCGGCGGGAGGTTGAAGACGACTTCCCCTGTAACAGCCCAGGGTTTTCAAAAATAAATAAATAAATAAAATTATTAAAATTAAAACTTTAATTTAACATAAGTATTTTTGTGCCTACATTTTATTTTTAGTTTTGCCCTGAATCTCTGTTTTTGAAAAATTGTATTTGAAAAATATTTTACATGAAAACCTAAAATTATTATTAAACAAAATGATATTTTGATTTTCTATAAAAATCCTACTTTAAATTAATTATTTGGAATTACTCGGCTCTTATTTTGTTTCCTGGATTTTTCTAAGTTTGAAAATGTATTTTTGAAATTAAAAAAGTATTTTAAGTATGAAAATTAGAAACCAACATTAGTTGGAAATATTTTTATTAAGTCCAAAATGTCACCACGAGCTTCTATGATTTTTTCTGGAATTTTTACAGTTAAATTTATATTTTTCTAAGGCTTATCTAATTTCCTATGCCTTTCTGAAAAATCCATAAACCAGAAAATAAAATAAAAACCGAAACCCCCTCCTCTGGCTGCCACGTGGATGACCAGATCTCGCCCCTGATCCCGCCTCCACCTCTCCCCTACCCGACACGCGTCCGGCCCGATGCTCCCATACCCGCCCACGCCGATCCATCCCCGCCGTCCGCCCCGCATCACCCCTAGCCGCCCGATCTCCACCCCGGCCGCGTGGCGCAATCGCCGCCATCCGCCCTCCCCTTTCCGCTGACAGTTCGGGCCCGCCTGTCAGGGCCTTCCCCTACCTCCGGCCGCCCCTTCTTCCACCTACGCCGCCGCCCGCAACCACCTCCCGGCCACTCCTCCCTCGTGCGCCACCTCCCCCACGAGACTCACACCCCCACCTCCTCCACCCCGCACCGGATCCGCGCCCACCTCCCTCTCTTTCTCCCCGCAACCGCCGCCACCTCTCCGCCATCTCCGGCGAGGGATTCTGCCCTCCTCCCTCTCCCACGACCCTATAAAAGGATCTCCCGAGCACCTCCTCGCTCCGCACAGTCTCCCTACACTCTCCGCCTCCCTTCCCGAGCGCCCAAAAGTCATCTTGTCGTGTGCCTCCGCCTCCGCCGCCGCCTTCAACTCCGGCGAGAAATCGCCATCGGCTCCGGCGTCCTCGCGCCTCACTGTCGCCCCCTCCGGCTTCCTCGCCTCGCAGAGAAACCAGTGCGCCCCTCGGCCGTGACTTGATCCCGCCGGAGCGCCGTCCCCGCCGCCACCCGAGCGTCGCCGCCGCTTTGCGCTCGCCGTCGGCCATTCCCGGCTACCTCCGGTAAGCCCACGCCCACCACTGGATTCACCGCGCTCTCCTCTCGCTCCCTCGCTCCTCGCCGCGCCGCGCTTCCGCCGGCGGCGTGACCCTCGACCAGCGCGCCCCGGCCGGCTTGGCCACGTCAGCAGCCGGAGCTGACGTGGGTGCTACGTGGCGACACGCCTCAGCCACCTGGGCTTCCCTCGGCCCAGTTAGCGCCACGCCAGCCCCTTGCCACCTCAGCCTCCACCGTAGTCCATGGGCTCGGTGCACATGGACCCGGGCCCACCTGGCATCGGCCAAACCCCAGGGCTGGCGTCAGCTGGCGCAATAAACCTATTTTCCCATTGAAAAATAATTTTGGCCGAAAAGAAATTCCTCACTGACGTAATGCTGAGGTCATAAATTTTTTTCCTTTAGAAAAATAATTTTAGAAAACCCCTTTCTCCATTTTCTCTTTATTTAAACTTCCCGGAGCCCGTTCTTCTTCGTCCTAACTCCGATTGAGCCCATTCAAATTTCTAAATTCATCAAAAATTCCCCTCTATCCATTTCTAGCCTCAATTCAATTATTTTAAGTCAATTTGAATTTATTTGAATTTGGTGGGTTATTTTCATGTGTAGACTTCAACGATTCGGGAAATTTCTTCGACGAAGATTCAAACCAAGTTGAAGGGCAAGGCAAGTCATACTCCTTGATCATGTTGATCCCAGTTTTTAAAATAAAATTATGTTGATTTAAATTATATTGCATGCATATTTTTATTCAACTTATTTCAATTCTGTTTTAAATTTAGTTTTTGCCTACTTGTTAATTCCTCCATTGAATTTGAATTCCTCGATACTTTGTCACCCTAGAATCAAACTCTAGTTAAAACATTAGTGTTGGATAGAGAGTTTAATCAAATGCTTAGCCCTACGTAGTCATATAATTTTGTTTTGGGATATCTTTCACATAAAATGACGAATCTTTTCACATAAAATGATATACTTTTGATATGTACTCTTGACTTTGGTGAGTCAAGGAGGTTTATGAAATATTTTGAAAACAAAATATAAAACCTGGTTTATACTTAGGCAATTGGTTAGATTAGTGGGTGCAGGCATGCCCTGTTGGTTGGAGCCGCAGTGGTTGATTGTTGTGTACAGGGTACGTGGTTGGGCCTAAGTCAGATTAAGGACCGATCTGTGAGCTACTGTTGCAAAGCTCTATCGTACTACCACATGGCTAGTATGGGACAACCCTGGTTGAATAATTTGCGAAGTCCCAACCTGAGTCAAGTTGTAGGTTGAAAGTGAGCGTGGTTGGTGCCATGTGAAGTCTCACTTGGGCGAGCGTGGTTAAGGCATGAAAAGTCTTATCTAGGCTCAAGAGGGGGTCCCGGTCTGGTGGATTCCTTACTGGGGTGAAACCTTAGAGTTGGCTCGACCAAGTTGAAGGCTTTGTATTGTAAAGGCCTTGTCACGACTCCTCGCCGCACACCTAACGAAGTGTGTAATCGCGTGGCAATATGGGATGATCGTGTCTTGTGGGTAAAGCTGTACAACCTCTGCAGAGTGTATAATCTATCCTGGTAGCCGTGCCCACGGTCATGGGCATGCTGAGTAAAGGTTTTTCATGGATTAGATTTTGTTTTTCAAAAATAATTTTCAAAAACCTTATGGATGGATGGAATTCATAAGAGAATGAAAACCTTGTGGGTAGAACCCATGAGAGAGATTGGAAACTTGTGGATGGATGGAATCCACGAGTGTTTGGAAACGTGTGGATGGATGGAATCCATACATGAGTTTTTGGAAAAGATGGTCCGGGTGGGATGCCCGTGGATAGGTTGGTGTTTGGTCGAAGCCTGCACTGACGGTATTATTTTCAATTATAAGTATTATTTTTATATACTGTATTAAATTCAGCAATTTTGATCTACTACTGTTTTCTTAAATGCTGTTTTATGCAAACTAACCCTATAAGCCTTCCATTGAAGCCTTTATCATTATGTTGCATTTCTCCATGTGATTTGCGGAGTACAAGTTTGTACTCACCTTGCAATCTCCACACAGAGGAAGATGATGTCGACTACGGTGAAGATCTGGACGAGTAGGCCGCGTCTTACTGTCGTTTGCCTGTGGGTAGGCTTGGGCTTCGCTATTTATCAGTTTGCTTCCGCAGTTCTTTGCTTTATTTATTTTACCAATGGGCATTGATGTAAGACTTGGCCATAAGGCCGTACCCTTTATTTAATGTAAGAAGTCATTTGTGCTTGGTATTTATCTTTGTTGTACTGTGTGCACTAGCTGATCCTGGACTAGTGCGATTTACACAGAGGATCCAGGAGTCGTTACTCCGGGTTTCGACATCCCCCCCGACGTGGATGCATCTCCGTCATCCGTACCGCCGTTGCCGTCTAACCTCGACCCTCCGATGCCGATGCCTCCGCTGCCGTCCGATCCCACTAAACTTCTTCCTTTGTGGCCACCTGATCTGATCTCTTCGCAACCGTCTGATTCGTCGCGCCGAGCTTCATCCAGAGCGCTCGCCCTCGCCGCATCGTTGCCGCTCACGCGGCCACGCAACAACCATCCAGCCGGCCAAGGCGCGCGCACGCTGGGCCTTTGGCCGCGCGGCCCGCTCGGCCACATAGGCCGAAACAGTGCTCGGGCCGCACTGTAGCAAGAGGCTGGCCCGGCACTGTTCATCCGATTTTCCAAAGATTTATCAATTTCCAAAAATCCAGAAATTCAACAAAAATCCTAGAAAATCACAGAAAATCCCAAAAATTCCCAAATTACACCATCTTGCTCATTTTGATGCGCTGAACCCATTTTTGGCCTCCAATCCACGACTTTCATCTCTAAAAAAATTCAAAAATTCCCTATTTGATATTTATGCAATTTACTCCTTTTTCATAGATTTATTTTTCCTCGCTTGATTAGGCTCAAGCCGGACTTATGTTATTTTTGTGTGTTTGCACTAGTTTCAGAGTTCTCGGAGGCGACGGTACAAGGTCAGGGCCAAGCTTCCGAGGTTTTCGAAATCGCCGAGTTCGTCGAAGGCAAGTCACAAGTCTTTGACCATGTTGAAATCCCATGCCATTTAAATTATGTATTTATGGTATTTGCATTATTGTTATTTGTGAAATGATAATTTGCGTAAAATAAAATGAAATGTTTAGAATGACATGATATTTAGATATTTCCTACCACCGATAAAATGCCATGTTAAATTGTAGCCATTCCCTTGACAACCCTAGAAATACTTAAATATTACATGAATAATTGTAGTTTATATTTCATGCAAAGTTTACACTACTAAGGTGTTGGCTGCGGGCCGGTAGAATTGAAAAACTCGAAGCTAGGGTAGAGTAGCTGTGGGGCACCGCGAGACAGTCTTCGCCCACCACTTTACCCTGGGGTGGTAGTGCCGGCGTGCACAAATTAGGGTAGAGGTGTTGTGGGACACCGCGAGACGGTCTTCGCCCACCGCCTACCCTAGGGTAGAGGCTGAGGCCTCGTGAAAATGTAAGGACTAGGCCCTTACGCCAAGCAAAGTGACATAGTGATCGCTCAACCATAGGTGTTGACTCGTCAACCCTGGTTTAGTAGCTGCTCAAGCTTGAGTGAAACCCTACATTGGGAGTTGGTATGTGAGACAGAAACCCATACACAACAACGATAGGTCCCCTCAACTCAGGCCTAGCGTTCCGTGTAGGCCTACGGATACCCGAGGTTGTGCGGGTTCCCTAACCTATCGGGTAGAGTGTAAGCAAAGGATTGAGCAGTGAAACGACCCGGTTCCTTAACTCAGTCATGAGGGTTAAGAATGCTTGTAGGTAAAGTTGTGCAACTCTGCAGAGTCAATTAAATGGTATTCAAATACGCCGTGCTCCCGGTTAATGGAGTTGTGTCTATTGGGTGATTCCAGCAGCGAGGCATAAGTAGTTTTCACAAGTGTTTTAAAATGGTTTAGTTGGTTAATCAACTTTGAAAGAAAACCCCCTTGATCTTAAGGAGTAGTTTTGGGTTTTCATAAATGTTTACAAACAAAAGTGCATCCACTCAAATTAATAAAACAAGTATACTCCCATCCTTTGGTGATTTGTGGAAATAACTAAAGTTAGAGTTTCCCTTGTGACTTGTTGAGTACAGTGGTTGGTACTCGGTCTTGCGTAAATGTTTTCCTCCCAACAGATACCAGAAGTTAAGAAGGTGGTTCAAGATTTCGTGTTAAGGTTGCGACCGCACTCAGGCTTTCCTGTGGTGCTTTATGCGGTTCTTCTGTATGTAAGTACTTTTGGGCTTGTACGCCCGTTTATTGTTAAAGTTGACCATTAAGTCTTATTTCAATCAAACTAACTCTTCTTAAATGTTCGTAAGCAGGCATGATACTCATTCGGTCCACAATCAAACTCTTGGGTGGTTGCGGATTGTCGACGCCCCTGTTTCCCCAAAAATGGGGGCGTTACATGAAACTCATGAGAAAATTGAAAACCTTCCAATCGAATGCCAAGTCTAGTTGAAAAGAAATCCCGGGACACTATCGGGGGCAAGGAGTGCTAGATGTGCTCATTCCTTAATGGTCAACGTAATTGTGAGCAAGTCGCTTTGATTAGAGTATGCTTTCCATTCATGAGTGTGATCCTTGCCAATTTTCCGCTTATCTTTTCACTCTTATTTTTGCTTGAGGACAAGTAAAACTTTAATTTGGGGGATTTTGATAAGAGTTAAAATTGTTCATATTTTTGCCCAACTTATTGCTTAAAAACCGGAGAAAATCGAATGCTTCACATGAAAATAGTGCTCTTTTCCTTTCTCTTGTCAGAATTACGTGGGTTTGTGTGTTTTTGGTGAATTTCTAAAAGCCGCAAGTTTGAAGGAAAATGAAAGAGATTTGAACTCAAATTGTGAAGATGCACTCAATTGAAGTCCCATACTGTAACATCATAATTTTCAGAGCCTTTTGGAGTTTTTTTAAAATAAAAATAACTATTTAGATTTTCTTGAATTAATTAAACTTAATTTGAATTTTTATAAATTAAAAAGATTTAATATGAGTAAAACAAACTTCAATTAATTGAAAACCTGTTTTATTTGGGTTTCCTGTGTTGTAAGGAATTTTTCTGTGTTTTCTTAGATTTTTAGAATTTATTTAAGCTCAATTTAAATTCTAAAAAAAAGAAAAGAGTTCTCGGAGGAAACCCATCCTAGGGCTGCTCCAATGAAGTTCAAAACAACTTGTTTTTTGAAATGAAGGGGTATTATTTTTCACAACAACTTACATAAAATGAAACCTTTCTATTTTTTATTGGAGCCCCTAAAATAAGAAAAACGTGAATTTACATAATTTCACTGTTGCTTCCGAAACTTGGTGCATCAGTCAGTGGATGCTGCAATCGTCTACAATTGTTTACATAATTTCACCGTTGCTTCTGAAACTTGGTGCATAAGTCAGTGGAGGGGACAAAACAACGTGGCATAGGCAGGTATAACAAGGTAGTCAAGATTGTCATTGATTGATCGTAAAGGGACTCAGATTTTAACGGGTAGTGAAACAAGGGTACGTGTGGATCTTATGATTATAGGTGCTGTTCTTTTTTCATACAGTTTGCTCCTTTTCAGTAATCACTATTCACGTAACAAAACACATCATTGTAGCTTAAAAGAAAAAAAATGAAAGAAAGTCTAGTCCACAAGATTTTAGGGCAAGAACACATACTCCCGATGTTCTTCGTGATGCAAATCTCATTGTTATCTATTAATGCTTTACACTAAGATATACTCATAAAATTATAATAGTATGATAGCATGTCTAATAATAAATCTAATGATATATTTTTTATATTGTATATAATCCTCAATTTTAAAATCTAGTTGTTAATTTTTAATTTAGTCATCACCAAAATTTTCTTGATTTTTGAAAGCCTTTTCTCAATTTCCAAAAGCTTTCCCTACATCTCAGCAACTTCACACAAATTTAACAGATTCCATAAAAAGATAACCAGATCATTAAAATATTTTAATTCAGTTCAAACAATTTAAAGATTTTTTTTGACCATTATTATATGTGAACTACATCACCAGGCTTCTGTTGAAATGTAAATTTGACAAATAAAAAGTACACCCATGTAGCAGCAAGCATTAATTATCTCCTATTGGTAATTGGCTATGTACCAGTCTTCCTAGACTCAAGCTCTGTGATCTATGTAGCAGCAAGCATTGCTGCTCCTTCACATACGCAGTCTCCGAGTAGCTCCTGCTGCTGCCGAATAGATACGCGGGCCTGTAGGGAGCTTGCAGAGAGACCGTGTCGCTGCTGATATAATAAGAGAATAGATGTTTAATATATTCTTTTTGTAGAATTTGTATTATATTATGGTGGTTTTTATAGTATTTTTGTAAAATTTGTATTATATTATTAATATATTTTCACAGCAGCGAAGAAGGGCCGAGAAGGCGACACTGAACGAGACCGATGGCTCAAAATTGCTTTCAGCAAATTGTGCTGACCGATGACCCACATGATCAAAGTATAAATATCTCGAAATGCGCTGCCAATGGAATCAACAGTTCTTGTAAAGCAAATGAAAATACTGGCTGAAAAATGATGCACCTCCACCTGCTACTCTTGCCATGCCTTCTCCTCTTGCAAGCGTGCGCAGTGCGTCATGGGGGCGTATCCATGAGACCTCAACAGATGGCCCTCCTCCACTGGAAATCTACTCTTCAAAGTCCATCGGCGCAGATGAGCTCTCGGCAACACAATACCACCCCATGCAATGGACCGGCATCATGTGTGGCGCGGCGCGGCACGGCCGCCGCATGCCTCGGGCGGTGACCGGCATCTCCTTGCGGATGCCGGCATCCATGGCCAGCTTGGTGAGCTCAACTTCTCGCCCTCCGTTCCTCGCACATATTGACCTTAGCAACAACAAATTCTCCATGGCCCAATACCATCTAATATAAGATCTCTCACAAGATTCTCTATCCTTTACCTTCAATTTAACCACCAGAGGACAAATCTGTTGGGTTTCTCCCAGAATCTACACGCTGAGCAATCTACAGAGTTGGGTGGTTTTCAGAGGAAAACAGAGTATCGGTGGCTATGAGGAAGAACAACAAGATGAGCGTCAGATGGGCAATTTTCTCAATCTCGTTGAATGAATGCAAAGGGAATACAATGGTTAACCCGCTTTACAACCGACTCAACAAAAACCAAAACTCTTGGCTTCGATCCTATTTTGCCGACGCCACTATCAAAACTCGCGCATCTGCGCTGAATGCTTTAATCAAGAAAATACGACAACGGACGCACCGATCGAATACTCGGTTCAGCTAAGAAACCAAACGACCAAGTCGAGATTATTGACTACATACTCCCCTTAATCCTCGACTTTTAACACGAGGACTCCTTCACTCCCAGCAGCTCTCTCATCTCAAAGCAAACTTCAATCTCGGCAATGCTTTGGTCGAATGTCAAGACATTGTCTTTCACCGCTCACGTGTTCAACTGAAATCAGCCTTCTTCAACACATTCCGTATGAAATGAAACCGGTATCTATATGTTTACTCCTTCCATGAAAGACAGGGGTTCTTCATTAGTGCTATTGCAGATTTATTGTCCACTCTTAGCACTATCTTCTTTGGCTTTTGTCCACAGTTCAACGACCAAGTTCCTCACCAAATCGCTGATGTGCAACTGCCGTGGCAGCCATAAACTCGATTCACATGAGGATAGCGCTACGGTTTTTGCTTCGTGAACTCCAGACTCCGGGCCTCCTCCAAAGTAAAAACCAAACTCGTAGTGCTCTTCCTCTCATCCGGATCACCCGCAAGGTCACATCATCAGAACCTACAACATCTCCTTCTCCTCCTTTGCGTATGCAATGCCAAAACCGATTGTCCCTTTGACGTACCTAAGTATTTGCTTCACACTGAAGATGACATTGCCTCGGTGATTCCATGTACCGGTGACCATACCCACCGCAAAGCTTATGTCCGGTCTTGTGTGAGTTAAATACCGAAGGCTCCCAATTAAGCTCTGTGCTCGCTTGCATCTCTCGGGACCCCTTCCTCATCTCTTGACAGTTTAAGCTTTGGCTCCATAGGATATTTTGTGGAATTACACTCCCACATTCCGGCCTTCGCAGCAATTTCTTGGCATATCCTTCCCTTGAGCAATGCCGTTGCCATCCTGCAGATTTGGATACCAAGGTAGTATGAGAGGACTCCAAGGTCACTCATTTCAAATTCCATCTCCATTTGCTTCTTGAACAGCAGATGTCCTCTTCACGTGCTCCTGTGACCAGCAAATCATTGACATATACTCCTACTATGAGAGGATTACCTCCTGTATGTCGCTTATATATCGCTTGCTCTGAGGACATCTTTGAAAACCGGTTTTTCAGAGATTTGTCAAGCCGAATGTTCCAAGCTCTCGGCGCCGCTTCAAGCCATATAAAGCTTTTGAAAGCTTGTAAACCATATGCTCCTTGCCTGCTATAGCATACCCTTACCGCCGAGTCACATAGACATCTTCGGTTAACTCTCCGTTGAGGAAAGCGGTTTAACATCGAGGTGATGAACCTTCCATCCTTCTCGTCTTGTGATTGCAAGCAAAGTTCTCACAGCTTCCATCCCGCAACTGGAGCAAAGACTTCATCGTAATCAATTCCTTTTTCTGCACAAACCCTCTAGCAACCAGCCTAGCTTTGTGCTTTATAATTACTCCTTCGCATCCACCTTTTGTTTGAATACCCACTTAAGTCCAATGGGTTTATGTCCTGCCGCAACTCAGTCAAGGACCGGTATTGTTCCTCTCTATCGAGTCCAATTCGCTCTGCATTGCCTCCTCCCATTCCTTCCTTCCTGCCGCTTCTCTCGAAGCTTGCCGGTTCATCGACAATATGCAACAACCGCTCGGGCACAATCTGCAGATGGCTGTTCGGGTTCCGATCTTGTGCTTGAGTTTCTTCATAAATGTCACCAAAGATCTGAACCCCGACAGTTGCATCATACGCAGACGAGTCTGTCCCAAAGATCTTGGTGAAGCATTTTCTACTGCACTGAGTCTCTTTGCTGATGAACATTTGGAGTCATTGGTGACGATTCGACTCCATCGATTCTTCTTGCTGCAGGCGCCTATATCCTCTGCATTTTCACCTCCGGGCCACCTTGACTTGCATTGCCGATTGGGAATTCTCTTCTTGGCAGCTCATTCTGCGACTGAGTTTCTGCATTTTCGGTTCAGCTACAAGATAAAATCCGACTAATCTGCTAATTCAGAGCCAATCGCATTCTGAATTTCTTCCCGCCCCACTTCTTCTTCTCATCAAACACCATATCACGACTTACATGTGGTTTGTTAGTTTGAGGATCAAACGACTGTGTGCTTTGCTTCCGTGTTCAACTCCTAGATACACAAACTTCTTGCTTCATCGAGAGTTTTCTCACCGGTTTGTTGGGACTCTAGCATATGCAAGTGCACCCAAATACTTTAAGGTGTGCAAGGCTTGGCTTCCTCTTTTCAGTACCTCATACGGTGTTGCTTGCTTCACTTGCTTTTGTAGGCACTCTGTTGAGTATATAAACCGAATGTCGCACGGCTTCTCCCACAACCTCCCTGCACGCCATTGACTTAAGCGCACTTCTTGTAGTTGCTAGTACTGTCTGTTGCGACGCCCACAACTCCATTTTGTTGTGGGGTGTATTGGGCGATGAGGTGTCTCTGGATTCCTTTCAACTCACAATACTCCATGAAGTTTTGAGACACAAACTCTCCTCCTCTATCGGTTCTCGGACACCTCACCCTTTGAGTCAATTCACCTTCACTTGTGCTCGGAATCTTTGGAATGCCCCAAAGCCTCATCTTTGCTCTTGAGAATATATACCCACATAAATCTGCTGTAATCATCCACCAGCAAGAAGAAATACCTATTTCCTCCAATGGTTTGTGGGGTTATAGGTCCACACATATCTGCATGTATCAATTCCAGTGGACTACTAGCTCTATATTCAACTTGCAAAGGGAATGGCAATCTACATTGCTTGGCAACAAGGCAGCCTTCACACACCTGGGTTGGATGCTCTATTTTGGGCACTCCTCGGACCAAGTCCTGTGACACCATTTGCTTCATGGCTTGAAAGTTAAGATGCCCTAATCTTGTATGCCAAAGCCAGCCTTCATCATCCAACACAGTTGCCAAACATATGGGTGCCACAGTGTGTAGACTTTTCTTTTACAGTCTATTTATCGATCTCGAACCTTCATGAGTAATCTACTCATTCACATATACCCACAATCGATCACGGACATTACAATTTTGCAGCCATCTTACATCATCTGTCCCAAGCTCGAATACTTGTATGTAGATCGGGAATGAAGTACACATTTGTGATCAGCTTCGCTCACCACTTTTGCACTCTAGCAAGACTACTCCTCTGCCCTTGATTGGCACCGATGAGCCATCTCCAAACCGAACTCTCCGACTACACCTTCATCCAGCTTCGGCAAAATGTGATTTATTGCTGTCATATGGTTTGTAGCCCCATTATCCAGAACCAAACATCTTCCTCTATCTGCACCTTTCTGCATATTTTTCTGTAATAAATCCCCTTCATTCAACATCACGGTTTCATCCTTCACTGAGTACAAACCGACAAAAGTAGTGCCGGTTGATCCTCCCGAGTACAAGTGAGATTCACTTCTTCTTCCTTGCGCTTTCCACTCCGGCATTGAGGCATAGTGACCATAATTCTAACATGAATAGCATTTTATATGGCTTTTATCCTTCTTTCCGGTGGTGTTGCTTGTTCCTTCCGTGAGATGAATTTGACCCTCCTCGGTCGATTTGCCTCGGCCTCGCCCTGACTTCTTCCTCTTCCACGGCCTCGCCACTCCCGCTGCCATTTCCGCCCTCGATTACGGATGAGGAATCACCACTTCTTCCTTCTCTCTCTCCTCCCACTCGCCTGAGTTAGAAGGAGGTGATCGTCTCCATTTGCCCAAGACGGAGACGCTCCTCATACGCTTTCAATCGCCGATTGCTTCTTCAAACAAAGATTGTTTCCAGATCTGAACACCGCTCTATTGAAGCTACTAAATGCAGAAATTTATCTCGAACCGAATCTAGCAACTTCTTGACTAGAACAGATTCCTTCAATGATTCACCGAGAGAGCTGAACTTACTAGCCATTGCGCTGAGTTTTCCGCAAAGTCATCCACCGTCTCTCCTTCTTTCATCTGCAGGATTGAAATTGTTCTGCAGCGTCGGATCCGTGCCTTCGCACTCGATCCGCACCAGTATCTTGTTTTCAGCGCCTCCCAAATGTCCTTTGCCGACTTCTTCTTCGCGACTGCAGCAACACATCTTCGTAGCGCTTGAAAGATGAAAGCCCCGGCTGTCTTGTCCTTCCGCGATCCACCACGACGCCGGCTGCGGTTCCACCGCATCCCGCATCCCCTAGGCGTCCATCAAGGCCTCCATGCGAATAGCCCACGACGTGTAGTTCTGCGCGTCGATGATCGGGCATTGAAGCGGCATGTCGCCACCTTCCCGATTACTTTCTGCGTCGTAGCGCCATGGACTCGATCTGCAAATACTCAGCGTGTGTGGCTCGATACCACGTGTTGGGTTTCTCCCGAGAATCTACACGCCGAGCAATCTACGAGTTGGGTGGTTTTCGAGGAAAACAGCAGTATCGGTGGCTATGAGGAAGAACAACAAGATGAGCGTCATGATGGGCAATTTTCTCAATCTCGTTGAATGAATGCAAAGGGAATACAATGGTTAACCCGTTTACAACCGACTCAACAGAAAACCAAAACTCTTGGCTTCGATCCTATTTTGCCGACGCCACTATCAAACTCGCGATATGCATGAACGCTTTAATCAAGAAAATACGACAACGGGCGCACCGATCAATACTCGGTTCAGCTAAGAAACCAAACCTGACCAAGTCAGGATTATTGACTACAAATACCAGATGAGTGCCTTTTGAGCAAATGGTTGTTTAAACTTATTAACGAAAAGGGTGTTTGGCAAAGCCTTATTAAAAGGAAGTACTTATCCAATAAAACTCTTACCCAAGTTACAAAACAACCGGGAGATTCACATTTTTGGTCTGGCCTTATGAAGGTCAAGGATCAAGTCTTTGCATGTGGTCACTTCCGTGTTCGTGATGGGTCCCAAACTGGATTTTGGGAGGATACTTGGATAGGTGACAAACCCTTTAGTGTTGCATATCCCGCACTCTATAGAATTGTGAGGAGAAAAGACGCCACGGTATCACATACCTTAAGCTCTATACCTCTTAATGTGTCCTTTAGGAGGGCCTTGGTTGGCTCTAATCTAGATGATTGGCTTGATTTGGTGACCAAAATATTTTCAGTAAACCTTACAAGTGGAGAGGACACTTTTATCTGGGATTTGTGTAACAAAGGTACTTTTATGGTTCGTTCTTTTTATATGTATGTGATACAAGAAGGGGTAGTTCCCCAAAAGACCCTTCTTTGGAACATTAAGATACCTTTGAAAATTAAGATCTTCCTTTGGTACCTTCAAAAGGGGGTTACTCTCACAAAGGATAATCTAGCAAAAAGGAATTGGCAAGGTAGCACCATTTGTTGTTTTTGTAGCTCTATGGAGACGATACAACATCTTTTCTTTGATTGCAACTTTGCAAGATTTATTTGGAATACCGTTTATATCACCTTTGGAATTCAGCCCCCTTCTAGCTTTGCGAACATGTTTGATTCTTGGTTGAATGCCATTCGGCCAAAACATAGAAATCAAATATTTGTAGGAGCTGCTGCATTATGTTGGGCTATGTGGTTGAATAGAAACGTGGTATTCAATAATTCTAAATCTATTACATTTCTGCAGGTTATCTTCAGGGCAACATATTGGATTCGACAATGGTCCCTACAACATAAAGAAGAGGCGAGATCAAATCTCAAAAATGGATGCAGGTTGTTGGAGACCGTAATCATGGAGGTTTTTGCGAAGTTCGGTTGGAAATTTAGGAATAGAATTGAAGCGTAGCTTCTTTCCTCTCCTTTCTTTATTTGTAGTTTGATTTCTTGTGGAGTTGGAGCCTATATGCTCGGTTTTGTATTGAACAGCTGTGTACTTTCTCCCCAGAAAGTAGAAGCTGGAACTTTGTTCCATTATCTAAAAAAAATACCAGATGAGATAGGCGACCTACAAAGTCTCATGGAACTTGACGTCTCCTTTAACAACCTCACGGGCCACATTCCTGCATCCTTGGGTAACCTAACCATGTTAACTCAGCTTGTCATTAACCAAAACATGGTTTCAGGTCCCATTCCGAAGGAAATAGGAAGGCTTGTCAGTCTACACACATTAGAGCTAAGCAACAACTCCTTAAGCGGTGAGATACCAAAAACTCTTGCAAACCTGACCCAGCTAAATGTTTTGGATCTGTTTGGTAACCAACTGTCAGGGCCTATACCTCCATATCTAGGCAAGCTCGTCAACTTGAAAACTGTTATACTCGCCAGTAATAAGCTTACAGGTTCAATCCCTGTCTGTGTAGCCAATCTCACTAAGATGACCGAACTTGTTCTCCTTGGAAATCAAATCACAGGCTCTATTCCTGCTAGCTTAGGGAACATTACCAAGCTAGTAATACTAGTCCTCGGTGGAAACCAAATCACAGGTTCCATTCCCCAAGAAATTGGTGGTCTGGTGAACCTCCAAAGGTTACATTTGTCTGATAATCGACTTTCTGGGTCAATACCGAAAACCTTCGGGAACCTACGAAACATCCAATCTCTGTCCATGTTTAGCAACAAATTAATAGGCTCTCTTCCTCAGGAATTTGGAAATCTCACAGGCATAGTTCGCTTTGAGCTGGCTAATAACTCCCTTTCGGGACCTTTGCCCGTGAATATATGTACGGGTGGCAAACTCGCATTTTTCGTTGCCTTTCTGAATATGTTTGATGGCCCAGTTCCAACGAGTTTGAAGACATGTACAAGCTTGATTAAACTCGGCCTTGACAGGAACCAGCTAACAGGAGATATATCCCAACATTTTGGAGTGTATCCACAACTCACATCCGTGAGATTGACATCCAATCGGCTCTCTGGGCAGATCTCAGCAAATTGGGGTGCATGCCCCAAACTAGAGACACTAATGGTGGCAGAAAATATGATCACAGGTGTCATACCTCCAGCTCTCTATAGATTGTCCAACCTAGTCTGTCTAAATCTCGAATCTAATAATCTCAGTGGCGAGATTCCACCAGAAATCGGCAATTTAACAAATCTGTATAGCCTGAATTTGTCAGGGCCTATACCCCCAGATCTAGGCAAGCTCGTCAACTTGAAAAATCTTGAACTCCAAAGTAATGAACTTACAGGTTCAATCCCTGTCTGTGTAGCCAATCTCACTAGGATGACCGAACTTGTTCTCTTTGGAAATCAAATCACAGGTTCCATTCCCCCGGAGCTAGGCGCCCTATTGAATCTCCGGTATTTGGTCTTGTACAACAACCAAATCTCTGGCTCTATTCCTGCTAGCTTAGGGAACATTACCAAGCTAGTAATACTAGGCCTCGCTGGAAACCAAATCACAGATTCCATTCCCCAAGAAATTGGTGGGCTGGTGAACCTCCAAATCTTACAATTGTCTGATAATCAACTTTCTGGGTCAATACCGAAAACTTTCGGGAACCTACGAAATATCCAAGTTCTGACCATGAGTAGCAACAACTTAATAGGCTCTCTTCCTCAGGAATTTGGAAATCTCACAGGCATAGTTCGCCTTGAGCTGGCTAATAACTCCCTTTCGGGACCTTTGCCCGTGAATATATGTACGGGTGGCAAACTCGCAATTTTCGCTGCCTCTCTGAATATGTTTGATGGCCCAGTTCCAACGAGTTTGAAGACATGTACAAGCTTGATTAAACTCGGCCTTAACAGGAACCAGCTAACAGGAGATATATCCCAACATTTTGGAGTGTATCCACAACTCACATCCGTGAGATTGACATCCAATCGGCTCTCTGGGCAGATCTCACCAAATTGGGGTGCATGCCCCAAACTAGAGAGACTAATGGTGGCAGAAAATATGATCACAGGTGTCATACCTCCAGCTCTCTATAGATTGTCCAACCTAGTAGTACTAAATCTCGAATCTAATAATCTCAGTGGCGAGATTCCACCAGAAATCGGCAATTTAACAAATCTTTATAGCCTGAATTTGTCATCGAATCAGTTATCAGGACCCATACCTTCACAGTTTGGAAAGCTGAGTAATGTAGGATACCTGGATGTATCTGGAAACAGTTTGAGCGGATCAATACCTGAGGAACTGGCCGAATTTTTTGTATTTAAGCCCTTTTTTTTGAAAAATATTCACATTTAGACCCCTGGTGGTTTTAATTCCGTTTTTGGACCCAGGGGGTCGGAGCCGTGACCCACGGCGCCGAGGTAACACGTCTCGGCGCCGTGGTCCATGGCTCCGAGGTCGCAGGCCCACTCCAGCCTGGTGGCCTGCGTGGCGCTGACGTGGCAGCACCTCGGCGCCGTGGGTCGTGGCGCCGAGCTCGGAGCCGTGGGTCGTGGCGCCGAGCTCCCTGCCACGTGGCGCCGAGCTCCTCGCCACGCCTGCGGACACTCGGCGTCTAGGGTTTGCACCGATCGGCTTTACGTTGTCGCAAAAAATTACTAGTTGTATTTTGTTAATTTGAATCAGTAATGATTATAAGTTTTGTTAATTTTGTAGTTGTGAATTACAAAACAATTTGAAAAATTGTAAAACAAGTTTATGTTGATTGGCTCGTTGTAGATGCATAAAAAAATATGGTAATTTTTTTTAGGAACGATTGTGCGTAGAACGGTCGATATATAAAATGGTAAGTGTCTTTTAAGGTTTGATTCCCGTGGTTTTTGCAATGTTTGTTATTTTGTAGTTGTAATATGGGAACGAATCTGATGAAGTCGTAATAAAAATTTATGTTCATTGCAGGTTGGACATGCAAACCAAATTAAGCTAAATTTTATTGCCGAAGGATTGAGCGTAGAAATATCGATGCATATAGTGGTAAGTGATATTTCGAAGGTGAGTGATATTTTGACATGGCAGGCATGTGGCATGTGTGCAACTCTGTACTTCTAATGTTCAGAATTCCACCACTAGTCCTAACATGCATGCCTTAGGAAAATAACTTGCCGGGTCTATTACATTTTGTCTATTGGGTGTAGCGTGGTTGTTTCCCCTTTTGTCACGCTCAAGATGGCTCCACGCATCCTTCTTCCTGTCACTCTTGGTCTTGAGAGCGCCTCCCGAGCTTGAAGCTCCTCCTCCGACGCTTGATGGCGCTTCACGTGAGACTTAATCGCTCCGCCTCCTTTGCGGCTCATCCTCCTTGCCCTTCGACATGATTTGGTCCACCTCACGCGACGCTCTTGGTCAAGCCGCATCCGCTGTTCCACCTCGCGAGCCCGAGTCATCTTGACAAAGTATTGTGCTTTGTTTTCCACCTCCATTGCCGGTTATTTGGCCATGCGGCGACACCCGATCCACCCATTCGATGAACCCGCAAGCCTATGTGTGGCGTGGTAGATGTCATCAATCAAGTTGAAAAAGATAACGAAACAAATGATTTAGTTGTGGTCGTTACCACGGTCGCCATCCGTGTCGGGACATTTGAAGAACCTACGGCCGTATTTGGCTCGTTGTACTCGATCATGTGCCTCAGCCCTCGCCTTTGCCTTTTCAAGGTGACGCTTCGGTTTTGACGCCCATCTCTCTTGTTTACTCTGTAGCGCCATTGCATGTGTGTGTCTTCGTTGAACCAGCAACAAGCTTGTAAAAGGTGAATGATACTATAGCATTGACGGCATACCACGTATACCCCTAAGCAAGTTATTGAAGGATTCGGCCATATTGCTTGTCTGAAACTCGTACCTCCAGCCACCATCGTCATGAGCCCTTGTCCATTTGTCTACATCTCTCATCAATCCCGACAACCATTGTCTACCTTCGCGGTTGTTGCGGATTAAGTCGCTCCAACTTCTCCTAGAAGAACTTGACCTCAAGCATTCGAGCGACCTCCTCGAGCAGAGGAAAGTTATCCTTCCTACAATCCTTACGGAGTAGATTCTCAAAGATGCCGAGTGCACCAACGGTGGTGCAAAGGTGGATACCCCAGATCTGCTCTTGTCTGACGGCAACAAGTATGCCCCGGTGTCTATCGATATGACACCCACCTCCCTACCAGGCCGACCACGTGCCTCCGAACGAGCCGCAAGAACCATCCCCAGCTGTCTTTGTTCTCCCTCTCAACCAAAGCAAACGCCAAAGGAACCAACGTGTTGTCTGCGTCACACGAAATGGCTATCAGAAGTGTGCCCTGGTATTTACTAAGAAGAAACGCATCGTCAATGGAGAAGACGGGACGACAATGCCGAAAGGCCTCGATGGACTGAGCAAAGCACCAGAAAGCACGGAAGAATATCTGCATCCCATCTTGAGTCCATTCGTTTGGTTTCGGGACGTACTCATAATGCATGCCTGGATTAACCGCTTTGATTGCATTGAAAAGTGCTGGCAACCGCAAGTACCCATCTTCCAGTCCCCATATATCATCTTCCGGATGCGTTGCTTTGCCCTCCATGCTTTTCCATACCTTATCTCGTATCCAAATTTCTCCTTAACAATCCCAGCAAGTGTCTTCACCTTCATATTGGGTTCTCCCTTTACTATGTGACACAGTGACTTCGCAATAATGGTAGAGGTCAACTGCCGATGCTTCGCTTGAGCTCGCTCGGCACAAGTGTGTGGGCCAACGATTCTTGTGATCTTGAACTTTCCGTGTCCTTCTTTCCTAGCACAAACCCTACATTCACATGTTTCCTTCTACACACAACTGTACCTCCGCTCCACATAAGAATGCCTCACCTTGAATGGCCTTTTACGAATCACCAATACTCCTGCAGCCACCTTCTCAATGCAGACAAGTCCTCAAACATCATGCCCTTCTCAATTGTCATGCTTGAACCGCCTCGGGAGCATCTAGCACTCGTCATCCATTCCTTCTGCATAAGCCCCATGAGAATGCCTAAGATCGCTGAATTCATGAATCGATGGATCCCGCCAGGCAATAACGCTGATCACTCAATATCACTTTCGGTCGCTCTCCAAAAGGGCGGTCATCGTCGATTCAACGGCCCTTGCGATCTCGTAAGGCTGCAGATCACCCACAATTTGAACATCCACACTATTGGAGTCCCCGCAGACTTCTTCAACGTTGCTAGATGGAGCAACGGAGGAACACCAACATTATCAGGAATGTCTCCTGCATCATAAGCACGAAAACGATGGGATTGAGACAAAAAAAAAGCAATGACGACAAAAGGCTAAAGTGTTGCTCGACACTTACTGGGATGATTCTGGTCAATCCCATCTCCGAGGCCGCCACGACATCATCGGTCCGACATTCAACTCGAATCGTTGAGAAATCAACCTCGTTCGGGGCAGATAGAGCATCGGGCACCTCAGGCACTTCTTCCACATCCACCGCAAGATCCAGTAATGGAGGGTCAAAGGGTGCCTGATCACCTAGTTCTGGTGAATAACCGTGAGGGGTTGGTTCAATAGACACCTTCCGCACAACAAGGTCCAAACATTTTAACTCATTCCTCATAACCACTTTGACATATTTGTCCCACTCATCCTCACAACCAATTAAGATCAACCGCCTGAGAATTGTGTCTTTCGAACCGAAGTGAAGTAACCCCTCAACTGTGATGCTCTCCTCGTTTCCATGACAATGTAGCTTCTCCCGGGCCCTAGCAACCAACTCACTAAACGACGGCCGATCACTGAACATCAGAGGCACCCTTTGCATTTCAACAAATTGAACATTTCCATAATCATCACTTGTCACACTGCCTCCATGATATAGGGTTACTACGTTGTCCATCTAGTTCATACACAAAACCAAACTCAATACCTTTAAGCGAAATTTTGGATAAATCACATGCATACTTGTTTAAGCAATAAAATATCTAAATGAACCCTTTCCCATTCAAACATCTATATATCTAATACGATCCAGATATAGTCACATGAGATTTTCAGTTATAATATGCAGCCTACAATGTCTTTTTTGGAGTCAAACAGAACCACCAATATTTATCTAGATATTGTATTAATCACACCAAAAGTCTAAAATCATTATGCCTTCTCGTAGGTACCATAGATATGGAGTGAACATTAAGCGACAGTGTGTAACATATGTGGAAAAAAATTCACGATATACTAGAGATTCACCTTGAACGCTTGGGGCCGGGAGGCGGTGGCGGGCGAGGCGGTGGCGGCCGGGAGGCGGCGGGGCTGGAAGGCGGCGGGAGACGGCCGGGTCGGGAGGCGGCGGGGCCGGGAGGCGGTGGCGGCGGGAGGCGCGCGGGCCGGAAGGCGGCGGGAGGCGGCGGGCCGGGAGGCGCCGGCGCGCGAGCCGGGAGGCGCCGCGGCCGGGAGGCGGCGGGAGGCGGTCACGGCAGAGTCGGGGCGAGGCAGACGCGACGCGAAATGGCTCGCCCGCCGATCGGTAAATGCCGCCAGCTCGGCGCCAGATCCACGGCTCGAGGTCGGAGCCACGAGTCACGGCGCCGAGCTCGGGCCGTGGATCACGGCGCCGAAGCCGCCACGTCGGCACCACGCGGGTCGCCACGCTGGTGCCGGCCTGGGGCCTCGGAGCCATGGATCACGGCGCCGAGACGTGTTACCTCGGCGCCGTGATCCACGGCTCCGACCCCCTGGGTCCAAAAACGGAATTAAAACCACGAGAGGTCTAAATGTGAATATTTTTCAAAAAAAGGGCTTAAATAGAAACAATTCGGAGGAACTGGGGGGATGCCTCAAACTACTATCCTTGAAGATCAACAACAACAACTTCAGTGGGAATTTGCCAGGTGCAATTGGGAATTTAGCAAGCCTACAGATCATGTTAGATGCTAGCAATAACAAACTCAATGGTGTGTTGCCACAACAACTTGGTGCGTTGCAGATGCTGGAATTTCTGAATTTATCCCACAATCAGTTCAGTGGAAGCATTCCGCCCTCGTTCGCAACCATGGAGAGCCTATCAACACTTGACTTGTCATACAACAGCTTGGAAGGGCCACTGCCGGCAGGACATCTACTTCGAAATGCTTCCATAAACTGGTTTCTTCACAATAAAGGTCTGTGTGGTGATCTCTCTGGTCTGCCACCTTGTTATTCAACTCTAGTACCTGGTCACCATAAACCAACGCTACGTAGCTTGCTACTGCCAATTTTTCTTGTTGTGGGTTTCACCGTTCTTGTCACAGTTGTTGGTATTACAATATTCACTCACAGTAAGAGAAAACCACAAGAAAGTGCTACTATTGAGAGCAGATATGTTTTCTCTATTTGGAACTTTGATGGAAGACTAGCATTTGAGGATATCATCAGGGCAACGGAGAATTTTGATGACAGGTACATCATTGGAACAGGGGGATATGGCAAGGTCTATAAAGCACAGCTCCAAGACGGGCAGCTAGTCGCTGTAAAAAAGCTTCGTCAGATAGAAGAGTTGAATGATGAAAGAAGATTCCATGCTGAAATGGAAATCTTATCACAGATCCGACACCGAAGCATTGTCAAACTGTATGGATTTTGCTCCCATCCGGAGTACAAGTTTCTTGTCCATGACTACATTCAGCGGGGAAGCCTTCGAATTACCTTAGAAAATGAAGAACTAGCAAAGGCGTTAGATTGGCATAAGAGAGCTACGTCTTGTAAATGATGTGGCTCAAGCAATATCTTATTTGCACCACGACTGCAATCCACCTGTAATCCATCGAGATATCACTAGCAACAACATCTTACTTGATGCAGCTTTCAAGGCTTATGTTTCAGATTTTGGTACAGCAAGGATTTTGAAGCCCGATTCTTCAAACTGGAGTGCACTAGCAGGGACATATGGCTACATAGCTCCGGGTAAAAATTACATACTTTGTTGTCACACATGAAGAATTATCTCCTCAGGGATTCATAATTCTACTTTTTCTGTTTTGGTGCAGAGCTGTCTTACACATCTGCTGTGACAGAGAAATGCGATGTATATAGTTTCGGCGTGGTTGTTCTAGAGCTGCTGATGGGGAAGCACCCAAGGGATTTGTTACAAACCCTTTTGTCGTCTAGGGAGCAGCATACACTGGTGAAAGAAATACTGGACCAACGACCTATAGCACCAACAGCAGCAGAAGACAAAACAATATCTATTCTCATCAAGGTGGCTTTTTCTTGCTTGCAAGCTTCTCCTCAAGCAAGGCCAACGATGCAACAGGCATACCGAACACTCTTTCAGCAACACTCTTCTAGTTCCTCCTGTTCCACGTCTTTCAGCACACATACTCTTGAAGACCCAGGGGTTGGCGCTGCTGCCGCTGCTGCCAGTCCTCGACTCCCTCCAGGGATTGCACATGCCCTTAGACGCAACTGATGCAGAAGCAGGGGGAGGCCATTCAGGGCCAGATGACTGCCATGAGTCCACCGCCGCCTCCCACAGAGCAGTAGAGCCATGCATTGCATACTTCTGCATTCATATTTGCTTTCTGCATATGTATTTTATTTTTTCCCTTTAGCATGTTTACTTTAAGTTTCATGTTTACTTTCTGCTTGTGTGCTAAAATTGAAAATGCAAAAAAAAAAACAAAAATACAAAAAAAATTAAAATGAAAATAGCGCGAATTAACCCGAGATGTTTTCGCCTTCTCCCAAACATTGGGGACAGTGTTTATTTTCTAGTTTGGGGGGAGTGAAATCGTTTCAGATTTCTTCTTTTTTTTTCTTTTTTTTCCTTTTTATTATTTTCTTTTATTTGCTTTTTCACGTTCAAAAATAAATAAATAAATAAATGGAAAAAAAGGCTAGGACATGATCACAATGATTTATCTTAGTGGTTAGTTCATCTAAATCTTAGTCACTTGTTCACTTTAGGAAGACATGTGATGTTTGAGTAGAACTAGTGTCCTTTGGGCCCCAAAAATAGATAACCGGGAAATTGTGAAACAAAAACTTGGTTTAGAAGGAGCTAAAATTAGTATCTAGTAGTTTCTTGTCTTATGCCCTGCAAAAAGCAAAAGTGATAGTGATTTGAAGCAATTGAAAATTGTTGTGTGTCTAGATCAAGGAAAATCAATCGAGAGAGAGTTAAGAACTCAATTACCAGAGGTTTTAAAAAGAACAATTACCAGGCTTGCACACTGTAGGATCGTATGGTGCAATCAGAGGGGGGTGAATGATTGTTTCTACTTTTTACCACCTAAAATCAAAACACAGCGCAGAGGAACAAAAGAAAACCAAACTGAATTACCGTATGAAAGCAATGACCGTAGCTGCTCTCTCATACGTGGTCAAAGTACCTCTGTCGCTGACTGCTCGTTACAACCACTCATTACGACCGCTTGTCCCGAACTCTCGCTCCGAGCAATCGCTTACGATCGCTCGCCTACGACCGCTTGTTTACAAATGCTCGCTCTGACTGCTCGCTTACGACCGCTCGTGGACTACCGCTTGCTAACGAGTGCTTGGATCGATCGCCCACTCGTTCCGATCGCTCGGCACGATCTCGAATTGACTGCCTGTTCGTTCCGATCACTCGGTACAATCTCAGATCGACCGCTTGCTTATTCCAATTGCTTTGCACGACAGCGACACATGTAGTCGTGACCTCCTTCCGCCTGATATCCCCAGCCGTTCGACCACCACCTGAACAAGTATAAGCCGAAGACAAAACAAACAACGTAAATCAGAGAGGAAAACAGGTCATTGAAGAACTTCTTCTGGAAAGGATATGATCTACTATTTCTTCATCAAGTTCTTGGCTACAAAGCATCTCACGACACCTCTAAAAACCTTCTCTTCGAAAGCCCTCAAACTCCATGCGCTAACCTACAGCCTCCCCTGCTTTTATAGGCCAGCGCACAAATCGTGTTACAACCGAACACCTCAAACCGTGTCTTCTTCCATCTGTACACGAAATCTATCTCTTCCTCAAATCAAAGGACCCAAAATCCTTCCTAACACGGGCTTTAACCACCTAGTAGAAGTCATGGACTCCATCCACAACTCCACACAACTCACACAATGAAGTCTCCATGATATCCCCGCCTGTATCTCCATCGTGCACCATCACCGTGTGCTCTCGCGTGAGCCAGATCACCTCGCATGACCACCTGACCTCCTAGACCTCAGATTACCCCTTCCTAGTCCTAGTCCTTCTCATCACCAACCATAACCATCTCCATACCTCCACATAGCATCCATCTTTGACCTCCACGTGCTCCAGCATGAGCTTGAGCACCTCGCATGACATCCCGACCACCTGGACCTCAAATTACCCCCTCCTAGTCCTGGTCCTCCTCGTCACTGACCATGGCAGCAACCAGGACGGAGAACGAAGAGGATGGCTTCACAACGAGGATGAACGGTGGCCGAAGCAAAGACGAAGACAACGATGATGACGACGATGATATCAACAGCGCTCGAATGCAGTGGCTCGATGAGGGCGATGGCACTACAGCACGAGAGAACCAAAGGATGAGTCGGAGATGGCATGGATGTCGAGGACTCTGGCTTAGAGACAGCGGCAGGAGACCCGAATGAAGACGATGGCACATGTAGTGACACGCAGACGGACGGGATACAAGGGCATGGGTGAGGAGAGAAGGCCGATGACCGACACATGGCAGACATCTGCCAAGCGAAGCGGGCACAGATGAGCAACGCGTGGCACGGGTGGAAGTGGGCTGTGCTGAGGTGTGGTTTAGGTCAGCTGGTGGGCTTCGACCCACTTTGCCTTTTAGAGATTTTTGGGATTTTCCTTTTTCCAAAAATTCAAGTAAAATCTCTTGAGCTCTAGAAAATAGCAAATAAACCCTGAAAAATCCAAAAAAATTCTAAAGCAAATCCTTGAGACACAAGGAACCCAAATAAAATGCTTTTACCAAATGTTAATGTTTAGTTTAATCATATTACACCCTTTTAATTAATAAAAATTCAATCTAAGCTTTTATTAATTTTAGAAAAATCCAACTGGTGAATTTTATTTTAAAATCTTCAAAAAGGCTCTAAAATTCAGAATGTTACAGTGGTGCATAGGGTGATACGCTAGTTCAGCCTCCACCAGGTTGTTCCAGTCCCCGTCGGGAGTCAAGTGCCTAACTCCATCCACACATGAGTTAGACAAACACATGTCCCTAATTTTTTTTGAGTCCTATTAGGATGCCATCTAATTGTGGTGGTATGTTTTACAGGCATAACAGGAGGGGTGGCAACAAGATGAACTGGGCGGCGAAGATGGCGCAGTGGGTGTAGGAGTAGGCAGAGGCCCTTGAGGACTTTGTGCAGGAGGCCACACCATACGACCCCAGTGCATATGATAAGTACCTATGTTTGTATGCTCTGCAAACATGCACTAGGCTGGTGCATGTCGTTGACCCTCCCCCACTCACATTTCTGAACCAACTAATGTGTACCCTGTACTCAAATTTTATAACTGTGGGTACAACCACGTTTTAATATCTCACTAAGTCAAAATTAATTAACTGATCACATGTGACGATGAACCCAATGTAACTATAAGCATGGCTAAGAAATTTAAACGTACAACCTATGTGATAACTAGTATTGCATCAGTAGATAGTTACCCATCCTATGGTGACAATGGAATCATGGTATTCAAATTATCAAGGTGGAATTAATCAAGTTGGACAATAGCTACCAGGTACAAGGGTTTGTAATAAAATAGCAATGCATGATAATTTAAAATAAAATAATAAATAATAGATTGAAAATAATAGGTCCAATATTATCAAAAGATATGACTTTCCTTGACCTTGCTTAGTTAATAGCTCTTGATCATCAAATCTTGCTTCAACACCTTCGAAAACATGATCTAACGAGAGAATTTTAGATATAATAAAATAAAATTCAAATGAACTCCAAAAACTACAAAACCAGAACCAAAAGGTATAGCTCAATTTTAGATGAATTTAGGAAAAAGAATCGGGTCAATCAGAGCTAGGATGGAGGAAAGCAAGCTCTCAGAAGATTAAATATAAAGAAAAGGCTGAAAATTGAGAAATTCTACTGTGTTGTGGACTCGGTGCACAAAAAGCAAGTCTATGGAGGACTCGGCTCATGGAACAGTGCACGTGTGACTGGGCTTGCTGACATGGCGATTAGGGCTGATGTGGTGTGACGTGGTAGGACATGTGAGCACACTGACGTGGCACGCTGACATGTCCTAACACGTGGCTGCTAATGTGGCACACTGACATGGCACCTGGGTAGGCTCGGCTAGCTAACGTGGCACCCACATGGCATGACATATGGCAGCCATGTGGATTTGAGGCTGACATGGAGACTGACTCAAGACGGCTGGCTCCTAGGTCTACGGCTCTGTGAGACTAACAGGAGGGACCCGGCTATCAGTGTCTCGGCTCACAGTGGACTATGTTCACGAAGACTAAAAGGTTGCAAGGCACAGGTATGGGGGTGACATCATGGCTAGTGTCGGCCGGCGCATGAACCGAGGCGGTGGTGCATGAAAGAGGCAACAACAGACGGGCAAGACACGTGGCAAAGCAAGGCTGCACGGAGCTCACCAGCAAGCGATGAACAGCGGCAAAGATGATCTAGTCGAGCGGCAGCGCTCAAAAGAGATGATGATGGTGACAGCGACCTCATCGATGAAGACGGTCGCTGCCAGCGCTGAGGATGAAGATAGGAACAACAGCACTGGGCTCGGCATTGACATCGGGGGCATGGCGAGAGCGGTGACGGCTTGAGTGATGTAGAAAAACGGGTGGTGGTAGCTATTTGTGGCGCAGATGCCAAGTTCTCCAAGTTGCAGATGACACAGACTCTGAGAGGAACACAACGAGTGGCGGCGAATGTCTGAAGCGGACACGGCGGTGAAAACATGAGGAAGATGAATAGTGCTCAATGGTGTCGATGGATAACACGTGGATGGGACTTGATTGAATGGCTGAGGCCCAAAAGGCACCGGTGAACAGAACTTGACCATCTGATGCTTGACACATGTTCATCGGGCGGCGGATGGGGAGGGTAGGACGAATGGCCGGATGCAGGTGGCATACGGCGGATGCCGATAGTGATGGGCTCGGCCGAATTATTTTTAGGATTTTGAGGGTTTTCTATTTTCAAAATTTCAAATAAATTCCCTTGAGCTTTAGAAAGTAGCAAATAAATCCAAAAAAATCATAGAAAATTCCTTGAAGTACAAGGAACCCAAATAAATTACTTTTAACAAATGTTAATATTTATTTTAGTCATATTAAATCCTTTTAATTAAGAAATTCATTTTAAGATTTAATTAATTCTAGAAAACTCCAAATGGTGAATTTTCTTTTATAAACTTCAAATAAACTCTGAAACATAGGATATTACAATCGCGGATAGGGTCGCCCATGGTTTGGGAGTGGCACGCGATGAGCTGCTTCAGGTTATCTATTGGGTCCATACCACGTCCAACATGTCATGGCCTTGACGTCATGCAGGATGCTCCCGGAGGTGGCCACGTCGAACGGTATACCTAGGCTGCCACACCCTGTAGCTCTTAAAGTAGGCCTCGTAGGGCAACATCCACGTGTCCTGCCACCAGCTGACCAACCTGGAGGGTCAAGGTGGGGATGTGGCTACCCCAGGCCACCGTCGCCATCAGGCCAGATCAGAGGGCCAGCATGGGCACATTCGTACACACCGGCACAGATGTCGTTCCTAGAACTGTACCAGGCAGCAGAAGGGCAGCACATGTTGTACCCTCAAGTGTGGGGCTAGGGAAAGTATGACAGTTGGCTACATGCCATGGCCCACATGGAAGGTATGTTTCATTTCTTTAGGTTTGTTTGCATTGATACATTACATGAATAAACAATATCCATCCTACAGGTATCACGACCCACCCCTGCAATTCAGCTATCCCCTCATGAGGATCCCCGATGGACGTGAGCGAATTCCTTGTGGGCGACCCGGTGGAGGTTAGGGGAGCACGTGAGCCTGCACCCATCGAGGTTCTTTTCAGGTCACAGCTCAGCAGTACTCCATTACTCATGCAGGCACAAGTGGAGTCGACTCCCGATGCCTTCGGAGCATGGGTCAGCAAGGCTCCTAACCACCTCACCCTTTCACGGCACTGACACCCCACCCTAAGGAAGGCCAAGCGGAGCCGTACAGGAAGACACCGACCAAGGTGGGACGTGGTGACGACGAAGGAGGTGAGGTGGTCTGGCAAGCGATGCGTAGGGGCCTTTCTGTACTTGCATTCGTTGTGTACATATTTTACTTTGAAGCTCCTATGGCATGACTATGTATGGATTCCCTCGTGCATCGTAATATCACCTTTGTACTTACAAATCATTGTGACCTCAGTCGTCCTCACAAAATTCTTTAAAAATTTATCGCACTACAACAACATATGATGATCACAAAATGTTATTGCGAGTCTAATAGATTTGGTAGCCTTGAGAATCTATGAAAATTATGAACGGACTAACTGACATTGTCTGCCTTTTTAAAAAAATTAGTAACCTAGAAACAAGATTTGCTAAATTTATTACCTACAAGAATTGTCATTTACTCCCTCACAGTTATTTCCATCGAATTAAGAAAATAATAATATTATTATTATTTTAAATCGCCGAACCGTTCGGCAACTTGGACTAGTCGCTCAACCTGGTTGGGCGACATGGACTAGTCGCCCAACAGTTGGGTGACTTGGCCACATGTCGCCCAACGGTTGGGCGACTAGCCCAAGTCATCCAACCTTGAAGCGGTATATGGTCAAAATCACAAAAAAAAAACACAGCTATATTACTGTAATTCGATATAAAAATAGATTATTTAAAAAAATTCTCAAATGAAGTGTGTCAGATGGACATTGTGAGTTGATTATCTCTTATGGATAAAGTTATATACCTCTGTAGAGTGTATAAACTATTTGAATAGCAGTGTCCATGGTCATGGACAAGTTTGACTTCTTTAGGCTCTAATATAGATTTATTGAAAACTTGGGAATGGGCGACTACTGGGTTTATTCGCGCTAGTTTGAAAGGCTGTTTATTCGCGTTAGTATGAAAGGCCCGGTGAATGGAGTCACATTGAGCCTGAGTATAGAGAGCATTGGTGTGCTCATATGATGATTTTAAGGTCCTGTTCTTTTCAGTTTTTAAAAACTGTTTTTCGGTTTTTTTTACAGTAACTAGCTTTTTAATGAAGTATTTTTTCAAAATAAGGTTTACTAGTTAATTGTAGTATATATTTTACTGACTTTATTTATATCGGCAAAAACTGCACGTAAGTTTTTGTTACTCTGTAATATCTTGTATAAACAGCCTAAAAGGTACAAGCCACAGCCAAAAGCCACAAGCCGCAACAAAAAAGAATAGGCCCTAAACTCTATGTTGCTGCTGTCCTAAAGTTAGTAATTGTTCAAAAATTGGCATTTTGAATCTACTATGGTCTATGTTTTGTTAAATGTTGCTTTATGCTGAAAATGAATACTTAACCCACCATTGACATAGAGAAGCACATGTACAATGTATGTATCTTAACCCACTCTGGAGTACCTCGTCTCCCGCACAAAGGACGAGCCTGGAGCATGGGTCCTCGCGGGAGCCAGTCATTTGGCGGAGCTTCTGCTCCTATTGCGGGGAGCGCGCAGCTCCCCAAATAAACTCTGTATTTTTAACCTTGTTTCTCCTCCTTAATTAAGCTTGGCAGTCCTCCAGCCTCCGTTTCAAATATGTATTTATGTATGTATATATGTATGCTCCTTTCATTGTAAGACTTGCGAGTACAACTTTGTACTCAACCGGATTGTCCACTGCTGCAGGTGAGGATGTAGCTATGTTCGTGTATTTCTAGCTATCCCGCCGATGTCGGTGAGGGTAGTGCATGCGTAGCTTCCGTTCTGACCCCAGTCGGTTGCCATGTGGGAATGGGGCATACCAGTTGTTTCTTTTGTTTTATGTTGTGAAGTTGCCGCGCTGCTGCTAGTTGTAATTATTGAATTTGGCCGGTACGGCCCTACCTATGTGATAGTGGACATGTGAGTGCAGCCGCTAATCTTGGGAGCTAGGATGGATCACATATCCGGTTACTCGGAAATTGATTTCGATTACTTTAAAATGTGTACATGCTGGCGGCTGTCCTCCGACTGTTGCGATAGCGGGGTGGGTTCTGAGCTTGCCGGCATGCCTCACACTTGGGCAAATCGTTCTCAATCCCGGTTCGGTGATTTGGAGTTTTGTTTCGGTCTCTCTTGTTAGTAGTGTTAAGTGTATACGGTCTAGGTTAGGTGGCAGTGAGCATACGCAGGATAGCGTATGTGTCATATGCGGGTTGAGCTCGCGGCAGTGATCATACGCAGGATAGCGTATGTGTGTCGCCTAGACCCTGTTGGATTTGCTCTCTAAGAAAACACACATATCACAAATAAATTGAGAGAATATGAAAGAATTTCTAAATTTATCTATTATCTTACTTGCTCTTTTCTAATTAAAACTGGTTACAAACCTTCTCAATATATAGACTAATATTTTTTTATTAACATGCATATTCGGACTTCAAGTTGGTCATAACTTTAATTTAAGTTACATACGAAAACAGACTGTCCTGCGTCTCGGACTAATTTTAAATCCTACGTAAGATTATTTCCAACGAACCCAAACTCGGGGATCTCCAACCTAAATTGCATGTGCCGGCACACCGGAAGTTGTTTCCTTCTCGCCGCTTTTCAGCCTGCCTTCAACGGAAGCACATTCTTGCACGATAAACCTTCTCTATGGTGTACCGATTCGCATTCACTGAGCTGTCCCATCCCTGTAGCACCATCATGATCTCGCTCTCCTAAGAGAATCTCTTTGATACATAAGCCCTTATTGAGCCATCTCCTCATCTCACCCCTTGTTCTTCTACGTGCATTCCCTGAGCTCCTACCTCCTGGGATCGCTGAGAACAAACGCGTCGTTGTTGACGCTGGTGAGCCTGCTCGCGAGCACCATTGTCGTCGGTGAGCTTCTAAGCCTCGACACTCGTGTCACAACTCTTATCCAGCTTCACTAAGCCCATTTCCCTAGTTAATGTCGTACTTGAAGAAAGGCAGAGTTGAGAAGAGATCTTCTTCCCCAGTTTCGGCGACAACACCGCCTGAGCTATCGCTCTCCCTCATCTCTGGTGAGTCTAGCTTCGGGCCACTCAAGACAGATCATGTTCTTCCATCTCTAGATATTTTCCCCTCAACTAATTGAGCCTTTGTCGCAACCGGCAAGCGAGATTGCGACCTTCCTCTGTTCTTTGGCTACCGTCGCCACTCTTGAGCTACTACCTCACCCGGTGAGTTCCAGATCGATTCCTTACATCCATAACATGAAGAAGTTTGATGAGTTTTTGTAGGAGCCCAGATATTAACATCCGGATTCCTCTGTGATTTCATTGCACTATTCCCTGGATCAGTAGATAGTGCTCACAGTTACAGAAATGAATATCAAAATACATATCATGCGGAAGCGTAAATATAATAGTAGACTTACTCATGGGCCGATTAGGCCGAAATCATGAAATTGCAGCAGCGGAAGAACGAAGCACACAGGTGGGACCTTCAAGACATGCCCACAGGCAGCCAACTGGAGGTTCGTGACCTAGCCCTTGACATCGTCATCTTCTCGCCAGCTTGTCCAATCTTGTTCTTTGAGGTGAGGTGATTTGATTCTGATTCGAATTTTGTCGCAAAGCGAGCATGAGCACTCCGACCCGTGCTCGCGAGGCAATACACGAAATGCAATTAAATAGTATGCATGGCTTATCAAAGGAAGGCTCGGGTTATTTTATTTTTGCGTAGAGTGCTTTTGAATACAATTACTTAAAATCCTAAGACCTAGCAATTTGAACCAAATCATAATGTACAAGAAAATGCATTATTAATATCGATTCGATTCCATCCACCGTTACATGACATCCGCACCATATAGCAATTTCTTGACGTTATAGCCGCTTAACTTACCATCGGGGCGACACCGGACAATTCCAAACAGGCGGTCCTTCGCCCTTCAAGTTTCCATTCGATTTCAATGTTTTTAAAATAGAACTATATCCGATTAAGTTCCCATGTCCGCCCTTGACCGTAAGCACGACTATTCGAATAGTTTTGACTCTGCGAGTTTGTACACTTTCACCACAAGAGACGGTTTACTCGTTGCCCCACACGATTCCTTAGCCGTGTGGTTGAGCCAACCATCACGAAGAACTTTTCAAAGTACCTCGCCTTCCATCATTTCACCCTATGGGTCGCTCCCACTTGCGGTGGGTCCCATACGTTGTGCGGGATGTTCTCCTTCGAGCGTCTAGCGGTGGCTCCCACTCCGCTAGCCCGCCACGCCAGAACTTCACCTTCCACCGGTGTCCCATTCAAGCCGTCACACGCATCGCCGCTTGCACTATCCCACACCTCCTCCGGAAGGATGACTTTCGTGGTCCCAAATCTACTAAGCCAAGTTGTATTTCTGAGACTTGTGGTTGTCTTGCTTTACACGGTTGACATGACAAGATTCGGTCCTTAGTGGTATCAGGCGGTTCTACCACAAACCACACTCGTCGCACCACCGCACCATACCCCGAACCATCCGCCCAGATATTTAAGCATGTTGGGGTTTTTGGAAACATAAAATAATCATATCCAACATTTATCAGTCATTACCACCATGACTGCCCAACCAACTTTTCTCATGATTAAAAAGTGATGCTTGGGCGCTCTCGCGCCCATGAGTACCTAAACAATACTAAGCATGGCATATATTTAGGGACTTATTTTCCAAAGGTTACTATTATCACTACAAGAAATGTGTCATTTTTTGACGTATTTAGCATGACAACAGGTCATAATGTCATTATATCATCCGGTTTATGACATTATGTTTTAGGCATTTCGACTTAGTGACAATAAAAAATTGTATGTCACAAAAAATGTCATACAACTAGTCCAATTCCATCCAGTGACGGTATTTGCTATGTCATAAGGACTAATTTATGAATGTCATAAATCTATGACAGAGGTTGTGTGTCACAAATTATCTACCCTACTCTATAATACACCAAAATTTTCTTTACTAAATCCACCCCCTCAACCACCCCCACAGTCATGCCTAATCTAAGTCCACCCAGATTTGTATACCAAAATAATTCAACTTCATATAAATGAATGACCTGGATCTCTTCTTAAACCTTCTTCTCTTACTCATTGAAAATCCTAACGTCAATCCTAACGTCAAACTCATCCGGATCATGCACTTCCTTGAACCCACGCCCTCCTCTTTACGAAACTGTTCGTCTACCTCCCCACCGAATCTACCGCTCTCTCCGCGAAATCCTGCGCCGACGCCTTCTCTCCTCCCCACCGAATCCTCTTCCCGTTATCCGCGCCGCTATTCCTCCCCACTGAGCCCTCCTCCCCGCTCCGCTCCCCCTGGCCTCCTCCCCCGCTCCGCGCTGCCGCCGCCGCCTCCTCTCCACCCCGCGCCGCCGCCTCCTGCCCACACTCCTCCGCTCCGCTCTCACCTCCTCCTCCCCATTCCGCGCTGCCGCCTCCTCTTCCTCCTCTCCAACTCCTTGCTCCACCGCCGCCTCCTCGCTCCTCCGCTCCGCCCTCGCCTGCTCCTCCCCACCCCGTGCTGCCGCTGCCTCCTCCTCCCCCGCTCATCCGCTCCACCGCCGCCGCCTCCTCCCCACCTCATGCCGCCGCCGCCTCCTCCTCACCTACCTCCCTTTAGTCGCCAGATCCGCGCCACCGCGTCCTCCTCCTCACCTTCCCCAGGGGCGAAGCCACCGGGTGGGCTTCGTAAGGCTTCAGCCCACCCTCGGCCTGCCCGGAACCCCCATACCAAAGAGTCATCCAGACATCCCCAAGAACCGAGCCCGGTGGCACGACAGTCGGCGGCCGAGTGAGCAGATCCGGTCATCCGGGTGGTGCCGCATCGACCGAGCACACATCCGGGCGGCGGGCTAGCAGATCTGGGTGGCAGTCGACGGGCTAAGGTACTAACGCCGAGCAAATCCCTCCCCTCGCCATCTCGCTCCTCCTGCCCTCCTCTCCGCGCTTCCCCCGCGAGGGCCCTCCGGAGCCGCGTCGTCGCCAGCGCTGCCCCCGCGATGCAGCCGCCGCCGGCGTCCAGGGTCTCCACGGTGGTCGACGTCGACCTCGGTGACCGGAGCTACCCGATTTACATCGGCTCCGGCCTCCTCGACGAGCCCGACCTTCTGCAGAGGTACTCGAAATCAGCAAGCTTTTGCTCGATCAGTGACTTGGGTGTGGTTATTTCGTGATCCTGATGTCTTATCCGCGCAGATGTGTTTCAGTTCATTTGGATGTAATTAACTGGTTGTCATTTGCAGGACACTCTGATGAAGGTTTTTGACAAGGCGGTCGAGTCCCGACTGGACCGCCGATGCACATTCATTGCGCTAGGGGGTGGTGTCATTGGGGATATGTGCAGGTTTGCGGCTGCCGCATTCCTCCGTGGTGTCAATTTCATACAGATACCCACTACTCTGATAGCCCAGGTACTAATCTTGGTTTAGAGTTTTTAATAAGAGTTGGGTTACATCTGGTCTGGTGCTAACGGTGGGCTGGATGAACTACTTTAGGTGGATTCCTCTGTTGGAGGGAAGACCGGGATTAACCATCCGCTGGGGAAGAACTTAATCGGGGCAATCTACCAGCCGCAATGTGTATTGATAGACACCGACACACTGAATACGTTGCCTGACAGGGAGCTGGCTTCAGGCATAGCTGAGGTGGTGAAGTATGGGCTCATAAGAGATGCACCATTCTTTGAGTGGCAAGAAAAGAATATGCCAGCATTGTTAGCAAGGTATCCAGCAGGTTTCAAAGTTGATGTTCGCATTTTGTGCTATCTAAGTTTATCATCTTCTTCTGATTCAGTAGCTAGCGGATAACAGCCTTCAGTAGCATTAGACTTTGGTTGTTGTAGATAGTTATTAGGGGGCAAGGAATGTGTAGTCAGTTCAAGTTTCAATTAGATGTGCAATCTAATTTTGTTTGGAGTTTTAGGCCATATAATTTGTTAAGTTTTCTCTATATGTTCTCGGCATCCTGGCTGTTCGAAGCATGACCATTTTTGTTTGTGCTTGCTGAAATGACTAATTGAGTGGTATGACCATATGAATGAACATGACTTCATCCAATTATCGGGAAGTTCTTCGATGGCTAAATAGCTATTATTTGAGGTGTTGTCATCTTGTTTAGTTTGACTGAATAGTGACAAACTTATTGTGTTACCCAGCTAACTTAGAAAAATGGGCAGTGCTGTGCATGTCATTCTTAGCTCATTGGTTTGCTGTACCCATTGGAAGTGCATTTCTCACCGAGCATGAATGCATATGCCTGATGTTTTGATTCTGCAGAGGTATCGTGCTGGATTCTTTTCTAAATAGCTTGCTCTTGACAAGAACTCGGGGAGGCATACCAAGTCCTAAGCGATCCTGTGAAAAAGGAGGCTTATGATAAGCATGGAAAGGAGGGTCTTCCCCAGTAAGTCGTGAATTTGAGTTTTGGTAAACAATGTATATTCTTTTGAAGAAGGAAAAGGATAGCAGCTCCTTCAAGGAATATTCTGGTTGAACTAGCTGGCGGAGCATAGAGCAGGGTAATTTGGTGAATTGTTTGATGGTGAGATAAGAAGAGGGTGCAGCAAGAAAAAGGCTTGAGGGAACTGGGGAAAGAAAAAGTATTGACATTTATAATCTATGTTTAGGTCTGTCAGCTGTGGTATGTGTTAGATGTCAGCTATTAATTGCAGTGTTTATGTGCATGAATTAGCGAGCCGATGACCGTTTCCCTTTCCTTGCTGTCTCGACCCACCTAGTGCTTCTAGTTCTCCCTTATGCTTCTCGACCTTCCTCTTTACTTCTCGACCTTCCTCTTTACTTCTTTCAATGGTGTCTTGCATTTGCTTGCTGCCACTTTGCTTTACTAAAATGCTATTCATTTGCAAATAACTCTTCACATGCTTTTAGTTATTTAATTTTAGCAAACCAAATATAAGGATGCGCCACCAACTGCGATTGATCTTTTCAAGGACACCCACTGCAGCAGCAAGTCAGGTTATAGTGAGAATGCGAAGGATGCCATTGTGAGTACCTTTCCCTATCTTCTCTGGTACTATGATGAACAACAGTAGGGATAGAAACCTGAATTTTTTTGTGCTATTGCTTGCTAGGCTCAAATGGAGGCCTATGTTACTCAACCAACACAAGAAGGGCATGATCCGAAGACTCCTATTCAAGCTGTAGCTCATGTTCTGCAGAAGCAAGTAGAGGATCAGAAAGATGCAAACAAAGAAGCATGAAGAAGAAACGAGAAGTCAAGCGACAAGGAAGTGAGATCCAAGGCTTCCTTCGTTCGTTGTTTGGCGGCAAGTATGCATCACCGATGCTCAGCAGATAGCTCTCAAACTCAATTAGGCTCTAGATGATATTTTGGTGACATCTGTGGTATGTAAGGTCGTGGATGCTATTTTGGTGATCGACTTTAACTTCCAAATGTAAACCTAGTGTGGATGTAGATGCTTTTTGATATGGTCATCTGTGATTGAGGTTGTAGATGCCATGTGTGGTGAATTTGGCAAGCTCCAACAAAGAACTGAAATTTGAGACTTTGAGACTTGGTCCGGATGTGTGCTGAATTGGGTGATGGATGTAATGATATTTGATAGTTAATTTAACACTTGTGGACTGGTTATGATATGCAATCATATTTCCATATCTTTGTTGGTTGATTTGAATCTGATTTTTGTATGGGCTGAAAGAAATTATATGGGCTGAATTGTGTGTGTTGAAAAATATATGGGCTGAATTGTGCGGGCTGAAAAAAAACTGTATGGGCTGCAATCATAAAAATTGTATGGGCCAAAAAATCTAAAACCAAATAATGGGCAGGAAGAAACAACCCAAATAATGGTTGTGACCCATGAAGAGGTCTGCACACGTGGGCTTTAACAGGCCAAAATTCATTTTATGACATTTTTATGTTCTGTCATGTCAGCGCCACGTCAGTTTTTGATCTTACGTGGCATTTGCCCATGTGGCAAGGCCTAGGATTTTGTGACAACAAATGAATGTCATAAACCTCTGTGACACTAAAAGCCAATGTCATAGATTTGTGACATGAACTATACAGATGTCACATAATAAATTTGTGACGCGTGTTTTTTGACATTAGGATTTTCGTCAACTGAATGTCACAAATCTTGAATTGTGACATGAATTCCATATATTATGACAAAAATAAAATGTCAATAAATGACACATTTCTTGTAGTGTATAATTTTGCTAGGGTGACAAGGTTCTCATGTTCAAATATTCCAAAGGATGGGCAATATTAACCAAGTTAGATAATAGGCATTTAACTAGAATTCTAAATTAAACATGGATTTGCATATAGAATAACAGCATGCAATTTGATAATTTAAACAAAAATAATTTGCGAAATGTAGGTTCAACATGATCAAAGTATTGACTACTTTAGCGCGGTTTCCATGATATTGAGCTCACACAATGCTTTATCTTGATCTTTTGGTCTCTATCTTCACTTTGAGCTTGATCTCGCTTGATCCGTTGAATCTTCACGACTTCCAATTTCTAATTACGCTACTGAACGATCAATCCAAATAAAAGCAAATAACTCAAAAGATCCAAATAAATCCAAAATAACTCAATTTAGTTTTACTTTGAGTGATGGGTGATTCGGGTGATTTGAGACAGGTCGGTAGAAGGATATAATGGTTCGATCTTTCTATTGATCACCTCTTTTATTATTTTTGTATTTATCAAGGAAGTTACATGAGTTAGGTTAGACCTATGTATCGAAGTGCGAGTCTGGCTGGATATGTATTCCTTGCAACTTAGGTTATGGTAGAGGCAAACCAAGGATGGATGAGATCAGATTTATTCTATAAATCTTTTAATCAAAGGCATTATAACACTTGGATATCTTTATTAAGTTTTAGAATAATCTCTGATATAGGCTTTTACTTATTAATTAGACTAAGATAAATAGCAAGAGCTCAATATTTATTCATATATGTTAACTATTTAAAATTTAAATCTCTAATAATCCCATTATCATATTTTATGTATCTTCATTCGTAGCTAGGCTAAACTTAAGTTGAATTAGGATCCACTCATATGGGTCCTAACTTGCTATATTCGGTTATGTCCATCATTGTTACTAAATCTACATTAAAATTTAATTAATTGTACCATTGATATTTTGTCTATGCTTTGGTGTTTATAAGGCTTAGCTCTATTTAATTTAGGTTTATTTATCTAGGCCGAGATTATTGTACAAGGTAAGGTTTCATTTTTGCTACCTAATAAAATATATCATTGAGGTTTGTTTAATGGTGGTACGCTAAATGTTAAAGCATATACTCTAATTTCATGCAAGTGTAGTCTTTATTTTAAGGCCTTGTTGTGATAGTTTTAGCATGACATCCGATTTGTTTTTCTTAACTTATGTATTTTCAGTGGAAATCCTTATTAACCTTGGACATTAAACATAACCATCTTTTACTAATGTCCTATTTAATAATTAGTCTTTTAATTCATTTATGCAATCCACATTAACTATTCATATTAATCCAAGTCTAAATCTTAAACATTCTCATCTATATTCTATAAATTTTTAGCATCACATTACTAATTATTTTGGATTTTCCCCTTTTTTATTATGGAATCATCGCAAAATTTTAATTAAAAGAAAACGTAAACCTCTAATCATATTGTGCGCTAGAGCGGATCGAACTCGGTCATCGGGTGAGCACGCGATCGGCTAGCCACTTAGTCTCGGGATGTTACTCGACAGTGAAGCGAAGAAATGCAATTGAGCCGAGAGTGCAGGTGAAGCGAGGAAACTTCGGGCGCGCTCGCCGACGGTGGCGCCGGCGAGGTGGTCGAGAGCGGGGGTGATGGCGAAACGGTCGTCCGCAGTGGCGAAATCGTGGAAGCGCGGCGAGGCCGGGAGCCGGAGCGAGCCGGGCGGTGAGCTCGGGGAGGTGCGCGATGGCGCGAGTCGGGCGTGGGAGAGGTGATAACCAGGAGCGCGTAAGCATGAGGAAGACCGGTGAAGCTTACCTGTAGTCGGCTTGGCGAGGGAGGCCGAGGTGGGCCGGCAACGTGAGGCGGCGGCGGATCGGGGAGGTCGCCGTGGAGAGGTCGCACCGGTGGGAAATCGTCGGCCGCCGTTGGAGGGTTTCAGACCTCGCCAGATGCTCCGGAGCGCGAATCGGCGGGCAAGCCTTGAGGAGCAATGGCGCCGGTGGAGGCGACTTTAGCCGCGATGGGAAGATGGTCGATGCGGCGAGCGTGGTGCGGTATTTTCCAATTAAACCGGAGGGGAGGGACTAGAGGCTCGGGGAAACCAGGTGGTTTGGTTGGATCGAAGGGGGACGCACCGGAGATCCGGAACGGCGAGGAGGCGGCCGGGAAGCTCATGGCGGCAGAGGACAAAGACATGGGGAAAGGAAGGGGAAGAACGAGGGGGAAGCCCGGCTGCTATTTATGGGAGCGGAGGGAGGAGCTGCTGCGATGCCACTGGCGCCAATGACCGATGTACAGGCGCGCGATGACGATGGCTACATGGGTGCGAGGTGACGGGCGGCAGAGCATGGGCGTGGCGGTGGTGACGCGGGAGCGCAGGCGGGGACGCGACGGAGGGCACAGGCGATGTCGGCGAGGCGGCGCGGATTCTCGGCGCTGACCACCCACCGCTCCGCCGCTTTGCTCGCACGCTTGCAGCGCAGCAGCGAAGCTCGCGCCACGTGGTCGAACCGGCGATCGGGCGAGGGAACCTCGGCGGTGGCGCCGCACCAGGCGAGACGGCGAAACCATGGGCGGGCGCCACGCAGCATTCCTACGGGTGACGGACGGCCAGCGAGGCATGCGCGCCACGAGGAAGGGAGTTTCGAGCGAGGCGCGCGCTGGCCGCTACCGGGAGAAGGAGGAAGAAGCCGGCGCGGAGTGGGGCGATGGCGCGAGAGAACGCACGCCCGCGCGTGCGAGAAAGCGGACGAGCGGGAGGCCGGCGCCGTCTTGGCGCGATGCGGGCGGGTCCGCCCGCCATGGCGCCAGCGTTGTCTTGTGAATGGAATGGCAGCAGTAGAGCCGGGCCGGGGGTAATGGCGGCTGGCTCCAATTCCCCCCTTTTATTTCTCTTTTATTTATTATATATATTTATTTATATATATATATAAATATTTTGGGGGTTTATTCTTTGCACAATTTCATATATAATTTCCAGATTTATTTAAATTCCTCCCTCCTAATTTCTGGATCATCTTTTCAGATTCTAAATTAAATCTAAATTTTCTATTAATTAAACATGTTTTCTTCTTCTTGATCCTTTTAACTTTTGGAACTTTCACCAAATTTTTCAGAAAAACATCACAAACTCCAAATTCAAACAAAACATATTGCAAAAATAATTCAAAAACTTCACTTTTTTCAAATTTCAAATTTTAGGATGTTACAAACCTACCCCCCTTAAATGAATCTCGACCCCGAGATTCCGGTAGAGCAGAAAGAAAGGGGTGGGGTTACATTTGCTAGCAATGGGTTTCGGGGTATTGCTTGACATATAGCTCCTTAGTTTCATGAAGAGATAAAAATCTGCACAATAGGGGTTAGAACTTGAAGAAGTCGAAAGGGAAGAGTGAAACCTTGTTCTCCTGGATAGGTTGTAGACTGCCAACTACTTGCACCTTAACATTTTTGTCTCTTAGTGCTACCCCCCTTAAATAAATGACGATTGTCATTATTCATCTGTTGTACTCTTAGCTGTCTTGATCAACAAGAGATTTGAGGAGCAATTCATGGGGCAAGGGTCTTGTCCTTCGTAGAAACAGGTGACCCTGTTCTGTGGGCTTCCTCCTAGCGGGTGGTCTTCTTCGTAGTGATGTTGTTTTCCTTAAATACTAGGAGGTTGAAAAGTCTTCGCTTCTTCTTGATTGCCCTGGTTTTGGGTTACTTGTTATTTCGTTCCTCTGGATCCGATGGGGTTTTCAGCAAGAGGTGAGAGAGAATAGCATGAGGTAAGGATAGAATCATGGGAATAAGGTAATCCGAACCCATTCTAATTTTAAAAGAGCACATCCAGGGAGCTGGAGTGATGCTGAGCCACACAAAATTTTAAAAGCAAGCTTTTCCTGTGACTGCGAAATAGGACGCCTAAGGGCAAGAAGACAGTGCACAGGGACCAATGAAAATCTTGCGACAATTCAACGTTTACTCGGGAAAGCACACATAAGGGGCATAGGGTTTATCTGCATAGTTCGTTTAAAACGAAACCACCTTATCTTCATGAACACCTTTGACGTTCCTAGCCTTAAATATTTGGAGTGAAGGTACGAGAAGAGGAGCAAAATCTTTCTTTCGAAATCAATAGAACGAAAAGGGAAGTATTTGGGGTAATTTGATTGATATCAACACTCACTTTTATGTTATCATTTTGAATTCGGGGTAAGAGAGCCTCAGAAGTATAAATGGCTAGGGCAGCATTTAGATGAGGGGGAATCGCCTAAGAGAGAAGAGAATGGGAAACACTACTTATATTTCTGGAAATAGTATTTTAAAGAAATATTTCTAATCATGAACTAACGGCCAGGCTAACTAGGTCACGACCTGCAGTCGATATGCTCTGATACCATCGCTGTAGGAGCCCAGATATTAACATCCGGATTCCTCTGTGATTTCATTGCACTATTCCCTAGATCAGTAGATAGTGCTCACAGTTACAGAAATGAATATCAAAATACATATCATGCGGAAGCGTAAATATAATAGTAGACTTACTCATGGGCGATTAGGCGAAATCATGAAATTGCAGCAATGAAGAACGAAGCACACAGTGGGACCTTCAGACATGCCCACAGCGACCAACCGGAGGTTCGCGACCTAGCCCTTGACATCGTCATCTTCTCGCCAGCTTGTCCAATCTTGTTCTTGAGGTGAGGTGATTTGATTCTGATTCTGAATTTTGTCGCAAAGCGAGCATGAGCACTCCGACCCGTGCTCGCGAGCCAATACATGAATGCAATTAAATAGTATGCATGGCTTATCAAAGGAAGGCTCGGGTTATTTTATTTTTGCGTAGAGTGCTTTTGAATACAATTACTTAAAACCCCTAAGACCTAGCAATTTGAACCAAATCATAATGTACAAGAAAATGCATTATTAATATCGATTCGATTCCATCCACCGTTACATGGCATCGCACCATATAGCAATTTCTTCATGTTATAGCCGCTTAACTTACCATCGGGCGACACCGTGACAATTCCAAACCAAGCGCCCTTCGCCTTCAAGTTTTCATTCCCGCTTCCAATGTTTTTAAAAGAACTATATCCAGATTAAGTTCCCATGTTCGCCCTTGACCGTAAGCACGGCTATTCGAATAGTTTTGACTCTGCAGAGTTTGTACACTTTCACCACAAGAGACAGTTTACTCGTTGCCCCACACGATTCCTTAGCCGTGTGGTTGAGCCAACCATCACAGTAACTTTTCAAAGTACCTCGCCCCTTCCATCATTTCACCCTATGGGTCGCTCCCACTTGCGGTGGGTCCCATACGTTGTGCGGGATGTTCTCCTTCTGAACGTCTAGCAGCTGGCTCCCCACCCCTGCTAGCCCGCCACAGCAGAACTTCACCTTCCACTGGTGTCCCATTCAAGCCGTCACACAGACTGCCGCTTGCACTATCCCACACCTCCTCCTGGAAGGATGACTTTCGTGTCCCAGAAATCTACTAAGCCAAGTTGTATTTCTGAGACTTGTGGTTGTACTGTTTTACACGGGTTGACATGACAAGATTCAGTCCTTAGTGGTATCTCGGCGGTTCTACCACAAACCACACTCGTGCACCATCGCACCATACCCCAACCATCCGCCCAGATATTTAAGCATGTTGGGGTTTTTGGAAACATAAAATAATCATATCCAACATTTATCAGTCATTACCACCATGACTGCCCAACCAACTTTTCTCATGATTAAAAAGTGATGCTTGGGCGCTCTCGCGCCCATGAGTACCTAAACAATACTAAGCATGACATATATTTAGGGACTTATTTTCCAAAGGTTACTATTATAATTTTGCTAGGGTGACAAGGTTCTCATGTTCAAATATTCCAAAGGATGGGCAATATTAACCAAGTTAGATAATAGGCATTTAACTAGAATTCTAAATTAAACATGGATTTGCATTTAGAATAACAGCATGCAATTTGATAATTTAAACAAAAATAATTTGCAGGAAATGTAGGTTCAACATGATCAAAGTATTGACTCGCCTAGCGCGGTTCACCGCGGTGTTGAGCTCACACAATGCTTTATCTTGATCTTTTGGTCTCTATCTTCACTTTGAGCTTGATCTCGCTTGATTCGTTGAATCTTCGCGACTTCCAATTTCTAATTACGCTACGAACGACTGAATCCAAATAAAAGCAAATAACTCAAAAGATCCAAATAAATCCAAAATAACTCAATTTAGTTTTACTTTGAGCTGATGGGTGATTCGGGTGATTTGAGACAGGGTCGGTAGAAGGATATAATGGTTCGATCTTTCTATTGATCACCTCTTTTATTATTTTTGTATTTATCAAGGAAGTTACATGAGTTAGGTTAGACCTATGTATCGAAGTGCGAGTCTGGCTGGATATGTATTCCTTGCAACTTAGGTTATGGTAGAGGCAAACTGGCGGATGGATGAGATCTGTACTTATTCTATAAATCTTTTAATCAAAGGCATTATAACACTTGGATATCTTTATTAAGTTTTACAATAATCTCTGATATAGGCTTTTACTTATTAATTAGACTAAGATAAATAGCAAGAGCTCAATATTTATTCATATATGTTAACTATTTAAAATTTAAATCTCTAATAATCCCATTATCATATTTTATGTATCTTCATTCGTAGCTAGGCTAAACTTAAGTTGAATTAGGATCCACTCATATGGGTCCTAACTTGCTATATTCGGTTATGTCCATCATTGTTACTAAATCTACATTAAAATTTAATTAATTGTACCATTGATATTTTGTCTATGCTTTGGTGTTTATAAGGCTTAGCTCTATTTAATTTAGGTTTATTTATCTAGGCCGAGATTATTGTACAAGGTAAGGTTTCATTTTTGCTACCTAATAAAATATATCATTGAGGTTTGTTTAATGGCGGTACGCTAAATGTTAAAGCATATACTCTAATTTCATGCAAGTGTAGTCTTTATTTTAAGGCCTTGTTGTGATAGTTTTAGCATGACATCCGATTTGTTTTTCTTAACTTATGTATTTTCAGTGGAAATCCTTATTAACCTTGGACATTAAACATAACCATCTTTTACTAATGTCCTATTTAATAATTAGTCTTTTAATTCATTTATGCAATCCACATTAACTATTCATATTAATCCAAGTCTAAATCTTAAACATTCTCATCTATATTCTATAAATTTTTAGCATCTGTTACTAATTATTTTCGGATTTCCCCTTTTTTTATTACTGGAATCACTGGCAAAAATTTAATTAAAAAGAAAACGTAAACCTCTAACTGTTATTGCGGCCGAGCGGATCGAACCTGGGTCACTGGGGTGAGCACGCACTGGGCTAGCCACTTAGTCTCGGGATGTTACCTGACAGTGTGAAGCGAAGAAATGCAATTGAGCTGAGAGTACAGGGCTGAAGCAGGGAAACTCGGGGGCGCGCTCGGCCGACGGTGGCGCCGGTGAGGGGTGGTCGGAGAGTAGGGGGTGATGGCGAAACGGTCGTCCGCAGCGGGGAAATCGTGGAAGGCGTCGGCGGCCGGGGCCGGAGCGCGCCGCGGCGGTGAGCTCGGGGAGGCGCGCGGTGGCTGCGGAGCTGGCGTGGGAGAGGGTGAGAACCAGGGAGCGCGTAAGCATGAGGAAGACCCGTGAAGCTTACCCAGGTAGTCGGCTTGGCCGGAGGGAGGCCGAGGTGGGCCGGCGACGTGAGGCGGCGGCGGATCGGGGAGGTCGCCGTGGAGAGGTCGCACCGGTGGGGGAAATCGTCGGCCGGCCGTTGGAGGGGGTTCAGGCCCTCGCCTAGATGCTCCCGGAGCGCGGAATCGGCCGGGCAAGCCTTGAGGGAGCAATGGCGCCGGTGGAGGCGACTTTAGCCGGCGATGGGGAAGATGGTCGATGCGGCGAGCGTGGTGCGGTATTTTCCAATTAAACCGAAGGGGAGGGACTAGAGGCTCGGGGAAACCAGGTGGTTTGGTTGGATCGAAGGGGGACGCACCGGAGATCTGGAACGGCGAGGAGGCGGCCGAGAAGCTCATGGCGGCAGAGGACAAAGACATGGGGAAAGGAAGGGGAAGAACGAGGGGGAAGCCCGGCTGCTATTTATGGGAGCGGAGGGAGGAGCTGCTGCGATGTCACTGGCGCCGATGACCGATGTACAGGCGCGCGATGACGATGGCTACATGGGCGCGAGGTGACGGGCGGCAGAGCATGGGCGTGGCGGTGGTGACGCGGGAGCGCAGGCGGGGACACGACGGAGGGCACAAGGCGATGTCGACAGGGCAGGCGCGGGATTCCTGGCGCTTGACCACCCTTACCTGCTCCGCTGCTTTTCTCCGCACGCGCGCTGGGGCAGCAGGAAGCTCGCGCCACGTGGTCGAACCGAAGCGACTGGGCGGAGGGAGAACCTCGGGCGGTGGCGCCGTACCAGGGGCGGAGACGGCGAAACCATGGGCGGGGCGGCCACGCAGGCATTCCTACTGGGTGACGGGACGGCCAGGCGGAGGCATGCGCGCCACGGGGAAGGGAGTTTCTGAGCGAGGCGCGCGCTTGGCCGCGCGGGGAGAAGGAGGAAGAAGCTGGCGCGGGAGCGGGGCCAGCGGCAGCGAGAGAACGGGCACGGGCCCGCGTGCCAGGGAGAAAGCGCGGACGAGCGGGAGGGCCCGCTGGCCAGAAGGAGTGCGCGGATGCGGGGCGGGTCCGCCGCTTGCTGCGCTGCAGCGCGGCGCGAAACGGGCCGCACGGTGGAATGGCGCACACAGCAGAGCTGGCCGGGGTGATGGCGGCACGCTCCAATTCCCCCCTTTTATTTCTCTCTTATTTATTATATATATATATATATATATATATATATTGGGGGTTTATTCTTTGCACAATTTCATATATAATTTCCAGATTTATTTAAATTCCTCCCTCCTAATTTCTGGATCATCTTTTCAGATTCTAAATTAAATCTAAATTTTCTATTAATTAAACATGTTTTCTTCTTCTTGATCCTTTTAACTTTTGGAACTTTCACAAAATTTTTCAGAAAAACATCACAAACTCCAAATTCAAACAAAACATATTGCAAAAATAATTCAAAAACTTCACTTTTTTCAAATATCAAATTTCAGGATGTTACAGTTTTAAAATCCCATCGAATTCCTTCAGAAAGTAGCATGATGAAGAGAGCACATCATAGCATACTACCTTTCAACTATGTTCGAGGGATCTGCTCGATCGTAGTTGCTGTTGCAGATTTCTTGCACAAAGTGGTGATCAATCACCTCCTCTATGAGCTCGTCAATCCGGGAATGTTCGAGGAACTCTTCTTCGACTCAAGTTATAGTTAGGAGAATGACATGGCTTGTCATCATGTCGATTTCCTCAGGGTGAGTTATTCGAACAACTTGACGCGGTCATACCTATTCTACACCCAGAATTGTGTTGGAGAGGTTGCTCAATTCTGGCCATCATGCTTCAGAGTCTTCGCGCGATCCCTTCAGCAAAATGGTCATAGCCTGGTACTCAAGCAAGTTCTTGAGTTGGATTCTTAAGCAAGTCATTTATGCGCTGAAGCTTCTGAGCCTCCTCGGACTGATACAGGTGCACCCTGGTATAGCCCTTTGGGCAGTCAACCTTTTTCTCCGAATGGTCTCAAGGTCTTCTATGTTTGAGGCAGCTTGAGTCTATCTTAATGGAGTATAATTATTTCGAGGATTTCTCCCACACTTATCAGAGTTCTCACCTAGTTCATCATTAGAGGTCTCCTCACCGTTACCATGAGGGGTCACAGAGTGTGAGCGATGGGGAGCATCCTCAATCCTTCCTCCGGGGAGCAATCAGTATCTATAGGGAGGGCAAAAACCTCCTGGATATAATCTCCACTTATGTCGGATACCCTCTGGCTTGAAGAGTCATCAAGTGACAGTGCATCGGGACCTGGAGTAAGCTCCTTCAAGAATGAGAATTCTGGGTTATAACCATCTCCCGTTGGAGAACCCTGCAAAAGTATGGGCAAACTCGCAGGGAGCCCACCCACATTCTCTGTGGGGACAATCGGAGAGTGATGACCACCAGATGCTAATGGAGTCTTGGAATGCCGGATTCCAAGACTTAACGAACCAGATCAAACGACCACTGAGGGACTCGAATGTTTACAGGCAAACCCCTCATCATGTTGCGAGTCCTACTTATGGTCGGATCGACCCTTGCCCTTTGGGGAAACTGGTTCCTCTGTTGAATATAACATTATGGGGGATAAGGATCCCTCCTCAATCTTATCCATGGCACGATCTTTGGGATATCGTGAAGGATCTCCAAAGATATTCCCACAATTGTATGAATATATGGTTTGCTCGCAGTCGTAGCAAGCATCTATGTCAAGATCTGCGTAGTCAGCCAGGTCCATCAGTTCTCCTCGTTCCATTCTCCTACCATGAGGACATCAGAAAGAAGAGAACTTACCGACAAGAAATTACTAGAGTTTCAACGAAGATGTTCCCCATGGATGATGCCAACTGTCAGTGTTTTAATTCCGATCTTACGTATGATTATTTAAATTTGTGGGAACTCTTGAAGACCTAGCTACGATCATACAGAGAAAAGACACAGGGTTTTTATACAGGTTTGGGTATTCTCCTGCGAGAATAATAACCCTACTCCTGTGTAGATATTGCTCAATCAATTGATTACTATTGGGAAAGAAAGTAATGCAGAATGTCTTGCGCTACTTCGGTTGCCTCTGTCCCTTCTCTCTCTGACATCAACCCTTATGTAGCATGTGAAGCAGTGGTGGTTGTTTCATGCCCAAAAAAAGCCTTAACCTTTTGCATGGTAATCGTCCGACGGGAGTTATTGTTAGAGACATGGTATTTCACTCATCGTTCGGTGGTTATTGCCAGAGAGAAGTTATGTACGGTTATTTCAAAGAATAATCATGCACGTTAACTAACCTATCAAACAGACCAACGATGTAGCAGGCTGTCGTATACAAGCCAGTCGAAGTTAAGTTAGTCGTAGAAGAGTCTACAAACATAAGGTGGTTGTAGAACGACTTACGATCATATTATGCTCATAAAAAGACTTACGACCAAAGAGTGGTCATAAAAGAGCTTACGGCCACTTGGCTATACTTTTCCTTATAGATAAGGGATATATTTAGGAAGTATAATGATATTATAATATCATTTACAGATAAATAGTAATTTAAGGATTATTATATCATTGTTAATAGTTGACTCCCCAGCAGGGTAGCGCCATCACCGAGCTCGACAGCACTCTCCACTGCTTCCTCTCACTGACCAACGAACCCCACCTGTCAAGAAGCCAGTAGCGCATAAGACTGATTCTAATGCTTACCAGTCTATGATATGTGGGACCCATGCGTCAGATCTTTTAATTAAAACCGTATTCACTTAATGAGTGTATGACGTGGGCCCTAACCCATAAATCAGCCAAAAACCGAGGAAAATATGCTTTCACGTAGATATAGGATGTACCAGCAGAAGGCGCCACAAACCCTTCAGGATTAATGTGCTTTCTTTTGAGTAAAGCTTAATTTCCGGAAGTACGTCGCTTATAATTCACTGCGATATGCTTTCCTCACTGGAAAACGTAATTTGGAAATAATACACCTTCGACGTCACCTATTTTTTTTTTCTCTTTTAGCAATTTTCAAACCAAGCCAAATTCAAATACTTATAACTTTTGCATGTGAACTCCAAATTAAGTGATTTTTTCTCTAAATTTTTCAAAATCATGCTCTATTCAAATATAAAAAATATTTGAATTTTGACTTTGTTTGAATTTATTTTTCTCTCATTTTTGCTCATTTGATATTTCCAATTAGATACCGTCGCACCGGAAAACTACAAGAACGATCCCAAGCAATTCTCTAAGCAGCAAGAGCAAGGCAAGAATCTCATCTGAGCATATTGATCCTATTATTTCACTTATTGTATGTTGTTTACAAACCTATTGTGCATCATGTATAACAAAACTATTGTGCATTCGTGTATATGTTTTTGTAGAATTTGCTATATTGTAGATATCAGTAGATATGATCGATTGTATGCATTGTCCCTCTTTGAAAACTTGATCACCCCGCTGTTGAAACCCTTAGAATAATTATGAGGACAGTAGTGTAATGCCCTCTTGGGAAATTTAGGACACAAATAATGTGTATATGCTTAGACATGCTCGAGTTTGGAACAAATGGTTTGAAATTTGACATGGAACATCTATGTGACAATGGGAAGTTTTGAAATGTTGGACCAGAGGGCTTGCCTTTGCTAATTTGGTACAAAAATAAAATGAAAACCTATTATTTGGATGTGGGTGAGATATTTATAAAACTGAGAAATGTGAGGGTGTACTCACATGTTGTTCATGGGAGTTTTCTTGCCTGGGTCAATTAAAGACCGAACTTTGATGCCGCAAATCTAAGTCTAATTATACAACCACATGTGCTATTATGGCTCTGGCCTTAGCTAATTAAGTTGTTTAGGACTAGGCAAGTAGTAGGGGCATTCCAAAAGATTGGTTTGCTCTAAGGGGCTCCTTCACTGAGGCACTAGGACTAAAGACTTCCGATACAATGGGGATTGCCTCACTAGGGGGATGATGACTTCTGCCAGATAGTGAGGGTTCACATTCCTCGAACTAGATGATGTAAAGGCTATGTTATATGCTCTAGACTACATACTACCATGTTGTGTGTGGCGGTACCGACGGGTACCGAACAAACTAGAGAAGTCATATCATGTGGGTAAAGTCCCCGAGAGCGAAGAGCCCTCGGACACGGTCGCCTTCCAAGCTGGAGGAGGCATTCAAAGTGGCGATCGGGGTTGGGGGCATGTCAGAGTCGGACTCCGACACCGAGGCTGCCAGGCCCGATGAGGAACCCATTGCCCCGGACGCAGCGGTGCTCCCGCAGTTCGGCCCGAGGCGGAGCGGACACCCCGACAGACTTCACCGATCCATGGTGAAGGAAGGCGCAGCCCTTTCTCTCCCCACGACTTCGTGAAGCTTTCCCCGATCTGCTCGCTAATCCCCTCGTCGACATCAACCGAGACATGATCTCTGGGGCGCGGACAAGGATCAACCAACGGGAGCGGGCATGAGACCTCTGACGCACCCGCCCCAGACGTTATGTCGCCCCCCACCGCCATGGAAGTCGTTAGCTTGGAGACTCGGTGCCTGGCCGTCTCCGATTTTGTCCCGGGGCCAGAGGCACTACGAGCTCTGCAAGCGGCCGCCGATTGCGTGGACGCCGGGCTGGACCAGCGGGCACTGGCGTCATGCGGCTCAGAGCTGCTGGAGGGGGTTCTCGAAGCCACGAAGATACAGGTAAGTGTCAGTACCGTCGATTTGTACTTGTGTTTACATTTTAAGACTAAATTGACAATTGTGTTGTGTAGGCCCTCACCGTCGGTTGTGCTCTGCAGGCGGCCCACGCTCGCGAGTGAGGGGCGTTGGAGGACTACCTTCGCGCTGCCGAAGAGGCGAACGTCGTCAAGGATGATCTCATTCGTTTCCTTGAGATGGAGGGCGCGAAGGCCATCGCGGAGGCCCAGGAGCTCATGGAGGAAGCAAAGCGGACGGCCGCCACAGAACACGACGGGCTACTCCAGCAGATTACGGCACTGGAGGAGGAGAAGGCCCGGCTGGTCGCGTTGCTCAAGGAGAAGGAGCAGGCGCTGGGCGATGCCTCCTTGGTGGCATGGGACTCCATGGAGGCCCTGGAGGGCACCGTCGTTGACCTCCCCGTGATCGTGCCACCCTGAACCTTCGGCCTCGAAGAGCTGCCGTGGACCCTCCGGCGTATTGGGGAAGAATCCGGCCTCGCACTCAGTGCCGCACGATCCTTCGGCAACCGCTACTCGATAGTGACCTCGCGTATCACTTTCTCCCTCCTCCATCACTGGGGATGTCTCCATGTGGGCAAGCTAGCGAACCTCTGGCTAGAGATGCCAACTGGAGCCGGGGTTATGTCGGGCGCCATGAACGCCGTCCGTCGCTCCGTTCAGGCCTTCCACCAAAGGATCTGGGACTACATCGGCAAGGCCGCGACAAAGGTGGCACTGCGACGGACCCTGCAGGGCGAAGGGGACTTCGGTGCGTGGCTCGACGAAGTCTCGCGGCGTGACGAAGATGGCGCCGCTGGCTCGGAGCATGGCGTCGACCCACAGATGTGACGCCAGAGTCTTAGGGTTGTAGGGGTGTAGGTGTGTGTTGCCTTGTATCCGTTAACCCTGTAAAGCGGCGCCCCATGGCCCCTTCTTTTATCAATGAAATGAAAAAATTGCTCAAGTGTTTTAATCATGTGTGTTATTTTACTACGGGTAGGTGCCTGACAGGGGCTGCCTGCTAGTTTCAGACCTAATGGTCCGGCGGCGCCTTCGGCATTGGGGGTGGGCTAAGGATTCGTTGCGCTTCTGGGGAGCCCAGAGGTCGGAGGGGGAGACTTCGGCGCGAGAGCACATTAAGTTAGAAGAGCCGGGCGAGACTCGAAGGCATTTGTAAACGTTGCTCTTCGCAAATGTAATAACCAGACATCTTTGTAATCATTATTTCGTGAATGCAATAAAAACCTTGGTCGAAGTAAATACGTGTCCCTATCATTATTTGTGATCGCACTTGTCTTCGACCAACACATAGGACTTCGGGCGCGAAGCGGGCTCCGCTGGCTTTGCCCTTCGCACGCAGTATGTGATACACACGAGCTAGGGTAGAATGAAGGGCCGATGACTTTGCCCAACTGGGCATAGACCTGTCCCAAGCGCTCCGTCCCATACTTTTCGAAGTGGCGGCAGCGGAGCTAGCGACTAGGCTGAGTAGACGCTTGAGCGCTCCGTCCCCTACCCTTCAAAGTGGCGGCAGCGGAGCTGGCGACTAGCCAAAGTAGACACTCGAGCGCTCCATCCCCTACCCCTCGAAGTGGCGGCAGCGGAGCTGGCGACTAGCCAAAGTAGACACTCGAGCTCTCTGTCCCCTACCCTTCGAAGTGGCGGTAGTGGAGCTGGCGACTAAGTAGACACTCGAGCACTCTGTCCCCTACCCTTCGAAGTGGCGGCAGCGGAGCTAGTGACTAGCCGAAGTAGACGCTCGAGCGCTCTATCCCCTACCTTTTGAAGTGGCAGTAGGGGAGCTGGCGACTAGCCGATGTAGACGCTCGAGCGCTCCGTCCCCTACCCTTCGAAGTGGCGGCAGCGGAGCTGGCGACTAGCCGAAGTAGACGCTCGAGCGCTCCGTCCCCTAACCTTCAAAGTGGCGGCAGCGGAGATGGCAACTAGTCACGCGATTTTTTATACTCCGTAGAGTTGCTTGGGATGACAAGTTCCCGACGCTTTATACTCCGCAGAGTACGTGGAGGCTCAGGGCCGTCACGTGTTTTTCTATACTCCGTAGAGTGCGCGCGGAGGCTTGCCTCCATGTGTCTTATTTATACTCCGAAGAGTGCACACTGAGGCTTGCCCCCCGCGTGTCTTATTTATACTCCGAAGAGTGCATGCGGAGGCTTGCCCCCCGTGTGTCTTATTTATATCCAAAGAGTGCGCGCGGAGACTTGCCCCGCGTGTATTATTTATACTCCGAAGAGTGCGCGCGGAGGCTTGCCCCCGTGTGTCTTATTTATACTCTGAAGAGTGCACGTGGAGGCTTGCTCCATGTGTCTTATTTATACTCTGAATAGTGCGCGCGGAGGCTTGCCTCCGCGTGTCTTTACACAGAATGAGACCAGTTTTGCAAACGGTGCCCTTTATTGATTTCCCGTTTGTGCGGGTGAGCTGTTACAAAGGGGCATTGTCGAGACCGAATATACAAATCCGGACTCTCCTGTGTATTCTGCACTAGTCCAGGATCACGCTAGTGCACACAATGTAAACAAAGATAAATATCATCCACATCGCGATATACTAAGAAAAATCCGAATTATATTAATAACTATCAGAGTACAACCTTACGGACAAGCTTACAATTAATAGCCTGAAGGGCTTAAATAAACTAGCAGCAAAACAAAATAAACTCATGAGCCATTCGACATGCCCACATGCAATCGACTGGGAAGCGAAGTCCTATTCCGCAAAGTCGTCGAAGTACCCTCCCTCTGAGAACTGCTGATCTAGTCCTTCTTCCTCAACTGAGCAAATATGGATGAAGCCGTGAGTACATAGAGTACTCAGCAAGTCGTTTATAACAAAGTATACAATATAGTATGCAAGGCTTACCAAAGGATGGCTAAAAGGTTATTTTGTAGAAAGCAACAATTTAAAGTAAATACAATAAATAGATTGAAAAGCAAACTTTGACAAATGGTATTAAATACATAACCAAAGGAATTGAGAGCAACCACGAGTGAACTGACCATTCACCCCAATGAATCACCCATGAATCAAGATTTACATAATGATCCACCAGTGAACTACCCATTCACTTAACCCAACCAAGATTTTATAAAACTCTACCCCTCGTGTGAAATCACCGAGCATTGTCCATGACCGAGGACACGACTATTTGAATAGTTTTACACTCTACAGAGGTTGCACAACTGTACCCACACGATGTGATCATCTTCACGTTAAAAAAAATCACAACAAGGCTTTTACAATGATCCATCTCAACCCGATCCTACTCACTAAGATTTCGCCGTCGAGGAGGGTAACCCCCTAGTCAATAATTGCCCCCTCTTGCGCCACAACAACATCAGTAATGAAACTAAAGTTGAGACTTCACAAATTATTATGCCAGGTCTATCCCATACTAGACATGTGGTTTGCACAGTAAAGCTCAGATCAATGGCGCACAAAGTTAAGTCCTTAAATATTACCCAAGCGAAACATCCACATCCCTTGTGCATCCTGCACCCCCTTTACTGCACGATCATTCTCCCGAGTGAAAACCAAGTTTGTATAACCAATACCAATGACACTACCCATGTCATGGCAAATAGATTTTATAACTGTGGTTAACCACCGCGTTCAACTATATCATTAAATCAAGATTAATTATGATATGTGATGATAGACCCAACGTACTAGAAGGATGGCTAAGCAATTCTAACGTACAACCCATGTGACAACTAATATTGCATCACTAAATAATTTCCCATCCTATGGTGACAATGGAATCATGGCATTCAAATTATCAAGGATGAATTAATCAATTTGGACAATATCTACCAGTACAAGGGTTTATAATAAAATAGCGATGCATGATAATTTAAAACAAAGTAATACATAATAGATTTGAAAACTAGGTTCAATATGATCAAAGGACACGACTTGCCTTGGCCTTGCTCAGTTGACGGCTCTTGATCCTCGAATCCGGCTTCAGCTCCTTCGAAAGCGTGATCTAACGAGAGAGAAAACGAGATGAAACACAAAAACAAAATCAAATAAAATTCAAATGAACTCCAAAAACTTCAAAACCTGAACCAAAAGGTAGAGCTCAATTTTAGATGAATTTAGGAAAAAGAATCGGGTCAATCGGAGTTCGGACGAGGGAGAACGGGCTCTTGGAAAATCTAATTTGGGGAAAAGGCTGAAATTCGGAAAATGCACTTGCTGTGGACTCGGTGCATGGTAGGGCTTAGTCCACGGTAAACCCGGTGCACAGAATAGTACAGCTGACTGGGCTTGCTGATTAGGCTCTAGGGCTGACGTGGCCGACACATGGTGGGCTGACGTGGCTGGCAGACTCAGCTTCGGTCCACAGGTTCACGCTGACTTGCGGGCCCCGCATGTCAGAGGATCAGCTCACGGTGGGCACGGTGTGCGGGAAGGCGAAGCGGCACGACGTGGCTGGCGTCAGCGCTGTCGCACGCGGAGCGCGGGGCGCGAGGCGGGAGCGGGAACCGAGGTGACGTGGCGCAGCGGCGGTCGGCCGCCGGCGATCAAGTGGGGACGGCGGCGTAGCTAACCAGACGGGCGGTGGCGATCGGTGACTCACCGGTGGCGAAGACCCGACGGCCGGCGACGACCGACACCGAAGGCGACGACTTTGGCGGTGCATGACGAGGAATGGCGGAGGCGAGAGACTTGGCACGGCCGGCGACGAGCTCCGGCGGTGAGGGCGACGGCGCACGGCAGCGATGCCTGGAAAGTGAGGCGGCGGCTCGAGGGATGCGGAAGCCGAGGGGGCGGGGCTCGGCTTTTATACCCAGGGCGTCGAGGACTCCCAGGTGGACACGGCGCGGAGTTTGAGTCAGGCACGAACGCCGAGACGGAGACGACGCGAAAGGCGGCGGCAGAGAGACCACGAGGAAGACGATGAACAGTGCCAGGTGGTCCCAATGTGTGACACGTGGCTACTTGTGGATCGGACAGACAAGGGCAGACCGCACGGATGAACAGTGTGTGGTCTCCCCGATTGTTGACACGTGGCACGCATCGAGCAGGTCAAGGCGTGCGCGGTTTGGGCCAAGGCGAGGACGGGGTAGGCTGGGCTGAGGCAGGTCGGAGCGGGCCGACTTGGTGGGCTTCGGCCCACCGGCCATTTAGGGATTTTTTTGGATTTTCTTTTTCCAGAAATTCAAGTAAAGACTTTTGAGCTCTAGAAAATAGCAAATAACTCTAGAAAATTCCAAGAAAATTTCAGAAAATTCCTTGAGAATCAAGGGACTCAAATATAATATTTTTGACCAATGTTGATGTTTAGTTTAATCATATTAAATCTTTTTAATTAGTAAAAATTCCAATTAAGCTTTAATTAATTCCAGAAAAATACAAATGGGGAATTTTATTTTTAAAACTTTAAAAAGCTCTGAAAATCAGGATGTTACAAACCTCCCCCTTAAACGGAATCTCGACCCCGAGATTCTGGCTCTCTAAGGAATAGGTTTGGAAACTCCGCTCTAAGATCCTTCTCGCTCTCCCAGGTTGCTTCTTCCTCTGAATGATTGCTCCACTGGACTTTGCAAAAGCGAACGATCCTGCTTCTGGTTACACGCTCTGCCAGTTCCAAAATTTTGATAGGATGCTCTTTATAGGACAAATCCCCTTGGAGATCCACAGCCTCCACTGGCACTGCCTCCTCTGGCACTCTTAAACACTTCTTTAGCTGGGATACATGAAAAACATCGTGTATCCCGCTCAAGGTCTCAGGTAGCTCCAGCTAATATGCGACCTCTGCCTTGCGCTTTAAAATCTTGAATGGCCCCACGAACCTTGGCGCAAGCTTTCCCTTCATTTGAAATCTCTTAACACCTTTGAAGGGTGTGATCCTAAGGTACACGTAGTCATTTGGCTCAAAACTTAAATCTCTGCGACGAGTATCAGCATAACTCTTTTAGCTAGCCTGAGCTGTTCTTAACCTTTCTCTAATCAAACACACTTTCTCTTCTGCTTCCTGTAGACATTCTGGCCCAAAGATTAGTGTCTCCCTCATCTCTTTCCAATTGAAAGGGGTTCTACATTTCCTGCCATACAGAGCTTCAAACGGCGACATCTGTAAACTGGCCTAGTAACTGTTATTGTAGGAGAACTCTGCGAAAGGCAAGCAATTGTCCCACTTGGCTCCGTGATCCAATACACATGCTCTTAACATATCCTCCAGGATTTGATTTACACGCTCTGTCTGACCATCAGTTTGCGGATGATATGCTGTACTGAAATTCAAATGAGTGCCCATTGCTTCATGGAAACTACCCCAAAATCGTGAAGTGAACTACGACCCACGATCAGATACTATTCTCTTAGGTACTCCATGGAGACTCACAATCCTAGACATATACAACTCCGCCAACCTATCACCAGTATAAGTTGTTTTGACCAGGAGGAAGTGAGCGACCTTCATCAATCGATCCACAATTACCCATATTGAATCAAAGCCTTCCTTGGTTTTGGGTAAACCCGTAATAAAGTCCATTCCCACGTCTTCCCACTTCCACTTGGGAATTTTCAAAGGTTGCAGCAAACCTGCTGGTTTTTGGTGTTCATCCTTCACTCTTTGGCACACATCGCAAAGTGCTACGTACTCTACTATCTCACGCTTCATACCTGGCCACTAGTATTTGTCTTTAATTTCCTGATACATCTTGGTACTGCCTGGGTGAATTGAATATAATGACTCATGCGCTTCCTTAAGCAATAACTTCTTCAACTCACCCTTATTTGGTACGCACAATCGTGTCTTGTACCACATGATACCCCTGGTCATCCTCTACAAAGCCTGATGCTTTGCCTTCTTTTAAACCAACCTTGATTCGTTGAATATTTTCATCCTCAGACTGCGCTTGACGGATTTGACTATCTAGGGTCGGCTGCAAGTCCAAAGTAGCTAACATTCCTTCCTCAACCAACTCCAGACTGAGCTTTTGAAATTCCTTGTGTAAAGCTGGTTAGTTTACCTTGACCATCACTGTATTGCAGTACACCTTTCTGCTCAACGCGTCTGCCACCACATTGGTTTTTCCGGCGTGATGGTGGATCCCGATGTCATAATCCTTTATCAATTCCAACCATCTTCTTTGCCTTAGGTTGAGATCTGCTTGCGTGAAGATGTATTTCAGGCTCTTATGATCCGTGTAGATCTCACATCGATTACCCATTAGATAGTGATGCCATATTTTCAGGGCATGCACAACCGCTGCCAATTCCAAATCATGTGTGGGGTAGTTCTCTTCGTGTGGCCTCAACTGGCGTGATGCATAAGCCACCACTCTCTTGTCATGCATCAACACACACCCCAAACCTTTGCGGGATGTGTCAGTAGATTTCAAAGTCCTTCTTAATGTCTGGCAAAATCAGTACTAGTGCTGTTGTCAGACACTCCTTTAATTTCTGGAAACTCTTCTCGCACTCTGGCGTCCATTCAAACTTCTTTTCTTTCTTCAACAGTTGAGTGAGTGGTCGCACTACACTGGAGAATCCTTCAATGAAACGGCGGTAATAACCAGCCATTCCCAGGAAGCTTCTAACTTGAGTCACTGATGTTGGTGCCTTCCAAGTAAGCACATCTTTCACTTTACCTGGGTCAACTGCCACTCCTTCTACGGTCATGACATGGCCCAAAAACGCAATCTCCTTCATCCAAAATTCACACTTGCTGAACTTGGTGTACAACTTATGCTCTCGTAACCTTTGCAATACCATCCTCAAATGCTCTTTCTCATCTTTGGAGTAGATCAGAATGTCGTCGATAAACACGACAACGAACTTATTCAAGTAATCCATGAACACCTTTTTCATCAGGTACATAAAGTAGGTTGGGGCATTGGTTAAGCCAAAGGACATCACCGTGAACTCGTACAAACCATAACGAGTTGAGAATGTTGTCTTAGGTATATCCTCCGGACGAATCTTCATCTGATGGTATCCTGATCTTAGATCAATCTTGGAGAACACTCTGGCTCCTTTTAGTTGATCGAACAAGTCATCAATTTTGGGCAAAGGATACCTGTTCTTGATGGTAACTTCATTGAGAGCTCGGTAATCCACGCACATACGCTAGCTGCCATCCTTCTTTTTGACGAACAACACTGGTGCTCCCCACGGAGAGGTACTAGGCCTGACAGAGCCTTTATCCAACAGTTCTTGTATTTGCTTCTTCAACTCTGCTAACTCGTTGGTAGGCATTCGGTACGTTCTCTTGGAAATAGGTGATGTACCCGGTGCTAACTCATTTGCGAACTCCACTTCTCTGTGTGGCGGCATCCCAGGGAGATCATCAGGGAAAATATCTGGATATTCTCTGACAATTGGCACTTCCTCTAGCATGATCCCTTTACTTTGGCACACCATCAACTTTTCTGGCTGCTTCATGCTGGCTTCAAATTTCACTTTACTTCCGTCTGAACTGACCAAGGTGACGGCTCGGCTTCCACAATCCAACACAGCTTGATGCTTCTTGAGCCAATCCATACCCAGAATTACATCCAATGACTGGATAGCTAGCACAACCAGGTCAGCGGAGAACTCTACTCCTTGGATGGCTATCTTAACTTCAGGGCAGCCTAGGTTTGTACTCAACTCAGAGCCCGGGGATTGAACCAGTAAAATGGAACCAAGAGCAACAGTTTTCAACTTGTGCTTTAGAGCAAAACTTCGGGAAACAAACGAATGCGAGGCTCCATAATCGAACAAAACTGTGGCAGGAACTGAATTTACTTGAAACTTACCGATCACAACATCTGGCGCTGCCTGAGCCTCCTCTGCGGTGACATGGTTCACCTGACCACGCATTACGGTCTGCGATCCTCTGTTGGGTTGGCTTGATGCTTGAGGTGCTCCGCGTCCTGACCCTGACACAGGGATCCGATCTGGTGTAGCTCCCAAGTTGAAACGGACTGGTGTCAAAGCTAGATTCTGCGGGCATTTGTTGGCATAGTGTCCCGTTTCATGGCATTTGAAGCAAGTAACTGCTGTCACGGGCTTGGTAATCCTCTGTTGCTGACTTCCCACGGGAATTGGCTTCGACCCCGACAAGAACTGGCGAGGGGCTGGTGCAGGGGTTTTGAATCCCGACTACTGAGGGACACGGGCTGGCTGATATGTACTAAAGCGGATCCTCTGAGCCTGGTGCATCTGTGATCCCTGCTGCATCATCCTCCGCTTGCGAGATTCTTCTAACTCACGACGACTCTCCTCAATGAGCATTGCTTTATCCACCATATTTTGGAAACTGGCATAGTCATTTCCCACCACCTGAACTTTTAGGCCTGGGTTCAATCCTCTCTTGAACCTCTTCTGGAGAGCATCATCTGTGGCGATGTCCTCCGGAGCGTAGCAGGCTAGCTGAGTGAACTTATTGAGATATTCACTCACTGTCATGTTCTTCTGCTGCAACTCCTGAAATTCCTCCTTCATTTCAATCACCCCATCCAGAATATGGGCATGACGAAAAGCTACTGCGAACTCAGCCCAGGTGATACTATCTTGGTCTTCATGTTCAGCACAGTAATTTTCCCACCACTCTGCTGCAGCTCCTTCTAGCTAGTGGGCTGCGTACAGCACCTTCTCGCGATCCGTACACTGAGCGAGGTTAAACTTCCTCTCCACTGAGCGCATCTAGTCATCGGCTTCCAAGGGCTCGGAAGACCGTGAATAGGTGGGTGGCCTTGTCCTCATGAACTCTGCGAATTTAGACTGCTGGCGAACTGGTTGGGGGCATTGCCATTTCTTGATTCTGCCGGTTCATCATTGCGTTCATGTTCTGCATCATGGTATTCATCAACTGAGTCTGGGTAGCCATGAACTGACTCAAGGTCGGATCTAGACCAGTTAGAGTAGCATACTGTTCTTGGGTTGCTTGATTTCCATTACTACCCTCTGGGTCTTGATTCATTTGACTACGCCCTGCGGAGTTCCGGGTATCAACCATTCTATTCTGCTCTGAAAAGAAAGTCCACTTTGCTTGAGAACTGGCTTCACAAGGCTTAATAGGTAAGAGGGAAAAGCAGATACAAGCGGTAAATTCGTCTGAGGGGGATAACTAATGGCAATCCTAAACTAAGCAAATACTTAGTCGAAGAGCTAACAAAAGAACCAAATAAATTGCTCCAATCAAAAGGGTTGACGTGACTGCAACATATTGCTTTTGAGGGCAAAAATGCAGCTCACATCACAATCAATTACAAATAAAACACCACTTCCTAATCGTCACTATCCTATGCAAAGGTCTAATCTTCCGGCTCCCACTCGGGTTCTGCTAGGTACGGCGTGTGCAGTTCTTCCTCGGAGACGCTGTAGACCACCCATCTGTTGCGAACTCGTGGTGCATGCACTCCTGCTGGGATGATGTGCTGGGAATACTCTCGACCATCGTCTGACATGTGTTGCCTCCCCTCCGAACTAGGCGGTGAAGGTGAAGGCAAGGGTGTCGGTGTCTGCGGTGAATACTCCTCTTGTCCGTACTTCTCCTTGAACTTCCGAATGAGCTTGACCAAACTGATCTTGTACAATTTGCAGAGGTGACGGATGGCCTTGTGCGCGGCTCCTTGTGCTAACCTCTCTCCGCAAGCACTCGTGTACTTGTAGCTGTGGTGTAGCACTTGACCGCCGATCTTGGTGGTGAAGTATAGCCTGGTGACGTGCCCAATACGTGGTTTTCTTGCTCCTTCATCGATGGTGCTATAGATTGGTGTTCTCTTAAATCCAAGGCAATACGGAAGAAATTCTGCGACATCTACAGGGTGGTATGAGATGGGAGTTAGTTTTAAACAATGATTTTTGTAAAATTTTAGGCAAGAGATAGGAAACCCTAAGAACAAGGGAAGAGAGTAGAGAAATTACTAGATATCAAGTTTAGGGGTTTTGTTTTTAGAAAATAAGTTTCGAATTTTTTTGGATATGACGACAAGGCTAACTAGGGCTTCGTCCTACAGTCGATATGGCTCTGATACCACCTTTGTCGAGACCCGAATATGCAAATCCGGACTCTCCTGTGTATTCTGCACTAGTCCAGGATCACGCTAGTGCACACAGTGTAAACAAAGATAAATATCATCCACATCACGATATACTAAGAAAAATCCGAATTATATTAATAACTATTAGGGTACGACCTTATGGCCAAGCTTACAATTAATAGCCTGAAGGGCTTAAAGAAACTAGCAGCAGAAAACAAAATAAACTCATAAGCCATTCGACATGCCCACAGGCAATCGACTGGGAAGCGAAGTCCTATTCCGTGAAGTCGTCGAAGTACCCTCCCTCTAACAACTCCTGCTGATCTGGTCCTTCTTCCTCAACAGAGCAAATATGGATGAAGCCGTGAGTACATAGAGTACTCAGCAAGTCGTTTATAACAAAGTATGCAATATAGTATGCAAGGATTACCAAAGGATGGCTAAAAGGTTAATTTTGCAGAAAGCAACAATTTAAAGTAAATACAATAAATAGATTGTAAAGCAAACTTTGACAAATGGTATTAAATACATAACTAAAGGAATTGAGAGCAACCATGAGTGAACTAACCATTCACCCCAATGAATCACCCATGAATCAAGATTCATATAATGAACCACCAGTGAACTACCCATTCACTTAACCCAACCAAGATTTTATAAAAACTCTACCCCTCGTGTGAAATCACCGAGCATTGTCCATGACTGAGGACACGGCTATTCGAATAGTTTTACACTCTATGGAGGTTGCACAATTGTACCCACACGATGTGATCATCTTCACGTTAAAGAAAATCACAACAAGGCTTTTACAATGATTGAGGACAATTGTCACAACAAGAAAATCACAACAAGGCTTGCACAATTGTCCATGACTGAGGACACGGCTAAGGTTTCGCCGTCGAGTATTGTAACCCCTAGTCGATAATTGCCCCTTCTTGCGCCACAGCAACATCAGTAATGAAACCAAAGTTGAGACTTCACAAATTATTATGCCAGGTCTATCCCATACGAGACATGTGGTTTGCACGGTAAAGCTCAGATCAATGGCGCACAAAGTTAAGTCCTTAAATATTACCCAGGCGAAACATCCACATCCCATGTGCAACCTGCACCCCCTTTACTGCACGATCATTCGCCCGAGTGAAAACCAAGTTTGTATAACCAATACCAATGACACTACCCATGTCATGGCAAACAAGTTTTATAACTGTGGTTAACCACCACGTTCAAGTATATCATTAAATCAAGATTAATTATCACATGTGATGATAGACCCAACGTACTAGAAGCATGGCTAAGCAATTCTAAACGTACAACCCATGTGACAACTAATATTGCATCACTAAATAATTTCCCATCCTATGGTGACAATGGAATCATGGCATTCAAATTATCAAGCATGAATTAATCAATTTGGACAATATCTACCAGTACAAGGGTTTATAATAAAATAGCGATGCATGATAATTTAAAACAAAGTAATACATAATAGATTTAAAAACTAGGTTCAATATGATCAAAGGACACGACTTGCCTTAGCCTTGCTCAGTTGACGGCTCTTGATCCTCGAATCCGGCTTCAGCTCCTTCGAAAGCGTGATCTAACGAGAGAGAAAACGAGACGAAACACAAAAATAAAATCAAATAAAATTAAAATGAACTCCAAAAACTCAAAAAACTGAACGAAAAGGTACAGCTCAATTTTATATGAATTTAGGAAAAAGAATTGGGTCAATCGGAGTTCGGACGAGGGAGAACGGGCTCTTGGAAAATCTAATTTGGGGAAAAGGCTGAAATTCGGAAAATGCACTGTGCTGTGGACTCGGTGCATGGTAGGGCTTAGTCCACGGTAATCCCGGTGCACGGAATAGTACGGCTGACTGGGCTTGCTGACTAGGCTCTAGGACTGACGTGGCTGGCTGACTCAGCTTCGGTCCACGGGTTCACGCTAACTTGCGGGCCCCGCATGTCAGAGGATCTGCTCACGATGGGCGCGGTGTGCGGGAAGGCGAAGCGGCACGGCGCGGCTGGCATCAGCGTTGACGCCCGCAGAGCGCGGGGCGCGAGGCGGGAGTGGGGACCGAAGTGACGTGGCGCAGGCGGGCGGGCTGACCGGCGGTCGAGCGGGGACGGCGGCGGAGCTAACCGGACGGGCGGCGGCGATCGGTGACTCACCGGTGGCGAAGACCCGACGGTCGGCGATGACCGACACCAAAGGCGACGACTTTGGCGGCGCACGACGAGGAACGGCGGCGGCGAGAGACTCAGCGAGGCCGGCGACGATCTCCGGCGGTGAGGGCGACGGCGCACGACAGCGATGCCCGGAAAGCGAGGCGGTGGCTCGAGGGATGCGGAAGCCGAGGGGGTGGGGCTCGGCTTTTAGACCCAGGGCGTCGAGGACTCCCAGTCGGACACGGCGCGGAGTTTGAGTCGGGCACGAACGCCGAGACGGAAACGACGCGGAAGGCGGTGGCGGAGAGACCGTGTGGAAGACGATGAACAGTGCCAGGTGGTTCCGATTGTTAGGAAACCTGGACTCTATCCAGAGTCCTGATCTAATTGGGCACCCCACCGTAGACTATAAATAGGGACCTAGACCCCCCTCATTATGTACACCGATGAATGAAAGCAATAAAGAAAGCCCAGGAATTCTCTCTATCTCTCTGTGTGTTCAATCTATTATTCTGTGATTCTATGATTGATTCGTTCTTGTTCTAAACAGAGGAATCGCTCGGACTGGTCGCGAGCGATGGTTCCTCAACACGTTATCAGCACGAATTCGCTCCGGTGAACGAGGTAATCATCGAAGCACAGATTGAATTTTCTAGATCGCTTTTGAATCTGTATTTTCTTTTTGCGTTCTAGATTGAATCTCTACGGTGCAAATCCGCCCTAATCTACCGCGAGCAGACTTGAAGTCGCCGGCACAATGCCGATCGGTAGATTGTGAAACGGGGTAGATGTTGATTGCACTGTAGATTAAAAACGATGCAAATCCGTCCCTAATCTACCGCGAGCAGACTTGAAGTCGCCGGCACAATGTCGATCGGTAGATTGCGAAAATGGGGTAGATGTTGATTGCATCGTAGATTAGAAACGAAATTTTTGCATGGTGTTGTCTGATCCTGCATGATCTCAGCATAAGAAAATCTGGTATCACATCTTCTGTTTTGCTCTATTCGGCATCACAAACAAACAAACATAAAAAAAAGGGAAGAGGAGGCACGACTCGCGCGAAACGCGCACCGCCAACCACCGCCGCGGCGGCCACCGCGCCGCGCGCGCGCTGCGCCCGCGCTCGCCGCGCCGACGGCCTCGGCCCATCCACCACCGGCCGCGACGCTATCCGACCAGCGCCGCCGGCGTCCGGCCCGCAGCCGGCAAAGACCTCTGTCCGTGTAGGCCATCACCCCGTATGGGCTATCGACGCCGCCGCGCGGCCTCGGCCTTGGTTGTCGCCGCGCGCGCATGGCGCCACAGCCACCTCGGCGCTTCGCCGGCCCCACACCGCCTCTGCCGGCCTCCGGTCCCTCCGCCGCGCCCGCATGGCGTTGCTCCGTCGCGCGCCTCGCGCCGACCGCCGCTCGGCCTTCCATGCCGCCGCACCGCGCATGCGCTGCTCCCAAGCCGCTCCCGCCGTCGGCCGTGGCCTCGCTGCGCTGCAGCGCTCGCGTCGCTCCTCCCGCCGCCGGCCGTAGCGCTGCGCTGCGCACGCGCCGCGCAGCACCACCGCGCTGGCGCTACCGCCGGCGCCGAACCGGCATTGGCCGCCGTCCGAGCCGGACCGGCGCCGCGCGCGCGCTGCGCGCTTGCGCCGCCACCGCCGAACCGGCTTTTGGCGCCATCCTCGCCGCGACCACCGCGCCGAACCGGCCCTTGCTGCCGCGCCGAACGGCCATGAGCGCCGCCACTCGCCGCCCCGCTTCGCCTGCAATGCGCCGCCGGCCGCTCCCACGACGGTGCCGCCAAGCCGCCGCCTCGGTCGGCCCCTCCGTTGGCGCGCGCTTGCCCGCCACCGCCCGCACCGCCGTGACCGCCCTCACGACCGACCGGCCACCCGGGTATAAGCCACCGCCGCCTCTGGTCAACGGGGTAGGGGAAACCCTACCCCACGGCTTGGTAATAGCCCGAATGGGCCTGGTGGGCCGGCCTGCTAAAATGGGCCAAAACAGGCCCGGGGGGATGAATGAGCCAGGCAAAGAAAAAAAAGGGGGGAACTCGGCCGATGTGGGTCATGGCAAACTTACAGAAAAGCCCACGGAGTCCTGTATATTACCGAAAAGGCCCTTAACAATTTGATTTAAGTCCCAAATTTTGCAGAACAGGCCTCGTAGTTCCGAAAATTACGTATAAGCCCTCAAATTTACGAGTGGGTCCAGAATTTTGCAGAAAACCCCTCGGTAAATCAGAAAATTGCGCGAATTTTTCTCTGAATTGAATAATTTGCGTAAAAACCCTCTGGAATTGCAGAATTTGCTGAAATTTCATATTTTAGCATAAAAGGGCCTCGAGAATCCAAATTTTGCATTATTTTTCGCTTTTGAAGCTTATTTATTTATGCCATTATTATTCTCTGTATTTTCTGTATTTGTTTACTGTTTTGGTTAATTGTAATTGCTGAAAATTGCTTTTAATCACTGAAATTAGCAGTAAAATTATAGAAAATGCATAGAAAATTATGAAACATTATGAGAACCTTTTGTACCATTTATTTACCCGCAGTGAATTATTCCGTGCATGTCTACTGGCAGTAGACTTATACACATTTAGATGACTAGCATCACGAACTGCGAGTTCGAGGAGCTGGCCCAGCATGGCCAAAACTATCTGACGTAGGCATCCAATGTCGAGATTGTGCTTGGAGCCAAGAAGCTCCGCGCTGCTATTGGGATTGGCGGACTGAATGACGCTTAACCCACACCTGAGGATAATGATCAGGCACTCCATTTTCTTAGGTACCACCTCTGCCTCACTCTCAAGAATGAGTATATGGCGGAGAAAAGCACGCTAGCACTCTGGACCGCACTCAAGAAGCGGTTTGAGAGGCTGAAGTACACCATTCTTCCTCAGCGAGCGCACTTTCGACGGCGGTCGGGAGTACAGATTACGCCTTGCACAGGATTTGTACTAATCTTCAACTCTGTGACAAGCAGATCACAGATGAGCAGAAGATTGAAAGAACCCTATCCACCTTCCACCCAAATGCAGTACAATCCGCCCGCAACTATCGTCATGACGGCTATAAGGAATTTGCCGAATTGATTGATATGATGCAGGTTGCGGAGGCTCATGACGAAGTTCTCCGCAAGAACTAAGTCACTCAGCCATCTGGGAGCTCCATTGGCCGTAAAGCCAACGACGGGAGCAACAAGGTACGAAAGCCCTTGATAGAGAAAAAGGGGAAGAAAGGGTAAGACCGTAGCCCAGAAAGGCAAATCAGATGCTCCACGTGAGAATAAGGCTAGCAAGCCAAAACAGGATGGCAAAGGGCACATGAAGCCCATTCTGCATTAGTTGAGGGGGAGCATTCTGAGCAGCTGCCTGAGCTGATGGTGTTTGAGACCATTACGACAGCAGTACCCCTCTCGACCTAGAAGCAGCCACCGTCATGATTTCTTTTGAAGAGAATGTCACCCCGAGAGAATAGCAGAAGAAGTCTAGTGCACAGAATGCATTTAGACTTTAATTGTCATTTATTTTGTGTGGAAAATATGTTAGAATTTGCATGGATGGTACTTAAGAATTGTTATTTTCTCGTGATGGTTGGATGATATTTGAAGAATTCATTCATTTATTCAGTTAATGATGGCATGATATGTTCTGATATTGGAGTATTTTATCTATGTGTTGATTGTCTTCTCATGCATATTAATAAAATACCCTATATTAGAACACGTGTAGCGCCCTATGAAGGAAGTGTGCTTAGGCAGCAGCGGCACAACGAATACCATCTTAAGAGAGACTAAGTATTTCCAGTCGATCCGTAAGAGCAATGGCAGCCTTACGACAATCGCCGGAAGCGATGCGTGTATAATCGGTTCCGGAAGAGCCACAATTATACTTCCCATGGGCACAACTTTGGTCATTGAAGAAGCCTTATTGTACCCAGAATCGGCTAGAGCTCTCCTAAGTTTTAAGAATATCCGCGCAAATGGTTTCCATGTTGAGACTGAAAAGAGTACGGTAAGGAATACCTGCTCATTACGAAGCGCAAAGAGAACAAAAAATTATATTAGAAAACTTTCTTCACTTGAAACTTGGCTATATTATACCAACATTAAAGCGCCTGCAGCGTACACTATACTGAAGACAGTGTTTAGAAGCTCTGAACTCTTCTGTCTATGGCATGACGGATTAGGCCACCCAAGTCTTCGGATGATGAGAAATATAATAAATAACTCGCATGGGCATAATATTAATGTGAAGTATTTTCCGAATCATGAAGATTTTGTGTGCCCTGCATGTGCCACCGGGAAACTAATAACTAGACCCTCCACTCTGAAAGTGAAGGATGAAGTCCCTGCATTCCTGGAACGCATCCAGGGAGATATTTGCGGTCCTGTTCAGCCCGTCTCAGGGCCATTTAAGTTTTTCTTGGTGCTCATTAACGCTTCATCGAAGTGGTCGTATGTGGGTTTATTGTCCACAAGAAACCACGCCGTTGCAAAATTGATCTCACAGATCATCCGCATCAGAAATGTGTTCTCTGATCATCGCATCAAGTCCATCAGAATGGACAACGCCGGAGAATTTACTTCAAAGGCATTTGATGATTATTGCATGGCAATGGAAATTGCAGTTGAGCATTCGGTACCGCATGTCCATACCCAGAATGGTTTGGCAGAGGCTTTAATCAAGAAAATTAAATTTATTGCCCGACCTTTTGAAGAATTGTAATTTGCCAGCCACATGTTGGGACACGCAGTCCTACATGCAATGAATCTCATCAATTTTAGACCATTGGCCTACAACATCCATTGACCTATGCAACTAGCGCAATGGTCACCACCGAAAATTTCCCAACATAGGGGGAGGAAATCAACCCCTTGATGAAAAATATCGGGAAATTACGTGGCAAACCATGGGAATCTATGCAGATAACCCGCGCACTAGTGAAACAATAGAAGTCCAGAAGACAATTGATTTGCAAGCATTAGCAAATCAGCTGCATGATCACTTTAGTGATTTGAAGAGCGTGACTAAGTCGCATGTGTCTGCACGCACTGCACCGGAGAGGGTTGAAATACCAAAGAAAGCAGAAGGTATCCCTAATCTCGTCCAGAGGCCTCAGAAAAATAAAAAAGAGGATGAGAACTCCGGTTCCTCGAATCCTTAGTAACTGGGGACGCCTGGTGAAAAAGGATAAGAGAGATTTATCACAGCTGATCACTGAAGTCCCCCAGAATGAGAAGGGGAGCCAGTTGAGACCTGGCACAAGTATGACACCTTCAGAAAAGGGTATACCGGATCTGAATATCCCCATCGGCATGGATGTGTGCGCACACATCGGAGCCGAAAAACTAAAGGGACTTGCCACCACAATTGAAAGAAGCGATGTGCAAGGTAAAGCTCCAGCAGGTTTATCGCTCCGGAAGAAGCGACTCATGAAGAAATAGCTATAAATTATGTGCACACGGAGAGTCCTGAATAGGACAACAGCTAATATCGATATCTACTTCGCAAAGAAAATTGCCACCATCATCGATCTTGATCCCGAGCCCGCATCGCTCACTGAATGTAAGAAAAGATCAGATTGGGAAGATTGAAGAAGGCAATAGCAACCGAATTGCTATCTCTGAATAAAAGAGAGGTGTTTGGGCCGTATGCGCACACCTCCCCACATACACCCTGTTGGGCACAAGTGGGTATTTGTTCGAAAGAGAAATGAAAGAAATGAAGTAGTGAGATACAAAGCAAGACTGTAGCCCAAGGTTTCACTCAACGTCCCGGAGTTGATTATGAAGAAACCTACTCCCAGTCATGAGTGGAATTACCTTTAGATACTTGATCTCAATGGCGGTGAACTTGAATTTAGAAATGAAATTGATGGATGTTGTGATCTGCATACCTTCTGAGAACTTGGATTCGAGATTTACATGAAAGTCCTGAAGGAATTCCTCTCCAACCAAGACAGAGCAAATAGAAATCATGCAGTGTGAAACTCGAAAAGTCACCGTATGGACCAAAACAATCTGGAAGAATGTGGCATAATCGCTGAGCGACTTTCTCTGCAAGAAAGGCTACACGAACAATGAAGACTGTCCTTGTGTATTTATACAATGATCCTGAATGGATTACGTATAATCTCTGTATGTAGATGATCTGAATATCATCGGGACACCAAGACATAAAAGAAGCAAGCTCCTACTTGAGTCGAATTTGAAGTGAAAGATTTGGGCAAGACCAAGTTTTGCTTAGGCTTGCAGCTTGAGCATGTCCTGAAGGAGTCTTGGTACATCACGACCTACACCTGAAAGGTGCTCGAAAGGTTTGGCTTTGAGAAGGCATTTCCTCGAAAGTACCGATGATCGGTGAGGTCTTTACAGAAGAAAAAGATACTTTCCGACCAAGGGAAGAGGGGAGGAAGTCCTGAACTGAATTCCCATACTTGAGTGCAGTGGGAGCACTCATGTATTTAGCAAACTGCACTAGACCGGACATTGCATTTGCCGTGAACCATTAGCAAGGTACAGTGCAGAGCCCACCAAAAGGCATTGGCAGGGTATAAAGGAAATTTTCCGATACCTCCAAGGTAGCAAGGACCTCGGATTGTTTTACAGAAAGAATTAAGATCTGAACTTGATTGGCTATGCAGATGATGGGTATCTATCAGACCCGCATACCGCTAAGTCACAAACAGGCTATGTATTCCTGTGTGGTGGAACTGCAATTTCATGGAAATCGTCTAAGCAAAGCCTGGTAGCTACTTCGACGAACCACTCGAAATTATAGCATCAGATGAAGCCGCACGAGTGCGCTTGGCTCCGCCGAATGATTCACCACATCCAGCAGTCATGTGGGATGAACATTGTGCAAACCCCCACAATTATCTATGAAGATAATGCAGCTTACGTTGCACAAGTGCAAACGGGCTATGTGAAGAGTCATCTCACAAAGCATATCAATCCCAAGTTCTTCTATGCACATGAATTGCAAAAGATGGACGAGATTAAAGTACTGCATACTAAGTCATGTGAAAATCTCGCAGATTTATTCACTAAGTCACTCCCCGCATCTAGCTTTGAAAGGTGCGTGCGTGGAATTGGAATGATGAGACTTAGAGAATTGCAGAATTCAGGGGGAGAATTCTCACAAGTCCGCTAATAAATCTTGATCATGAAGATTAAGTACCCAAAAATAAAGTCTTGCAGACCAAATGAATTTGGGTGAATTGTACTCTTTTTCCCTTGTCGAGTTTTCCATGAAGTTTCTCGACCAAGGTTTTTAACGAGGCAATTCATGCATCGCAACATCACATGTATCATGTACTCTTTCTCCAAATTTTTCCCACTGGGTTTTTATGGAGTTTTGACGAGGCATGAGCATGTTGGGTGAGTGCCCAAGGGGGAGTGTTAGGAAACCTGGACTCTATCCAGAGTCCTGATCTAATTGGGCACCCCACCGTAGACTATAAATAGGGACCTAGACCCCCCTCATTATGTACACCGATGAATGAAAGCAATAAAGAAAGACCAGGAGGTCTCTCTATCTCTCTGTGTGTTCAATCTATTATTCTGTGATTCTGTGATTGATTCGTTCTTGTTCTAAACAGAGGAATCGCTCGGACTGGTCGCCAGCGATGGTTTCTCAACACCGATGTGTGACACGTGGCTACTTGTGGATCGGACAGACGAGGGCAGACCGCACGGATGAACAGTGCATGGTCTCCCCGATTGTTGACGCGTGGCACGCATCGAGCGGGTCAAGGCGGTCGCGGTCTAAGCCGAGGCGGGGACGGGGTAGGCTGGGCCGAGGTAGGTCAGAGCGGGCCGGCTTGGTGGGCTTTGGCCCACCGGCCATTTACGGATTTTTTTGGATTTTCTTTTTCCAGAAATTCAGGTAAAGACTTTTGAGCTCTAGAAAATAGCAAATAACTCCATAAAATTCCTATAAAATTCTAGAAAATTCCTTGAGACTCAAGGGACTCAAATATAATATTTTTGACCAATTTTAATGTTTATTTTAATCATATTAAATCTTTTTAATTAGTAAAAATTCCAATTAAGCTTTAATTAATTCCAAAAATACAAATGGTGAATTTTATTTTTAAAACTTTAAAAAGCTCTGAAATTCAGGATGTTACAGGCGTGGTGCCGGCCATGCTGCGGGCATCCCTTCGACCTCATTCGTAGTATTGCCGTAGCCTGTCTGCTTTCCACATGTGGTAGAGAGTCTGCCCTTCCAACGTCGCTAGGCGATATGCTCCACGCTGCAAAGCCGCAGCGACGATGTAGGGGCCCTCCCACTTGGACTCGAGCTTGCCTACGGTCGCTGCACGAAGCGCCATCTTGAGGATGAGGTCTCCCAGCTGGAATTCGTGCGAATACATGGCGCGATCATGCACACGTGCCACTTAGCGCGCATACTTCGCGACATGCTGGATGGCGCACGGGTGGAGAAGTGGTGGCCACTGGCAAGGTCTGGCCCGGTCCTCGCCGGCGCCGGAGCAGAAGATGGGGGAGGAAAGCAAAAGGAGGCAAAGGGCAGAAGCAAAGCCGGGCTTGGTTTGAATCTGGGGCGGCAGCTAGGGTTTGTAGGCTAGTGGGGGATTTTGGCAATTTGCGAATTAGTCCTCGTAGTTTCTGACATTTGCAACCAAGTCCTTCCCCCAATTGATTTCTTCTGTTCTGACCCTCTAGAAGTCCGATTTCATTGCGGTTTGATCGTACGCATTCGTGACGACACGTATAGCTGTACGGAGTAGTCCTAAAAGTCCAGATTTGTTGTTTATGCGCCTAGATCGCGCCGGCCTGTGGAAAATTGCAAAAAATATAAAATGGTCCAATTCGAGCAATTAATTTTGGAAAAGCATGTAAATGATGATAAATGATCTCAAAATTCAAAAAATATGAGGGTAAAATGACGGGTAAATATATGTAAAAATGACGCATGTCAGATATTAATAAAGACTTCATTCCCTTGGTGTTTCCCCAATTATTCTCTGTGGATTGGTTGCGTGGATTGCATTGATGATGATTATTATTTCTCAACAGTGGGGAATCCGTGTGTACCTACACAGGCCATGTGGAAACAAACGGTCTGTGTCGGCTGGTGGTTTTAGAAGGGAGGGGAGCTCTTTTCCCCTCATTTCCTCTCCTCTACACCTCCCTCTCCTCCTTCCCCTTCACTACCTCCACCCACAACTCTGGCGAGCCCAGCATGGCTAGACACGTCCTCGGTGAGCCCAAGCCTTGGATGTCAGACCCAGATATACAAATATCTGAACCCTCTATAATCCACGCTAATCCAGGAATAGCTAGCACATACAGTCACAAAAATGATACAGTTCACACATATCTTTATTAATATCAAAGTTCAAAAATCACAAAGGTGCTCAAGGCTAAAGAAAAAGTATAGCGGAAAGCAAAAATTAGTAGTAGGCCCATCGACTTCACCCGCAGGTAGCCGACTGGGGAACGATCCGTATTCATTGAAGTCCTCTCCATCACAGTACTCAAATCCTGAACCACGAAGAATGAATGCGTACTCATAACAGAAGTAATGCATGCAAGTTTTTGCCAAGGCGAAGGCTAAGGGTTTAACTTTGCATAAACCATCTTGTTTTGAAGAATATCATTTTATTTTTCCAAAGCATTTTTCAAAACGTAATGTTAACTTTTGAATATTTGAATAGCTGCTAAAGTTAAGTATGGACACCTGTCACATACTCTAGACACGGACACCAATCCGGAGGCTTTTCCACAAAGAAATCATGGACACCAATCTAATGATTCCAAAATATTTTATTTAAAAAGAGGTTTTTATAAAACAAAGCTCTAATCCATGAAAGGCCCATGAAAGGCATCGCTCTACCTGCCCATGACCGCACGCTCGGCTATTCGAATAGTTTTTACTCTGTAGATGTCATATAACTTTAGTCACAAGATATGGTCAACTAATACTATCCGCAAACACTCAACATGTTAGAGTGCAACTAAGATAACCATAAGAGGCCTTTACAATGTTTAACCCTAACAGGCCCGGCCCTGAGGGGGGGCGAGCGGGGCGGCCGCACCGGGCCCCCAAAATTCAGGGGCCCCCAATCCCCCATATACATAGTATATATACTATGTATACTATCCATCTTCCGAATTCCCAGCCAGGCCGACTTCTCGTCTTCGGTCTTCTTTCTGAAATCTGACTTACCGACTTCTTAGTTCTTCCGTGATTCCGTCTAGCCGTCTAGGGCACGCCGCACGCCGCGCCGAGCCGCGGAGGGTGGCCGTCTCTCTCTCCGCCCGTCCGCCATGCTAGTGCCGTCTCGACAGTGAACGGTCTCGTCTGCGAGGCGAGTAGGCGACACCGCGACAGGCGAGCCGAGCGGAGCGAGCGATCAGCCGTGGAATTCCCAAACCAGCAGGTCCACATCTACATCACTTTATCATTGCTTCTTGTAGTTTGCATATTAGGAATTTTTTAATCAATAATTAGTGCTTTGTAGTTACTAATTATACTATTGTTCTTTATATTTTCAGTACCACGTCATCTAGAAAATATGCATCCGGCAGTGAAAAAAGAAAAAAGATGAAACGAAAAAAGAGGAAACGAAAAAAGAGGAAACGAATAGAAAAAAGAGAAATTTTTAAGGTAATATCTATAAACTCTTTGATATGAATTTTTTCTTTAATACATAACGCATTTTAAGTGTTTGTTGGTAAAATTAGATACATATATATGTGTGTATGTAGATTTATATTTAGATATTTATACTAGGTCCCCCTATTTCTAGTTTCGTCTCGGACCTCTAAAATCCGAGAACCGGCCCTGAACCCTAACTTGGCTTTGCCCGCTAAGGATTCATTTAACCTGGATCGCACACCCGAGTGAAACCCCTCTTGCGCCTTGCGCAACTCACGCAAACATCATATCCACTGTATTACCAAAATTAGGATCTCACAAATTAGTTGACCAAGCCGTACCTATTTAGACTTATGGTTATACTATCCATGTCTTGCGACAAGCAGCTCAAAGACCAGGTCCTTATATGGCCGTGCGAGACTTCACACAAACCCATCCATGCAATCACTGCACCTTTCTATGCCATCCACTCGCCCGGACCCAATTTTTTAGTTTTCAAGGACCATTGCACACAAATGCTAAGTTTTGAGTAAAACAACTTTTACTTTTAAATCATAATTGGCTCAAAAACCCACAAGTCCTAAATTGGGGTTTAAGCATGACTAAGCATAAATAATCTAAATTTGTTTTTACTAAGGTAACAAAAGATGGTACTTAAAATTTACAAATGTGGGGATTATATTTCAAATGGGGTATTTAACTAAATTTCAAACAAGAATTAACATAAGTTTGAGCAAACATAAGCATGCATAATACTTTAAAACATTAAATAATTAATATAAATTACTAGAATCAAACATGATCAAATGGATGTAACTTGCCTTGCTAAGGGGGAGGATCATGCTCAAAGAATTTAACGTAGTCAGGCTCTTCGGGAAACTCTGAATCTAATGAGAGAAACAAACCAAATTAAATTCAAATAAAATCCAAAAACAAAAAACTAGGCAAATTTAGAAAGATTAGGATTTTAGACAAATTTAGAAAAAAAAAGAACAGGCACAAACAGAGTTAGAATGGAGGAGAATAGCTCCTCCGAAGATTTAATTCAAAGAAAAAGATAAAGAAAATACTATTCACAAATTTGTAGAATTTTTAAATTATTTTTCTACTGAAAAAGGCTATTATGACATCAACATGATGTCAACAAACCAATTAACTAAATTTTGGAATTATTTTCCAAAAGAAAGTCTAATTGAGTCATTGACAACCTTCTAAGGGTAATTGATGTCAAAAACTGTGGATGCCACACAGCAGTGAGACCTTAAGATAAACATAACTATTCACCTCAAAGCTCAGATCACATTGACGATGATTGACATAGCTCTTTTGATGAGATTGGGCTTCCTTTAGCCGGCATTTAATAGCATCAACACATTCTTGTGCTTCTTGGATGATAGCAGGCCCAAAGAATAGCTTTTTGCCTACCTCAGACAAGGATATGGGTTCAGCACTTCTGCCCATAAAGTGCTTCAAATGAAAACATTTGAAGACTTGATTGGAACCTATTGTTGTAAGAAAATTTGGCATATGCCAAGCATTTCTCCCAGTCCGTACCATAGGACAGCATGCATGCTCTTGGCATGTCTTCTAGAATCTAATTAGTTCTTTCTATTTGACCCCCCATTTATGTGTGGAATGTCATGCTAAAGAATAGCTCGTGTAAGTTTTCCCAAAATTGTGAGGTAAACTAAGAGCCTCTATTAGAAGTTATCATCTTTGTCACGTCATGCTATTGGACAATATTGGTCATATAAAGTTTAGCTAATTTGACCCCACGATATTTGGTGTTAATTGGAATGAAATAGGCTACTTTGGTCAAAATGGTCAACAATGACCCATATCAAGTCATGTCCATTGTGGGTTTTCGGCAGGCTAGTAATGAAATCTATACCGATGTCATCCCACTTCCACTCAAGAATGTTCAAGGGCAGGAGAAACTCCACTGGTTGCTGGTGCTTTGCCTTGATTTGTTCGTACATGTCGCATATGGCAACATGTGCAGTGATTTCCCGTTTCATTTTGGGCCACCAGAATTATTCTTGGAAATCCTGGTACATCTTCATACTTCCGAAATGGATGGAGAGTGGTGTATCATGTGCTTCTCAGAGGATTAACTTCCTTGAACACTTGGTTATTTGGGATATATATATATATATATAGCTGTTGTCCATGCATAACCACTCTGTTGGCATTTTCAGTGAACCCCGACTTTCCAGCATTTTGCAATTTGCGCTTGATTTCAGCGATTACTTGATCTTCAAGTTGAGCAGCTTTAATCTAGGGATTAGAGGGAAGGTTGTAGCACTAGGGAAGCAATGAAACCTTCCTCAACCATCTCCAGGTTGAGTCTCCAAAACTCTTCATGCAATGTCGGTTAATTCACTTCCATAAACGAAGTAATGTAGTGAAGCTTTCGGCTGAGAGTATCAGCTATGATGTTGGCTTTACCTGGGTCGTAATAGATGCAAGATCATAGTCTTTGATCAATTCAAGCCACCTTCATTGCCTTAGGTTCAGATCAGGTTGCGTGAAGAAATATTTCAAACTTTTTTGATCGGTGTAAATTTTGCACCAACCACCGATAGGTAATGTCTCCAAATTTTGAGAGCACGAACCATGACTAGCAATTCCAATCATGAGCTGGATAATTTACTTCATGAGGTTTCAATTGGTGGGAGGCATAAGCCATGAACTTGCCCCCTTGCATCAACACATAGTCAAGGTCATGATGAGAAGCATCACAATACACAACAAAGCTTTTGTGTATATCGGGCAATACGAGCACTAGGGCCATTATGAGTTGATTCTTTAATTCATAGAAGCTTTCTTCACACGCTGCTGATCACTCGAACATCTTTTCCTTCTTCAAGAGCTGGGTCATTGATCTTATGATCCTGGAAAAGTTCTCGATAAACCAACAATAATATCTAGCAAGATCAAGGAAACTCTAGATTTCGGGGACAGTGTGGGACTGTTCCCAATCTAGCACATCTCGCACCTTGCTCGGGTCAACAGCAACACCATCTTTAGAAAGGACGTGGCCTAGGAAGCTGACTTCCTTTAGCCAGAATTTGCACTTGTTGAATTTTGTGAATAATTGGTGTTCTTGAAGCTTTTCGAGTGCTTGACGCAAGTTCCTCTGCATTCTTGGAGTAGATGATAATATCATCAATGAAAACCACCATGAACTTATCCAGATATTCCATGAAAATCTTGTTCATAATTCATGAAACTTGCAAGGGCATTGGTAAGTCCAAAAGACATTACGTCATATTCACACAAACTATAGCATGTGGTGAATGTAGTCTTTGAAATATCTTCTTTCCTGATCTTGAGTTGGAAATAACCGAGCCTCAAATTAATCTTAGAAAAGACACATGCACCACTCATTTGATTGAACAAATCATCAATCCTAGTGAGTGGATATTTGTTCTTAATTGTGATTTCATTTAAAGACTGGTAGTCAATGCACAGTTGTAAATTGTCATCCTTCTTCTTCACGAACAGCCTTAGGCTTCCCCATGGTGATGAGCTAGGACAAATAAATCCCTTGTCTAATTGCTCCTTGAGTTGTTGCTTCATTCCATCAACTCATTCAGGGGGATGCAATACAGTCACTTGGAATAAATGCTGTCTTGGGTAGTGTTGGACCCCAGAGCAACAACTCCTGGATCCTCTGTGTAAATCACACTAGTCCAGGATTAGCTAGTGCACACAGTGGACAACAAAGATAGATATCAACCATAATAACATTTATTAACTAAATATGGGCATGATTGCCAAAGTTTACATCCACAGCCAATATGCCAAATTTTAAATAATAGCAGTGGAAGAAAACACCGAAGGGGAAGAAGCCCAACAAACCTGCCCACAGGCAAACGATAGTAAGACGCAACCTACTCGTCCAAGTCTTCACCATAGTTGAAGTCGTCTTTCTCTGTGTGGAGATAGCAAGGTGAGTACAAACTTGTACTTCGCAAGTCATACAGAGAAATGCAACAAAATGATAAAGGCAGCAAAGGAAGGCCTATAGGGTTATTTGTGCATAAAATAGCATTTAAACACATACAGTAAATAGATTGAAAATGCTGAATTTAATACAGCAAGTAAAAATAGTATTGTAAATAAAATTAATACAGTTAGTGCAGGCACATCCCCCACGTTAACCTAACCACGGGCATCCCACCCGGACCATCTTTTCCAAAAGACCTCATATGGATTCCATCCATCCATATGCCTTCAATCTTTCATGGATTCCATCCATCCATAAGCTTTCAATCTCTCATGAATTCCATCCATCCATAAGCTTTCAATCTCTCATGGATTCCATCTATCCATAAGCTTTTCATAAACTATTTTAATAAACAAAGTCTAAGCCATGAAAAACTTTACTCAGCATGCCCATGACCGTGGGCACGGCTATCTAGGATAGTTTATACAATCTACAGAGGTTGTACAGCTTTACCCACAAGACATGATCATCTCATATTGCCACATGATTAACACACTTCCTCAGGTGTGTGGTGGGAAGATCATGACAAGGCCTTTACAATGCAAAGCCTTCAACTTGGCCAAGCCAACACTAAGATTTCACCCCTGTAAGGAATCCACCAGACCGGTACCCTCTCTTGAGCCGAGTGAGACTTCTCATGGTCTATGCCACGCTCACTTTCAACCTACAACGAGACTCAGGTTGGGACCTGCAAATTAATCAGTCAGGGCTGTCCCATACTGTAACATCCCGAATTTTGGGTGTTTGAAGTTTTGAGCAATCCAAATTTTTTATTTTGCAACTTACTGACATTCGAATTTTGGTTCCACAATTTATTTGAGTTTTCCTGAGTTTTGTGCTGAGCAAAATGATAACTAGAAATAAATCCTAAATACAGTATAAGAAATACTTTAAATGTGAGTTTAAAACTCTAAGAATCAAAATACCAAAAATCTGGAATTCAAGTTCAGGTCAATAAAATAAATCTAAAGAGAGTATTAGAATATATCCATAAATACCCAAACCAAAGTCCGAGGGAAAATTGCGTGAAATAGAAGGTAGAGAAATATTAGATTTTGTATTTGAAACAATATTCAAATTAAAATTGAAATCAATTATGTTAAACAGGAAATAGAGATTTAAGTTAAAAATTTAAATCCTAGAGTTGTGCTTACAATTCTTTCTTCTCTCTTTCCTACGCGCGGGCCCTACCCTTCTTTTTCTCTCCCCTCTCCCTTTTCCCTGCCGAATGGGCCTGGCCCCTGCGCCGCTTTCTCTTTCTTCCTCCTCCACACGTCTGCGTTCTCTATTCTTCCGCAGCGCTTGCGTCACCTGGCCGGCCCCGCCTTCCCTGGCGCCAACTGCCCACTTCACGTCGCGCGTCGCCTCGCCATTTCCTCCGCCTGCATCTCGCACGTCGCCGCGCCATGCTCCTGCGCCCCGCACGCCCGCGCCCTGTAGGCCTACCGAAGACACGCTGCCGCCATGCCGCCGTGTGGAGCTCCCCTGTCACCAGCCCTCTGCACATGCTATAAGAACCCCAACACGCCTCCGAGACCTTCACCACCTCTCCCTTGTGCTCACGCCACAATGAATTGAAACCTCTTGCTTCGTAGCTAGCCGGCGGCATTCTTCTCCCCCAATTCCGGCAAACCACCGCCCCGCCGATTGGGGCCGCCCCCGGTCAATTCCGTCGCACCGCAGCTTCCTCGTGGTGTTGCGAACTCACCCCCACTGTTGCCCGGGGCTCCCATCGCCCGTGGCCCGCCGGCGACGTGAAGCTCCGCGCGCCACCACTGGCCGTCGCCGCCGGCTCGCCTCAGTGCATCCCCAGCCAAGCCGTCCCCACCGGTGAGTTTCTCCCGGCCCCGTCGTGCTCACCCTCCTCTCTAATTTCACTGCTCACCCTCCTCTCTAATTTCACTCCCGTTCCCTCCGGCGCCGCCGCCCCGAGCCCACCTCGCCACTGGTCGCCCCGCACCGTCGCCCTCCCGCCTCGTCACTGAGCAAAGCTAACCCCTTTGGTCATATCACTGGGAAAAGCTACCCGCTTTTGTCATCTCACTGAGCAAACTGCCCTTTTTGTCATCTCACTGTGCAAAGCTGGCTTCTTTTGCCATCTCACTGATCAAAGCTGCCCTATTATGTCATCTCACTGAGCAAAGATGCCCTCTTTTGTCATCTCACCGAGCAAAGCTGGCCTCTTGTGTCATGTCACTGAGCAAAGCTACCCTATTTTGTCATCTCACTGCGCAAAGCTGGCCTCTTTTGCCATCTCACTGATCAAAGCTGCCCTATTGTGTCATCTCACTGCGCAAAGCTGGCCTCTTTTGTCACGTCACTGAGCAAAGCTGCCCTCTATTGTCATATCACTGAGCAAAGCTACCCTATTTTGTCATCGCACTGTGCAAAGCTGCCCTCTTTTCGCACGTCTCTGCGCAAAGCTGCCCCCTATTGTCGCGTCTCTACGCAGAACTGTCATATTTTTTATTTTTGGTCAGTGCAGTAAGCTGCCCCGTTTTGGTATAAATAGCACGGTTAGGGTCCCATGACATTGTACACAGAGAACCCCACTGTGTTCGCTACCTCCGCCATGAAAACCTTGGGAGAAATGGATACATTTGCCGCCACAAGATGCCTTATCAACTCTGCAACATATGACGACGCCATGTTGCGGTGTCTATGTAGTGGCGCCGCAAGCTCACAAGTGTGATCATTCAGCACCGTTATCCGGAAGTCCGTGGCAGCGCCTCTGAACCGCTGCGCACGGACCTTGCCAGTGCAGGAGCCGTCGACACACTTCACAATGTTGGTGTCAGGGTTGGACCTATGTACCCGATATGTCCGGCTGATGTTGACGACGTATGTGGCAATAGCTTGCTGTGCAACACTCTTGTTACGGAAGCTCTGCCCTACAAACAATGTGCCTTCATTGAATCCCCACTCTGCCTCCTCTACCCGTGGCAGAACTAGGGATTCGGCTGCGATGTCGTCCAATCTGGACAGCACGTACGCACCCTCCGTGGTTACAACACCACCTAACACACCTCCCGCTGTAGATTCCCCTTCTTCCTCCTCTCCTGAACTGGCTGATTCCACATCCTCCTCCTCGCTTTCCACTTCCTCCACCTGGTTCTCAAGGTACTCGTGACAGTCAACACGCGCGGCCCACCACCTCTCCGCACCTTCATTCGGCTGAAAATTCTCCGCACGCCTCCGCAGGTCCCCATCTCCCATTGACTCATTGCCTCCTTCTCCTTCACCAGTATCTTCATGACCGCCGGAGAGTAATGCAGGCTCTGCATCTCCGCTGGCACCAGCAGAGCCACCCATGGCGGATGATTCTGTCCTCTCCACGAATTGAACATACACCAATAGCCTGGCATATATCAATGCGTCTGGGTTGCACACGACCTCCATGTAGTTCGCCCATGAAGCGTCACTCGTCACCTTTATAAGTTGCCACACTATCTCCCCTGCAGCACCTACAGCATACACTGCCTCAATCCGTAATTTGTTCCTTGCGGTGTCCCGATCGAATGTGGAACGCACGCATCTCCATAGCTCCAACAGGCTCATGGTGTTCAGATTGGGTGCTCGGATCATAGTCCGGACACAATTAGACAGGTCTGCCCCGTACGGCCCGTCGCGTACGAGGCCACTTCTGTAGAACACGAATAAGTCTTTGATGTCACCCATGGCGTACCTAACATAAGTCCATACTGAACCCTCTTAGTATATATAACATGCAACAAGTGTACCATCATACAGCAGGTAGGTACCACATACAAGCGTAATATTTCTATCTCAATTTCGTTGTTCTACCTATCCCATACAAATATTAATGGTACTTTTTTTATTTAGACATCTAATTTTTAATTCATTTATGGAGTGCGCTAACAAAATTCCTATATAAATCAAATTAGTACGACAATGTACTTAGTTTTCCCAATTCTCTAATTTACAGATCTTACTTGCTATTTTCTGTGATAAATAATTTACAATTTCTACAAATTTCTCTCCTAATTAGTATTATTATTCTTCTACTTAATTCACCAATCCAATTACTCATTTTTCTTCATTTTCAACTTATGAATTCTTATGTATATGAAATAACTAATTTTTCTCCTACTCTTTCATTTACAGAAGCAAACTCTCACAAACATGCACAGCAACATCTAATATGACATGCAGCAAACATAAATGTTACTCAGTCATATAAGGATAGAATGCAACAAGTACAAAGAGGGACTAGCCAGACTTCTAAGAGCATCAGAGACATGAGACATTAACCTTTTCCTCCTTCGGTTACAAGACTACAATTCACAACTCCACGCTCCACACCACTGAGTAAATTGAGGAAAAATATGCCACTTCAATTGCTTCCAACCTGTAATTAGTACATGTATTTAATAAATAAATCTGAGTAGAAATTTCTACAAAACAAAGACACATATTTGTAATTCAAACCATTGTGTATCATATAAGTGATTAAGTACCAGTAGCTATGCAAGTGGCCCTTCTGACTAGCAATGTGCTTCACAATGAGATCGTTGAAATGTAGTTACATTCGAGTTAACATTTTTTTAAAATTACTGTTCACAAGAGCAGTACAAACATTCTTCATATAAAATATAAAATACAATACACAACAACAACAAACATTTTATCAAAAAAATACAATACACTACAACTACAAACATTTTACATTACAGTTCACAACAGCAGTACATGATTTCTTCACATAAAATATAAAATACAATACAATACAACTACAAACATTTTATCAAAATATGACATGCAGCAATTTCGTACAGAACATTCATGCTAATTACAAGCTAATTAGTAGGCTAACAATATAGACATATGGAGATGATATTTACCTTTTCTTGAAGCTCACGAGGCGATCTACAACTTTCACACTTGCCAAACCTCCTGATTCCAAACAAAAAGACTCTAAATCTTGTGCTCGTTCTCATTTCTTCCTTCACTTCCCTCCCTCTCTTGCTCTGTAGTTTTCCTGCTCTACCTAACCTTCTTCCGTCAAAACCACGAAACGCAGCTGCCTGAACTCTTTTATGCTGCTCTGAGCAGGCTCTTCTGGTGGGGGACGGAGAATACCATGCACGAAGAGCTAGCGCGTGTGCATGGCATGCAATACAAAGCCAACATGCAATGCAAAGCATACGGCAGCATGCATAAAGCCAGCCAAAGCATCGCATACAACCACGGATGGAGGACTTTCGACGGTTTGAACTGACGTGAACAGTGCCGGCATAATGGTGCGCTCCCCGGCGCATGACACGGCTAGTGGTGCGGTCTCCCACCGCACCATTGCCACTGACAAGACGGCAGCCGAGTGGTGCGGTTGGGGACCGCACGACCTCGGTGTCGTGCGCTCCCCGGCCACACCATTGACACGTGTCAGATGCCGGTTAAATGGTGCGGTCGGCAGGGGGCTAGATCGGGAATTTCGTCTCTACGGGAGCTATTTCGGGAATTTCGGGTACCAACAGTGCCAAAAGCGTCGATATGTCCAAAATAGCATGATCAGAATATACTCTTCACACATAAGTTTGGGGTCTCACACCCAAAAACACGCCAAAACACTTGGGAACCATGCGACCAAAAACACCTATCTCGAATATACAAATAGCAAGCATGCTAATAAATAATCGACGCCCAGAAGGCTGCCCGGTGCTGAGCCACAACAACAACAACAACAAAAAAAGGTTGAATCAGCAAGATAGCACCTTGTACGTGGAACAGAGCATTCTAGCACTTGGAAGAACATTGTCATCAGGCACTTGTCAGAAACTAATCAAAAGCCAAAAGTCAGATTTGCCAGAACATTGTCATCGGGCACTTGGCAGAAACTAATCAACCATCTAACTAACCTGAACGACAAGCTTGGTCGAAAACAGATCTGTAGAACAATCCAAACCTAAACTAATCAAGCTATTTTTAAAGATCTTTGGGATTTTTACTAACTTATCTTGAAATTAAGCTAAACTACTTCCGTTCTTTTTTACTCCCCTAACTTATCTAGAAATTAAAATATACTACTTCCGTTCTTTTTTTACTTCAACATCTTAAAACTCGTGTCATCAAACTTTCTAAAATTTGACTAATAGAACTTAAACTAACTAGGTTGGATATATAAAAAATTGTATTACTAGATTTGTTTTTAAAAATAATTTCACATATTATAATTTAATAAGTTTCATCTTTAAGACTGAAAAATAAAAAACATTAAGTAAAAAACAGAGGTGATATTATATGAATTTTTCTATGAAATTTACGGGAATCAAAGAATCACTGGGAGGGCTATTTCTAAACAAAGAAGCAAACCTGTTGCTTGCAGACTGCACATCACAGTCAAACGCAACAATTAAAGAAAATAGAGGAGACAAAGGGCTCCTCCTTTTTCACTTAGGGCTTCTGGCTTATGATATTGTGGTCTTTGTTATTTTGGCTTTGTTTTTTTATTTTTCTTTCTCCAGTTTTTTGATAGCTTATCGGACATCCTTTTCCATATCCTCGCAAAAAAAATTAGCATCCGATTCATTAGTACAAGTATTCGCACTAAGGTAAAAAGTCATCAGTCACAACCATAATCCACAACAAAAAAAAAAGGCCAAAAGTAATACAAAAAATCATTAACAAAACAGTCACATTTATCATGTCTGGAATGCAATAAGAGCGGATACAGTCACATTTACCATCTGTCCTCTCCCCTCCACTATCCAAGCCGCCCTCACAACATCCCATCCCCGCATCTTCCTGCCCGTCGTATAAAAACATATATTGTTTTTTATTACTCAGCAAATGACATGACCAGCACTGATGTACATATAAAGAAATGATGAGAGAATGGCATGTGTGGCTTGGCTGTTACTCCTATGTTCACTAGGGTTACATATAAAGAAATGATTAGTCTGCATGTTCTTGGTGGCAAGCAATTGACTGCGTAATTGACGGCAATAGCATATTATGAAAAAAAATTTGGAACTTCGAAGGTATACTAACCTCCTTATAGCCGGGGGGATTCCGGCCCCCCCGCGCTATCCACGTCATGCCCCCTCCCTCGGCCGGCCGACGCGTGGCGGGGCCATTTCGGTACAGCCGGGGGAGGCCATTCCCTCCGGTTTTTTCAAAATTACGTAAAGGTCCTTTTTTCTCGCAAAAAAGTCTCTGGAAGTTTTTTCTTTGCAAAAAAAAATTTGGATTGCGCCCGGCGGGTTTCCGAAATTACGTATAGGTCCTTATACTAACCTCCTTATAGCCGGGGGGATTCCGGCCCCCCGCGCTATCCACGTCATGCCCCCTCCCTCGGCCGGCCGACGCGTGGCGGGGCCATTTCGGTACGGCCGGGGGAGGCCATTCCCTCCGGTTTTTTCAAAATTACGTAAAGGTCCTTTTTCCTCGCAAAAAAGTCCCTGGAAGTTTTTTCTTTGCAAAAAAAATTTGGATTGCGCCCGGCGGGTTTCCGAAATTACGTATAGGTCCTTATTTACTTACGTACAGGTCCTTGCAGGTCCTCGATTTTTTCCAAAAAACCCTTTGCTTTTTCTGGAAATACGTATTCGTCCTTGATTTTTTTTATAGAACTCCCTGCGAATCGCCGTCTCTTTTGCTTCGGCTCACACGGTGGCTGGCGTGGCGTGGCGCCACGCCTACGTGGCTAGTATTATGAAGAATGACTCATTCGATGGCATATCCTAAAGATGAGAGTTGTTGGATGATATATAATGAATTTTCTTTGTATCCTTGTGTAGCACGAAAAAGCGAGGATGCCTTGTACAGGAATATAGTAGAGCAACTAGCAATACTTTAACTGCATGGAAATTCCGCTTTACTGGAAACGGAGCACAATATCATTACTTCTCTGCACCTTAAAGCACAAGTTGGTGATAAATATTTTGTTATGTTACGAATCTTAGAAGAGTAGTTATCCTACTGTTACTTATCATTATTGTTCTAGAAGATCAGTGAATTTTGGTATATTACGAATCCTACAAGAGTAGTTATCATCTGTTATCATTATTATTATTACTAGCTGAATGCCTGTGCGTTGCTACGGATTTTTAAAATTTATCATACTACATGTTCTGAAACTCACAGGTGGTAAAATTTTTTAAAATATGCATATAAACATGCTCTAAAAGTTTTTAAATCTGTAGCAACGCACGGGTATTTTGCTAGTAATATAAAAAATTTGAGTTAGTAGCCGTACGTTCGTTCTCCTCTGACCATCGTATTCCTTCAACTTCTCATTACTCTCTACTTCCTAATATATCAAAGCAACCCTTTTCCATAGCATAATTTTTTATACATCTAATAAATTTCGTTATAACGCACGAACACATAACTAGTGTTGATCGAAAACTCAGTTTCGCATTTAACATCGTCGTTTAGCATTTAACACTGATGCCCATCAGCAGAAACTAATCAACGATGTAACAACAACATAGACGACAAGAAGAACAATCCAAACCATTTTAAAGATAATTAAGCCATTCTTAAGCGAGAAGCAAACACCCAAACTTTGCATCAAAGTCAAAACGCAACAATCAAAGAAAACAGAGGAAAGAGAGCAAAAACGAATCTTTACATAAAACAGTTCCATTTGGCTTTCCTGTCCACTCGCTATTGAAGCCCATCCTCGCATCAGCCTGCCCATGGCCAAGCTCAAGGTCTCGCCGCTCCACAGGGTCATCGACGCCCGCCGGTGGGACGTGGAGGCACTCCACGGCCGCTTGATCATCGTTGTCCACGCCGCTATGCTTGACGTGGGCTTCGTGCCATATGGCGGCATGTCCCCGAACTCCGGCGGGCTCGCCGAGCAAGTGGGCAGGACAGCCTCCACCCTCTCCCTCCGCTACGCCGCGCCCCAGCTGGCCCACCGGGAGGACGCCGCCGTGCTGGCGCTGTGCGCGGCACAGGAGAGCGAGAGGCACGTCGTGTTCTACGCCCACATCGACGACACCGCCACGGCGGGCGGCAACGTCCGGCGAGCTATCCACTGGACGTACGTCGACGTGATCGCCCTAGTTCCTCTGCTCTCTGGGTTCCTCGACGACGTGGCCCGAGCGCTCAGGAGCGACGCCCTCGGAATCAGGCTGTGGGGGGCACTCACCGATGGCTTCTGCCGGCGTCTCCTCTCCGACCTGTGCAGCAACAACGGCGTGCCGCTGGAGTCCACCTTCACGTCCCTCCCCGCCGACATCAAGTTTGCCATCTTGGAGAAGCTCACGGACGGCGACGACCTCGCGAGGATGGAATGCACCAGCAAAGGGATGAGGTACAAACAAGTGGTAGATTTAGGGGGCGAGAAGTAGAAGATTTCACATGAATCTGCACTCATATGCATGGCTTTTGAAACAACTCTGCTCACGAGCTTGACCATGACAGGTCCCTCGTCGGCAAGCACGACGGAGAGCTCTGGAAGCCCAAATACGTGGCCTTGTGCGCGCGTCCATTCCGCATCGCCTCAGAGGCCGGGAGCTCCACGGGGACGATCAGCTGGAAAGACAGATATGTCGAGGCCAGGCAGTTGTCGCAGTGCCGTTCATGGATCAGTCCCCGCTTTCTGACCTGGAACATCGACGATGACCTCCGCGATGATACTACACTGAATTCTGCTTGGTACTACTGCAGGCCGATGCGACGGCCGACCTACACTTTCGATGAATTTAGGATTAAACCGGAGGATATTTGGTGGTACTACGACTCTCGTCCAGATGTTTTGCCGTACGGTGTAGCAGAGCAAGACAGAGTGGTTGCAGGGGGCAAGAAGAGCACCCATGGCCGCCCGAGGAAGGATGACAGGAAGCGACACGGCCGCGCTGGTGCGATCCACTCGCCGTCTTCCCGCTATCGATGGAACCACCGGTGATCAATTCCTCTATCTATCGATCCAGATTTTTTCCCCGCTTTTTTTTACCGGTGTGACCTTGTGCGACATCTACCGGTGCATGTTTATGTGCATGTATACAAAACCATGCTTGCATGACTCAGTTTGCTTCCAAAGTACATATATACTCCCCTCACTACGTTCTTTTTTTTTTGTGTGTATAGCTATCATCCGGATGTTTTCTTCCCAACAATCATCCAAATTTCAGACCGTTGGATTAGAGATCCAACGGTCTCTTTTTTTGGAGGGGGGAGAATTTTTTTTGGAGGGGGGGTGAATTTTTTTTGGAGGGGGTGGGGAGAATTTGTGACCCTTGGATCTCTAATCTAACGGTCACAAATCTGGATGATAGTTAGAAAGAAAACATCCGGATGATGTTTATCAATACCTTTTTTTTTTACTTTTAACCATCTTCGAGATGCCATTTTGGCTGTTATTTTTCATAACTTTACATTGAGATGTTTTAATAAAATTGTAATATTATAAAAGCATTTTACAATAAATCTAAATCTAATGATATAGTTTTCGCATAGCTATTCTGCATAGTTTTAATTTTTTTATTTGTCAAAGTTTGACCGTGTGAATTCTGGAACAAGTAAACAAGAACCGAGGTAGTACCTAGTTTGGAATTTATATACTTGCAACAAGTGTTAGGATAGCCAAATACGCTCATGTTTTTTTTTTTGCTACGATTGATGTCTTTTAGCTACAGTTGTCTGCTCTAATAAATAATTACTACAAAGCAAAAGCGAAAAGTCAACTGAAAAGACTAAAAGAACGGACCATAAATGGAGGCAGGCCAAATAAAACCCCACCAACAGTGATTAAGGATGCGTTCTTTTCAACTACGATCGATGGCTTTTGGCTACGACTATAAAATCTAATAAATAGTGATTTCTAAAAGAAGCAGAAGCCACCGCTGTTCATTCACAATACACGGCCATGCTCTCCCCTCCCTTGGTCCTAAAGTTTATGAAAGATTGGCTCACAACATGTAACACTTTTCAACCAAACAAAATTCACCTTTCAACTCGACATTCAACTTAAAAATCGTGAACTTCGGATTCCAAATTAGCTTTTCCAACTCGGAAATCCAAATAATCTCATCTCAAATTCTTCAACTTTGGATTTAGATATATCAACCTGAATTGCAAGACAGACTCGATATTCCCCCAAATTTGAAATCAAATTTCTACCTCTCAACTTGAAACAAAAAAAAATTATCTATGTCTCAATTTAAAATATCTACCTTTGAATTAGTAACATCGTGGGACAAGTGCTTTGGTGCTCTTGGAAAAAGTGCGGAGCATAATTCCTTACGACGCCTTATAGGACAAATTTGTTTGTCTATACCCATGCATGCCATTGATGCCTTGCAGTCAACATTGAAAGGCAACATGGTCACCATTGTGGCACCGACTCTTCAAAATATGCCATACCTGATTAGATAGAGGTGTGACGTGTCATTCATTCCAATGTACAATTAAATTAACTGCTTTACTGGTAAGCAATCCACACACCATGCCCGAGCAAATCTGACTAAACTTGAGGCCTAAAATGGTCATTGGACTGGACCCATGTTTGTTTTGGCTTTTTAGCTGGCTTTTACTTCTGATTCTTCTAATAATCGATGTGTTCTTCTTTGATACAGTTGATGACTTTTGACCGTTGCTGTCTAGTATACTGAACAGTGATTACTGAAAGAACCAGAAGTCAACTAGTGAAGCTAGAAAGAAGGGAAACCTCACTATCCATTAAACTAAACAGTCACAATCAAAAGTAATCCGCCACGGTTCAAACAAATATGACCTCGAGATTCTTGTTGGCCTCGTTATTGGTGTTATATAGGGGTGGGAAACGGTAATTGATAATCCGTTTATCCGATATTCGTATGAGGGAAAACGTGAATGTGGTAAACAAGATCTGTGTTCGAAAATGTTCATATTCGTATTCAAGAATATTTGCATGAGTATTTGAGGATATCCATATTCGCATTCGTATTCGAGAATATTCGTATTTGTATTCGATACTATTTGAGTCGTATTTGATCCATTTCCTATGCCTATCGTTGGTAACTAGTCAAAAACTGGCAAAAAGGTTAGGAATTTATTCTACCGGGATTTGTTACAGAAGTTGTAGGAGCATATTCGTATTTCAAATTAAGTACATATTCGATTCGAATTTGTATCTGTTACCATATTAGCTTCGTATTCCTATTCGAGAATATTCGAATTCATATTCGTATTTGTTTTAAAAGTATGGATTTGTATTCGTATTTGAGACTATTCGATCGTATCCAATCCATTTCCATCCCTAGTGTCATATATGTGTTCAGCTAGGCTTGGGACTCATGTCTGCTGATCTTTCTTCCTACGACTTCGTCTTGAATTTGGATTTAATTTGTGAGACGATAGATTGATGTTGTTGTTGTATATGAGAGGGGCATTTTGGGAATTTCCCAATTGAGTTCATGCCACCGGGTGGAATCTAGGGCGGGGCCCACCTGTCTGTTGCCTGCGCAAGAGATAAGGGGGAGGAGACAGAGTCTCCTCCCCGCGGTGCGTGCGGCGCTTGGGCCTCTCCCGTGGTGGTTGCGATTCCCCTCCTGAGATCCGGATTTTTGGCGAAGGGAGGCGGCGATGGAGGCGAGCGTTGGAGGCGCGGCTGGTGCGGGCTTCTCGGGCCCGACCGCTGGCGTCACCCCTCGCAGACCCCGCCTCTTCTTCTTAAAAAGGCCGAGGCTCTCCATGGTGGGATGGATCTGGTTTTTGCATTTGAGTCTTCTTCCTCCTTTTGCTTCGGGTGGACTGAGGTTGGTGGCTTCGGCCATTACCGATTGAGGCTTGTCTTTTATTTCCTGCGCAAACCCTAATTTGGGTGTGGGGAATTTGAGACCGTGGTGTTCTACCCGAGAGAGAGGGAGAAGACGCTGATTCCCTGCTGTGATTGATTGCTCTCGGCCAGAGCAGTCAAGTGGTCTTGTGCGGCATCTCTGTACCTCGGCTTCTTCTTTGGTGTTCGGCTAAAAGGAGGAGTGCGGCATTGTATCTCCGTGAATCATCCACTCGCTTGCAACAGCGGGTTGATAGATTTTCTGGGTCAGCGAGTTATTCGTGCCTTGCCATATTAATTGTGATTTTCTTCGGTTGATTGCTTCAGGACAGTTTCGAATACTGTCTGAGTTGTGAGTATTATTGGTTCCTTCTCTTTTACAGCAGTTTATCTTGATCTGCAATCTTAATCAAGTGATTGAAGGCTGCTGTATATGTTTGTGGGCTTAAATGTTAGCTCTGTGATGATAATATCGAAATCTGAAATTAATCTGATTATCTGTATTAGGATTGAGCTCATTTGATTGATCTACTGTTAAGTCTGTTGATTAGTTTATTTCGGCTGGTAAGATTGGTTTACATTCTATTGTTGTGGTGCAGTAGGAGAATCTGGTTTTGTTTAGAACATATTACTTATATCTTATTGATCTGTGATATCAGATAGATTCTCTAATTGTCCTCTGATACTGCATGTTGTTACTTTGTTTGTAAACTTGTGAACCGAAAGTTATCACTTGCTGCTCTCTGTTAATTAGCGATCCTTTCATGAGATATTATTTTGTGAGCTCAATTTCTAGTTTCTAATAGTCAGATTAGTCATGATGAATATCGATATTAGCATGAGAAGGCCAAAGTCTCTGATTTTGCGCAACTCTGTTCTGAGAGCAATAATGAAACAATTATTTTGTCATATGCTAGATTTAATTGTTTCATGGTTCTTAGGACTGATCTGTACATTGTTATTTTCAGCATTGATGATGTTATATCCTTTGAATATATATGTGAAGTTGAATGACATGTTAGAATTTCATGTTTATATGCAATTAATGTCATTCTTCTTATGCTGGAAATATATTGTTTATATTATGTTGGCTGGAATTAAATATTCAAATATGCTTATACCGCACTATTTACAACAGTTGTGTCGAAGTTGTCAAGTTTGTGTTTTACGACCATTGTGTCGTGTTTCAAGCACGAATGCACGGGGCCGGAAGGGTGGGAGACAACACGAGTGTTGGTTGGATGTCGAAAAGATATAATTGATGTTTCCAATACAAATTCTAGTTGGTCAGTGAGGCAAGAATGCAAGAACACAATTGCACAAGCACATCGCAAAATGATGCGATTTGCCATTTGATTTTGTAGACGGATGCAACAGTGTCATGTCTTGTAGCTAAACACAAAAAGGAATAAATGTGCCACATGAACAAATCACTGGTGTTTCCACCGGTACCTAGAAGACGGCGAGTGGATCGCCGTGGCGCCATGCCGTTTCTTCTTGTGACCATCCGCCGCCGCCGTCCGGCTGCGGCCATGACCGGCGATGCTCTTGCTCCATGCCATCTCTCTTCTCCTCATCCGACCGGGGACAGCATCAGCCGCCTGACCTCGCTCCGGCGAATCGCTTTGGTCCCTCGGCCCAATACGCGATGGCAGCTTCCAATCAAACCACCGCATCATCAGATTCAGGTCACGCTTCATCATTGTGGCCGTCTCTTAGTGGATTGGCTCATTAATCTGCGACATGAGAAGTAGACGGAGAAACCGGGCAGCCAAGAACCAGTCCGATTGGCTCTCATATACCTCGCTTTCCAGCTGCTCACCTTCGAGTCTTCGGGAAACCGAGAGCCGTGCTCTGGGACAGGGCCTCGAACCTGGGCTTCCAGAGCTCGTCATCATGATCAGCGACGAGGCGCCTCAGCTCGGTGCAGGTGCGCTCCACCATGGCGAGTTCATCGCCGTCGATGAGCCTCCCCAGGATCGCCAGCTTGACGTCACCTGGAAGTGACATGAAGGTCGGCTCCAGAGCCACCTCGAATCTGCGGCACACGTCGACGAGGAGGCGCCGGCACAGCCCTTCGGAGAGAGCGTTCCAGAGAGCGGCCATCCGAGCGTCGTTCCTCAGCGCACGCCCCGTCTCGTCCAGTCTGCCGGAGAGGAGCGGCGCTGCGGCGAGCGTGTCCAGGCACAACCAGTACGTGTCCGGCGGCTGCGGTGCGGAGCCGGAAAGAACCAGTTGATCCGTGTGTGATACTGGACGTAGAAGACGACGTTGCGCCCAAGCGAACGCAGCCTCAGCACGGCGGGGTCCGCGTCCCACCGGTGCAGCAGCTGCGGCGTGGTGTACCGGAGGGAGAGCGTTGATGCTGTCCTGCCCACTCGCTTCAGAAGCCGGCCGGACTTTGGGGCTGTGGCGCCGTGGAGCACAAAGCCCTCATCGAGGAACGCGGCGTGGACGACGATAACAAGACGGCCAAGTGGTGGCTCAGCATCCCAACGCCCGGCGTCGATGACCTTGTGAAGGGGAGAGACCTTGGGCTTGGCCATGGCCGTGGCCGGTGATGAGTAGCTACTGGGTAGCTACTTGGAAGGAGCTTATTGGGAATTTCTTTATCATTTCGCGTTTGGACTTTCTTGTGCCCCTACCCCACAGTGGACAACCGGATCAACCTCTTTAATGGCTTTTAAAAACGGTTTTTAGTTTTTATTATATTACCTAACTTTTAAACAGAGTATTTTCTCAAGACAGGATCTACAAATTAATTGTAGTATATGTTAAAAGCTCAATATCTGTATCAACCAAAATCACAAGCGAGTATCTTTCTCCCCATAATCTCTGTCGCAAACAGATAAAATTCAAAAAATTCAGCCAAAAACCATAAGCCACAGCCATATCAAACAGAGTCTATGTACCATGGCTACTAGCCCTAGCCCCTCAACAAATCATCAGCCCGAATCAGCCTAGAAATAACCAGTCTGCTATGGGAGGAGCTGGAAGAGGAGGCCCAACACGACTGACTCACTTGACAGTGGAGCAGATCGGGGAAGCCACCGATGTAGTCACGAGTAAGCTACTACTCTCACCTTCCATTGGTACTATTCTTTTGAAATTTTTGTACGGATAATCCATTTTTTATTCGAAATTACATAAATATACCCGCGGGAAAATTTTTTACAAAAATAGGCTCCAGTCGCCGAATGGTTGGGCGACTGAAGCCTATCGCCCAACCAGACCGCGGCAGCTGGAGAGTCTGCCAACCGTTGGGCGATTAACTCCAGTCGCCCAACGGTTCGGCGATTGCAAAGCAGTCGCTCAACTGTTGGCGATATCGGGCGCCCAACCGTTGGGCGACTGAGGGTGGATATAAAGGCCGCGCTCGGCCGGCCCCCGACGTCCACTTTTTCGGCGCGCAGAGAAGGAGAAAGAGAGGGAGAGGAGGAGAAGAGGGAGGGGAGAGAAAGAGAGGGAGAGGAGGAGAAGAGGGAGGGAGAGGAGGAGAAGAGGAGGAGGCGTGCGCGATTTTTAGGTAAGTATTTGTGTTATATTTTTGTTAGTTTAGAAATATAGTTAGTGTAGATAATTAGTTTAGAAAATTAGTTAGTGTAGATAGTTAGTGTAGATAATTAGTGTGGATAATTTAGTTTAGACATATAGTTAGTGTAGATAAATTAGTTTAGAAAGATAATTGGTGTAGATAATTAGTTTAGAAAAATAGTTAGTGTAGATAATTAGTTTAGATAATTTAGTTTCGATAATTTAGTGTAGAAAGATAGTTAGTGTAGATAATTTAGTGTAGAAAGATAGTTAGTGTAGATAAATTAGTTTAGAAAGATAATTAGTGTAGATAATTAGTGTCGATAATTTAGTGTAGAAAGATAGTTAGTGTAGATAATTTAGTGTAGAAAGATAGTTAGTGTAGATAAATTAGTTTAGAAAGATAATTAGTGTAGATAATTAGTTTAGAAAAATAGTTAGTGTAGATAATTAGTGTCGATAATTTAGTGTAGAAATATAGTTAGTGTAGATAATTTAGTGTAGAAAGATAGTTAGTGTAGATAAATTAGTTTAGAAAGATAATTAGTGTAGATAATTAGTTTAGAAAAATAGTTAGTGTAGAAAGATAGTTAGTGTCGATAATTTAGTGTAGAAAGATAGTTAGTGTAGATAATTAGTGTATATAATTTAATATTGAAATTATTGTATAAATTTAGATGTAGAAAATTTAATGTAGAAATTATTGTACAAATTTTGCGGTATGACTCGTCTTTGGGCGTGCCTCCGAGTGGCAGTACGCGTTGTTGGACGAGCACGTGGACCGCTCTCATCGCGCTTCCCGTCTAGTGCCGACACCGGGGAGCACGGACGAGCCGCCTCAGCTGGGAGTGGTCCGGACACGCACACCTCGCGTGGCCTGGAGACTCGACCCTCGTTGGACTGCCAGGTTTGCACTACTCCAGCGTTTAGTGCGGCCGTAAGTTCATTCCGTCTTGACCTTCACTTTGTTTGCAGTGCGCGGATGCGGGCTACTCCTCTTGCCGGATGGTGCAGGCCACGGGCGAGATGCGGCGCGGCGGGACGAGGCGGGACGCGGGCGGGGCGAGGCGGGCGGGAGCGATCACGGCGCTTCCGCTCGACCGTTCCTGGCGACGGCTTTGGTGGACCGTTAGCGGCCCGAGACGCACACTTTCCACCTCCCATTCGGGAGATGACGCCGACCACGGAGGACGTGTCCTGCTCCTTGGCCTTCCGATCGCGGAGACGCCGCCTTCCTACCGGAGGCCCCACACGATCGGGCGCACACCGCTTGGCGATTCGAGGTGTCGTTCCACCGCCCTCGGCACCACGTGTTCCACGAGGCGCACCCATGGGCCGACGCCGAGGTGGCTCACGATCACGATGTGCGTGGTTTTTACATTCGATCGTGTCGTCCAACCGTTTATTTGTGGTATCACGTACTAATAACAACTTGTTTGAATTCAGGTGGAGCGCATGGTTCCACAGCCAGACGATCACCAGGTGGCGCGCCACCTGGAGGCGTACGTGCTGTGGCTGTTTGGTTGGGTGCTTTTCACCACCAGCCACGGCAACACGGTGGATGCGCGCCTTATCGCTATGCGAGGCGATCGCCGACGCGAGCCCCACCAGTCACCGGGGATCGGCCGTGCTTGCGCGACGCATCGCGCCTCTATGCGATGCGTGCACGAGGTCAAGGCGAACTCGATCCTCATCGGCTGTCGGCCGCTATCTGCGCTTGTGGTCGTTCGAGCGCTTAAGCGTCGGGCGACCTGTGCTAGACGACATGGGCCCGTACGGTCCCGAGATGTATCCAGGGGGAGACGTCGACCGGCCGACGATGGGTTCTATCTGGTGCCGTCGTCGAGTAAGTATTATCACAGTCAACTATTTCTGTCTTATTGACGATCGTCATTCTAAACAGCTTATATTTCTTGCAGGTACAGTTCGCGCACGTGCAGGTCACGCGGGCGTACCGGGCCTTTGTGGAGCAGCTCGACCGCATCACAGCGGACGACGTGCGCTGGAGCCGTCTGCAGATCTGGCGAGCCAGAGCCCGTGCTCTGGCGGGCTGTCCTCACTTTGCCGGGCGTGGCCGGGCTTTACGCTCACCCGCGGAAGCTCGTGTACCTCATCTACGTGGAGGACTACGCACCCCGCGGTGATGCGGCGATTCGAGCTCGGCGGCGGTTCTGCACCATTCGGACCATCGATTCCGCGCCACGTGCACGGGTGAGTGATCGTTTCTGCTAAATATTTACATACTTACTACTGCGTTCGCAAGTATCTCACATCCAGTAATGGTTCTATACGCAGGCAAAGCGCGAAGGGAGTGAAAAGAGGCACCGACCGGGTGGTGAGGATGCACCCAGGTCGGCGGCGGCGGTGCGCTCGGCGACCGCGTGGAGGAGGACAGCCGTGCACGACGGCGGGAGTACGCCGAGTACATGCGCTGGTACCACCAGCGACCGTGCGTGCTCGTATATGTGGTAGACCCGCCGCCACACACGTCGCGCTCCAACGGACACGCACCCCTCGCGCTTCGCGCGACGCCACATCGCGATGCGTTTCATGTCATTTCAAAGATTCCCAAATGGTAATGTCGTTTCGATAATCAACCATTTCATGTCTTTGTGTCGGTGGCGTCGGTTACGCCTATGCCTCGACTCGGGGCGATCGAGAGGCTCTCGATGCAGCGCGCCGACCCATGAGGAGGGCATCGCCTTTGCGCGTCGGGTGCACGAGGGGTGTAGACGTATCGTTAGCCTACTCTCTGCACGAGGCTACCGGTGGTCTCCACGCCACCGCCGATCGCCGTCCACCCCGACCAGCGTGGCACCACTCGTGCACCTACGTGAATACGTCCTCCACCACCTCACCCGAGCAGCCGGGGTTCACCTGGCGGGGCCTCCTACACCGGTTCACTTCACGCCTTCTACGCAGGGGTGTACGCCTCCTCCTCTGCGTGGATGGCACCGAACACAGTGCGCAGAGGTTCTTATATCGTGTTTATCCAAGACGATATGCAACGAACTAACGTTATTAATATTGCGGTGCTTACGGCCGCACGGCGTCTCGGCATCTCCCGTGCCGGGAGGAAGTGGACGATTTTAGCGTACACCGGAGTGGCATGGACACTACTCCGACGTAGCACCGGAGGTTATCTCTGCGCCCGGTGCCCCGGAGAGCACACAGCCAGAGGTGCAGCTTACTCCGCCCCCGCCCCCGCGGGATAGACACCCTCCTCCTCGTTTTACTTTTTCGGATCGTCCTAACCCGTTGCACCGGAGGAGGGCCAAGCGAGGCCGTATGGGAGGACGCGGGCGCGGTGACGGGGCACACCAGGGTGACTAGTGAGGCGACGCTGCAGATGTATTTATGCATGTACTGAAAAAACATGCGGCATGTTACTCACAGTTATAATATGAAGTTTATTTAAATTTACATAAGTCTATTATCTCTCTCCGCACATAAACTATCTCACTTAACAGTGTATGTATCGATCGTTCTGTACTCAATCTTTCATGAAAAAAAAATTTTAAAACTTTTTGCACACCTACAATATACAATGAACATAAACTTTTATTACAACTTCACCGTATTTTTTACCCGTTCAACGTTACAAAATTCACAAAATCTAAAACAAAACACGGGGCTACATGCAGTCGCCATCCCGTATGGCGACTGCATGCTAGTCGCTAACTGAGAGCGATCGCATTCCGCCGCTAACGGAAGAGCGATCGGATGTAGTCGCTCTCATCGCAATGAGACAAATTGTGTCGCGATGCAGTTAGGCGATAGGCTCTAGTCGCCCAACCATTCGGCGACTGGAGCCTATTTTTGTAAAAAATTTTCCCGCGGGTATATTTATGTAATTTCGAATAAAAAATGGATTATCCGTACAAAAAACTCCTATTCTTTTTAACCCTGGAGCAACTCACTTCTTTATATCTCGTAAATTTCTAATGGGGCATAAATTAACACCCGATCCATTAGGAAAACCCATGGTGGTTAGTACACCAGTAGGAATGATAGAAGTAACATTAGTCAAAAAAGGACAAGCCATCATAATCCACAATACTAAATTCTTAGCTGACCTCTACATGATTGACCTGAGTGGCCTAGACGTGATATTGGGTATGGATTGGCTATCCACCCACAGGGTAAATATAGATTGCGAATCAAAAAGTGCATCCCTTAGAAAGCCAGACAGGACTAGGCTGACATATTTAGTAGTTAAGACACTACTACAGAAAACCGTATTACAGACGGTTCAGAAACGTCATCACAGATGGTTTTGTGAGCCGTCTAAATTTATGGGTCAGTAATGATACGAGGTCATCACAGACGGCTTTTGAACCGTCTGTGGTGTAAATATCACAGACGGTTTTAACTAAAAACCGTCTGTGATTATCAACTAGCACAGACAGTTTTAACTATTATCTTCTATCCCTAAATCTATTTCTGTTTATTGGCTAGCCTCAGGAAATGCTAGCTATGCCCTCTAAAACAATCAGATCAACATGCACAGTATACATCCAATTCACATCTCAATTCATTTCACAAACATAAAATATCCATTTCACAAACATAAAATATCCATTTCACAAATCAATTAATTGAAATGAAATAAAATATCCATTAACAAATACACAATTACAATCAATGTCAATCTTATCTCAAACAAAAAATCATTATACGTTGTGGAACTCTCCATCTGATTTTATGACTCTAGCCATCAAAAAGTACACGCACTCTCTTCGAATTAGTCCAAGGTCGGGTTGTTGCAATGCAGTTGTAGGGATGGGCGTAGCCTGTCGATAGGAATATCAATGTGCGTACATATATAACCTGATAAGTATGAAATAATTGTGGGAAGATTGACAAACCTTAGGATTGGTGATCTTCGAGGAATCAAGTAGTAGTTTCATATGGTGGCAAACGTAGAATCCACACGTGTTGTCTGGCTGCTACTGGTGGCACTGCAAAAAAATAGATTGCGTTAATTCAAGAGGCATTACTACCAAGTGTTGTATAGGATTAATTAATGTGTACTAGCGAATACCCGAAAATTTTGGACATGTTGCAAGGGCTTGGCCCCTCAAAGGGATTACCTACCCATTAGGGGTAGGCAACGCCTCCCCGCTCACTTGGCTATCACCGCTCGCTCTCCCCTTCCCCGACTCCCTCGGCGCGCGTTCGAGCCCTCGGCTCCGCACGCTGAGGTTGAGTTTTTCGTTATTTATCCGCGACTGACAAGTGGTCCCCACACGTCAGCGGCCACGGCTCACGCTGCCACGCCGCTGGACCCCACCCTTCAGGCCTTTGGACTCGACAAGTGGGCCCGGAGTCCAGTGGGTCCCATGTGTCAGAGGTCGAGTCAGTGGGCTCACTGTCCAGTGGGTCCCACATGTCAGTGACCGCCAGTGGTTACTGTTCAGTGGGCCCCACCTGTCAGTCTCTCAAAATAAAAATAGAAATTAAAATCTAATATTCCAGTGGGCCCCACCTGTCAGAAATTTGGGAATTTCTAGATTTATTCAAATCTGAGATTTTCAAATGAACATAACTTTCTCATTTTAACTCCAAATCCAGCCATTCAAATTTCTAAATTCATCTAAAATCATAATCTATCCAACTATGGCCTCTGTTGAATTTTTGGATTTTATTTGAATTTTTGTTTGTATTTATTTGCTTTGTTTGCTTCGTCTTTTCTCGCGTAGATTCCAACGTTGTCGATTTATCCTCTTCACAAAAACAAGAAGACCCAGAAACCCTGCAAGAAGGCAAGTCTCCTTTGATCATCTTGAACCTATGCTTTTGAAATGTTTTAAATATTTTAAATTATGTGCATTGCTATTTACATAAAATCCCTAGTTCAAATCTTTAGGAATTAGTTATTCCAACTTTGTTATGCCCTCATTTGACATTGATTGCCATGTACATTGTCACCCTAGAACTCCCTTTGTCTCAATAATGAGATTACTATTAATCTTTGTGAATATTAGAATGGTAGGTTAATGCTTAGTCATGCTATCTAATAACCTTGGAAAATCTGGAAAATGGGAAATTATGACTGGACCCTTGTGTTTATAAATGTAGTGGTAATTGGAGTTGCCACTGATCTTTCAAAATAAAATGAAAATGTGAAAGTTGGTTTAGATTAGGGTGGATGGCTGTTTGGGTTGGTGCAGTAAGCACGAGAACTTGTTAAGTGTATGTTCCACCCTAGTCAACTAAGGACCGACGCATGTGTTTGTCCAGACTGAGCATTAACCGTACAACCACAAGTCTATATGGGTACGACCTAGCTGACTAACTTATGATAGCCTAGTTTAGGTGCCACCAGTGGAAAGTGGGTGCCGTGGATGGACCGTTATTCACGGTGAGGGACAGGGATTTACTGTACTCATATGGCGTAAGAGGGGGCTTCAGATTGGGCGGATTTAACCCTTCTGCGGTGAAACCTCAGCGGGTGGTATCTAGCTAGATTAGAGTAAGGTAAAGGCTTTGTGATATTTTATCTGGGTCTCATGCCAAAGGAAGCGTGTGACTTTTAGGATAATTTATCTCTTGTGGGTAAAGTTGTACAACCTCTGCAGAGTGTAAAACTATTCGAATAGCCGTGCCCACGGTCAAGGGCGGGCAAGGAATGCATTCACATGGTAGATTTCTGGTTTCTGGTTTTAAAATCAAAGTTTTGTATTCCGAGGGTGGAGGGAACTCTCGGAAGGGAATCCTGGCGGATAGAGTCAGAGAGGGTGGATGGAACCCGCAGTTTTAAACTTGAACAATGGTAATTGGTTAGCTAGTGTTGGTAGTTGGAACCTTCACTAGAAAGTTAATTCTGTTAAAACATTTACTTCATTAAATTGATGCCTTCGAAAATAATTAGTAGTAATTGAGATTTAAAATATTGCTTTGTGCAAAAGAACCATATGACCTTCCTTTGTTAAGCCTTGCATCTATGCATTTTTCCCAAGACTTGCGGAGTACTTTATGTACTCACATGCTACACTTAAAAATAAAATCTCAGAGGAAGTTGAAGCTCAAGAAGGTGACTATGACTCTTTGCTTCGCTTGTGGTCGCGACGGATTCTTCCCGGAGGACTAGGTCGCGCTTCCCCAGTCAATTGCCTGTGGCGAATTGATGGGTCGTCCTCGAGTTATCTTTGCTTCCGCTTTATTTCTTGTGTACGAGGTCTTAAACCTCCAGTGTAATAATGTGACCCGGTGGTCAGTACTCTTATTTATTGTAATAAATCGTTGATGGTGATGTTTTCCATTCTGTTTGACTGTGTGCACTAGCTTTGATCTGGGACTAGTGCTGTAATACACAGAGGGTCCGGGTTTGGTAATCCGGGGGCCCGACACATACCCACATAACTTACTGCTATGAAAATTTTGCCACATATCTGGGGATGATGTAGGATCGGAAATGGCAACAGAGGGGGGGTGAATGGTGCCCTTTAAAAATAGCCCCTCAAGTATTCACTAAAAAGACACTCTTCACCGATAGCTACAGAGCTATGAAGAAGGCATCATGTTCAAGCTTACTGACAACAGAGGAGATCGCAAACGATACAAAGCAAAAGACCACACATCATGATAGAGGACACCAGCTGGGGCCGGTCTGACCGCAGGTCTTTGGCCGGACAAACCGCCGGCTACCCATCGGCTGCCATGGCTCACAGACCAGTTAAAGATCTATCAAGAAAAGCTAACCAGCTCTGATACCAATTGTAGGATCGGAAATGGCAACTGAGGGGGGTGAATGGTGCCCTTTAAAAATAGCCCCTCAAGTACTCATTAAAAAGACATTCTTCACCGATAGCTACAGAATTATGAAGAAGGCATCATGTTCAAGATTACCAACAACAGAGGAGATCACAAACGATATGAAGCAAAAGACCACACATCATGACAGAGGGCAGCAGCTGGGGCCGGTCTGACCGCAGGTCTTTGGCCGATCAGACCGCCAGCTACCCACCGGTCAGACCGCCCGCCTCATGCCGGTCTGACCGCCAACACAGGTGCGATGTGACCGCAGGTCAGGGTGCGGTTTGACCGGCCCTTCCTGAATACAGAGCAGACTAGCGCGACAAAAAATTCAGAAACTGAGAACTCGAAACTGCAAGGAATTTAGATGACTAGTTGTTGTTCTTTTCACACCTAAAGGTCAATACTTCGATCTAAATAGCAAGGAGACCTTATGGAGAAGATTTTGCTAACAAAAACTTAATCTCAAGAGAGAAATCAGATTCTTGCTGAAAATAGACAACCGAGAGACAAAAATTCAGATTTCTCGAGATTCTTCAATTCTTTGCTTATGAGACTTTGAAAATCAGTATGACATGGTCTCAGGACTAGAAGACACAAATCTCAAGCCATCTCATCAAGGAAAAACAAGAGGACCAAAGTTCCCTGACATGAAACCCTAATTTTGCACAAACAGAGGAAATAGGGCAAGAGCTGAAAACTGAAATTAAAAATGGTTTGCTCTCAGGAGTGACTAGCCAAATGGCTTTGGAATATCTCCTAGTTCAAATTAACCCATTTTGCTACTCCTTGCTCAAGGAATCAGCTCAAATATCAAAAAGAAGAAAAGAGGCAGTGAGATAGCTGAAACTGAAAATCCAACAAAAAGGACAAGCACGAGTGATAATCTTCAATGGATTCATTTTCAATAAAACAAAGATTACATAGGAGTCCCCATACGCAATTGGATATGAGGGGAACACATACTACAAGCCTCCCACTACATGCTACCATTGGAAGAATTCACACGGGAGGTGAAAGCCTAGTTTCAACTCAACATCCAGGGCACACCACCACTGCCTAGGGTTCACTCTATCACTTCTATCCAGAATGCTTGCTCTTCTACTTCACCTCCTCCTTTTAACAATAGGGCTCATCCCCAAAGAAGGAAATCAAGAAGAGTCATACAACATCCACTCCATGCCTCTCACACACTTGAGGCAAAAAGTCAAGAACCAGATTTTGGAGGGAAAAACTAGCCCCCAACTCATGCTTGAGTCAAATTCCCAATTTGCCCCTCAAGCGCCTTCCCGGAAGCTTCCCGCAACCGGCACATTTGACCGTCTAGACCTCGACTCCTCCCTGAGCCTAGTCCCAGTCCGCTCTGCTGCACGCAACCACACCCGGCGTCCTGACCATGTGGACCTGAACTCCTCCCTGAGTCTTGTCCCCATCTACTCGCCGCTGCCCGTCGCGTCCACTCGACACCGAGACCTCCGACTCCACCTGAGTCTAGTCCTGGTCTGTTCCGTCGCACATGACCGCAGCCGACATCCAACCGTTCTGGACCTCCGACTCCTCCCTAAGCCTAGTCCCGGTTCTCTCGTCGTCGCCCGTCGTGTTCGTCATCGGTAGCTCCAGCTCCGGTTCCTCGTCCCCCGACTAGCAACCACCTCACCAGCCTCGATCATCTTCGGCATCTTAACCGTCTGGACCTCAACACCTCTTGTGCCTAGTCCCGGTCCTCCTCGCCTCACCATGACCTAGCTCTAAAGTCCTGCAGTCACACAGACAAGCAAACTGTCACATAGCACTGCATGAAACAGCATATCAATAATAACATATGTAAAAGGTACTCAACCCTAGAATACCCAAAACAGTAAAACTCTCTAAACCAACCGTCAATTACTCATCACAAATATGGGGATACCTCCACATGCTCTCTCAGATGAAATGCACAAATTTGGAGAAACAATCAATGACTGTCAAAATGAATGTTTTTCCTTCGGCTCATGGTAACCCCTCAATAAAATCCATAGCCACATCCGCCAGACCTAAGAGAGAACCACCAATGGCTGAATAAGGCCGGCTAGGTAGAGGTGCTCTGTTTTGTTGCGCTGGCAGACAGTGCAGTCCTTAATGAAGGTAAAATCCATAGCCACAGCCGTCCATACCTGAAAGGGAACTACCAATGGCTAAAAAAGGCCGGCTAGGTGGAGGTGCTCCATTTTGTTGCACTAGCAGACCATGCAGTCCTTAATGAAGGTCTAGACGAGCTGGCGAGCCACCGAAGTATGGAAATATACACGGAATCACTGTAATATCTTTTGGACCCCTTTGTGGCCAGTGTGTACTACCGCCAACACCGAGTCTAGGATAGGCGACTTTGGTGGAAGATAATCTGCCGCGCAAGGCAACCACTCCCCAGTCTCCATCTCATGCCGCCTCATGGCCTCATATGCAGCGACGATGCCTTAGCAGCACTGCAGCCTGTGACCTAACAACTCCTACGGACCACGGTCCCACCCAGCCTCTCCTTCCTGGCTTCCCCTCTTCACACTTCGGGTCGGCGCTCAGGTAGGAAGCCTAAACTAGCAACCACAAGGCAGCAGAGTGTCGCCTGTCCTCCTGGAGCACTGAATCTTCTCAGCCTCGACGGCTCGACCGCCGCCCGCCTAGATATACGCACCGCCGCCACCAGGTGCATGCACAACCCCTCGTCTCTCGTGGGTGTGTGTCGTGTGCGTCTGTGCTATGGAATTATGGGCAAGATGGGTATTTTCCTCATTTTCGGGTAAAGAAAATAAAGGAAAAGGAAATTGGTCTGAGGCTAACATGTAAGAGAGGGAGAGAGAAGGGATTAGAGGAGGAGGTGACCGGCTTGACTCCTATTTTTCAGATCTGGCCAACGCACTCTCATCCCATCTCCTCTTCTTCAGCAAAAGCTTCGGCCTTCTCCGGTCGTGGGCACCACCAATTTCTCACCTGTGAGTTCGCCTCTTTGATCCTATAACCAGATGGAAGAGTTGGGGGTTTCGGCAAAGGAGAAGAGCTCACCACCGAATCAAATCTTCCGCTGGCTATTTGGTCTTTGGGGATTTGTTGAGAGAGCTCAGCGACGGTTGTGCTTGTAGTCACCAGGCTGTGGCTTGTGTGCTCTCTTCTCGTAGATCCACTCTCTGGATTGTGTGCTTGTGCGCGGTGTTTTCTGGTTCTTCGGCCCTGTCTTGGCCGAGTGGAGTGTGACGCGATTTTGCCTTCTTGTTAGCTGTGTGCGGCATTGTCTAGTACCTCGGTTTCACAAATTGGTAAGTGTTGATTTGTGGTGTAGGGCTTTGTCCTCACTTTACCCAGGTTTATGCCCGTGTCTCAGTGAGGCATTCGCAGTTGTGTCTGAAGGCTTTGTTCCCACTCCCTCGGTGATGGGAGCCTCTTCGGACATACCAGTATATTCGGTCCTATCTATACTACTATGGCCTACCTACGTGCAAGGCTAGTTTTCAATGACTTAATTAGCTAATGTCATCCCGTACCAGCACATGTGGTTGTATGCTTCTTAGATTGGTGACATCGGCGTTCGGTCCTTAATTGATCCAGACGAGAATTTCCCCCATCTACTAGTTTTTATGCAAAGTTGTTAAGGTTTCAATTTGGTTTTCCACTGCTAAGCCGCACGCGCGGTCGTGGAAGGGCCACGTCCTGCTGTGCGCCTGGTAAGCGTACGAGATACGCACGTGACGCTGGGCGGTCCGAAGACCCAGCCAAGAGAAATAAGCCGTGAAGGGAGACGGCTTGGTGGTTGATGTGGCGATGTGCTGTTGGTCTAGCCGAGCCAAGAAGAAAGCGAACACTGAGCAAACAGTTCTAACAACGAACAGGGACTAGAACAGATCAAGAACAGAGTTTGAACTAGAATATTTCCAAATTACAAAGCATCACTAAAAATCAACTGCGCAACCAAAAATCATGAAATTTTGCAGGCATACTTCTCAAGGTGTTCAATTCCGAGTGAAAATTTCTCAAAAGCTTCCCAAAAATATCACCTTTCCTCGAATCTTGCAAAACCTCTCAAACTTGCACAAAACGAATTTTTCCAACCATAAAAATTCGAAATCAAGTTGCTCGTCGCATCTCTTGATGCAAGATCAAAATACAAACCTCCCACTTCTCATGGCAACTCAAATCTAACAAGAAAACCAAGCAAATTCTTTCTTGAGCTTTCTCCACAGATTTATCAGTTGCACCAACAAAACTCTAAAATAAAGAGCAAGGACTTAAATCTTGGGCTAGGATGGATGGGGATTTGATTTGGAACGATATTTCCCACCTCTTACACACTTGCAAGCCAAGAAAATAAAATCACAAGAGAAGGAAAAAAGAAAAAACGAAAATAGAAAAACTTGAACCAAAAATCACGAACACATGGAGGATATAAGGAAGTATTTTTGTATTGATTTTCGGAATTTTTCTTGTGGCTACAAGCCTCTCATGATTAGGCCAAACTCCATGGGAGCATCTCCTAAGAACTAGGGTTTCAAAACTAGAGAGCTCTAAGGTATGAGACCTAAGCCTCTATTTATAGCGTGAGTAGGGATGCAAACAGATCGAATACGGACAGATAATGGCTTTGCCATATTTGTTTTCATATTTTTTCTCGGATGCGGATACGAATATGGATACCTCAGATACAAATACAAATACGAATAATATCGAATACAGATACGGAGCAAAGATGAATCGAAACGAATACGGTTACGAATATTTATCGGAACATGAAACCCCTTAAACTATACAACTAAAATCAATAAAAACATATAAATAGTTTATCTTATCAAAACATTAATGAAATCTAAATAAGCATAAGTATTTATCCACAATAGTCATACCATTGTACAGATTTTAAATCTTCAAATGGCAGTTAATTTTTTCTAAAGTCCTAAATAATTCTTAATGGATTTCTACTATTTACATATGACTAATGAATTAATTAAGAATTTAAATTTACATTAGAATGATTTAAATGGTAGTACATCAATTTAATTGGTACAAATTTTAATTTACCGACAATACCGAATTTATTTTTAATAAACATAAATATTTGCTAGTGGTGTTTGTAATTTAATATGACTAGGGAACCTAATGTCTAATGGTAATTGAGGCTTATGGCTTGGTTGGGCTAGTGGGCGGTGGTAAGGGAGATGAGAGAGGCTAGCTTGGGCTGGGCAATGTTGGGCTAAAATTCGGATATCCGACTCCATATTATCCAGATAATCCATATCCGTATTTGTATTCGCCGGATATCAAGCCTACTGTATTCGTATTTATTTCCGACAAAAAATTCCATATTTGTTTCTGATCCAAGAATTATCCGAAGAAAATCCGATCTGACACAATCCGTATTCATTTTCATTTGAATCGGTCAAAAACTATCCGATCTGTTTTCAACCCTAAGTGTGAGAGGGGTAGGGTTTCCACCCTTACATGGACCTTCATGCCATAATGGGCCAAGACAACTTAAGTACTCAAATGACTTGCCACCACATGAGCCTTTCGCCCTAAGCAACTAGCCCTAGACTGCTACCTTGACCGCCGCGCGGTTTCTTGGCTTGCTCTTGGTGGTTTCAGCACTTTTCCCAAAATGTGCATGCTAACTTAGCGTCCTCATTCGCTTTCCTCCAACCCAGTTCCTTATCTTTGTGTGCACGCTTTCAGTCGCACGATGACTTCTTGATGTAGCTAATCATTCGTCTGAGCTAAGCACATTCTTGTGAGACTTCATACCATGATATGCATATGCCTCGTTAAAAACTCCTTCCAAATACGCAGTGGAAAAAAAAGGAATGGAGAAAAGAGTACACAACACATGTTAAATTATATTGCACTTGTTGCCTTATTAAAAACCTTGAAGTAAGAAACCCAACAAGAAAAACTTATTAAGGAAAAAGAGTACAACGCTTATCTTCAGGATTTATTATGATCTTCAAAACTTTTACCATGTCCATCAATTGGACTTATACCGATAGGTGGTTAAACCTTCAAGGTAGTGATCATCGAGTCAATACTTTCTAGGTTAGACTAAAGTCAAGATTTTCTGAATCTCGTGTATAACCATAAAGGTTTAGCATATGCTCTCCCTGAACATAACTTGCGATGAAGTCTTATTATTCCAATGTCTTTAATATATTTTAAGAAATGAATACAGGCCAGTATATTACGAGTATATCCACTGAATTACCATAATATATAGCCTTCTAGACATTTATCTCACTATTCATCTAGATAAAGAGAAGATAAAACAATTTGGGAGCAATATACTTAACTTTCCAAGAAACCACTTATCTATATGTGCAACACAAGCAAAATTTACCCTAATTAGGATATGAGGATAATCAATTGCAATGCCACATTTCTTCTAGATATGACTTATCAAAACCTTTCAGGGTCTTAATATTTAGCAACCATCTCTGAGTATAGTAGTACCATACAATCAAAAGTTTGTTTTGCAGAACTAAAAGTATAGTTATACCACCACAGAGTCAATATAACCAATCTTAATATTTTGGTATTTAGGGATTAATAAATTTACCATTAATACCAATGTACATGATACCTTCATGGTAATGAATGATACTGCCACTCCATCAGCTTCTGGTAGGAGATGCACTTCATATGTGCTTATGTGGCTCACTTCTGGTTTTTAGTTTCCTTATTCCATTCCCTCGAGTCTTGGATGGGTTCTTATCCACCTCTAGGGATCACATAATTGTTGTGTATTTTTTATCTACTAGTGAGTTAATTTCTTTTCAGGGAGATGTTCTCTCTTCTACGAGATATTTTCTCTTCTAGGAGATACTCTTTCTTCGAGTAAGAGTTTATCAGGTATGAGTTTTATATACATATATACATGTTGCAATTTACTTTCTTGTTGAAACACTGAGTCCTTCAAGGGTCGAGCTTTGAGTCCTTTCAGAGATCCCATCAAGAATGTTTAGAATCTGATAACTGCATATCTTATTCGTGTTATATAATGAAACATTATTTTATTTATAACAAGAGAATATCAATCTTTACAAGGATCTTTGAATCATCGCTTTCACCACCTCATTATTTCATAATGACACATCAAGTCTGAACTAATAGGTTCCAATACTTTCATTTGCGATTATAGTTTTGACTCAATTGTTTCCTTTCATTTTTACTCGATATGAACACTTCAAGTGCTCAGCCATGGACTTTGGTTTTGGATTTATGTTCTCACATGAGAAACTTTAGCAATTTTTAGAGGCAAACTGGTTGTCAACAATTTTTTCTTCCAAATATCCTCATGATCGAGTGCCTTTTAGTGTTAACCAAATCTTTATCATTTCCCAAATGAAGCTTATTGGTTGTTCTTTGTTCCCTAGTATTGTAATATGTGCACGTCTAATTACTGGGGTTTTCATCTTCATAATGAGCCTCTTCATGAGGTATTTCACCTTCAAGGTGAGTTCACTTCTAGAGTATTCCCGAGGAAGAGAGGAGGTGGTCGTTGGAGGCTTTGATCACTGTGTGAATTCTAGAGGTGGCGCGGGAGCCGGGCGTGGTGAGGATGTGGCAAGAACGCGACAGGAAAGAGGGTAAGAAATAGGGGGGGTCCGGGTGAGGCACTGTTGTGCACAACGCACACGGACTCGAAGGCGCGGCATGGGCACGGAGCGACGCTGTCAAGCGGCGCAGCTCGGTGTGAGTGGGGGAGCCAAGTCGGGGCGCGCTTTGCGCGTCCAGAGCACGTCCTGGGTGCGCCAGGGTAGCATGGGCCATTTGGGCCAGGCCAGGGAGAGGAACGGGCTAGGTTGAGCCCAGAGAATGATTAGGGAAACTGGAAATTTGAATTTGAGAAGATTTTTCGTTTGCACTTTTTGAATTCAAATCCAAATTTGAAATCCTTTTCAAAAAATGGAAAACAGGATGTTACAAATCTTGACAAAAGGGCTTGTGGTTTTATACTTTGCACTGTGGAGATTGCAAAGTACGAAATCCGCTTGCAAATTTGCACGTAGGCGTGAAAATGGATTGGATATGATGGATAATAGTTATACTATATTTGTTCGTATAATTTACGAAGAACACCCAGATTACGAATACAGATGTCACTACACGGATTCCTATCTACTGCAGTGAATTTATTGCTTGCAATAGGTAAATTTACTGCCACAATTTTTATTCTCATTGTAATAGTTAGTTTATATTGCAACATTTAATTTCCGTTGTAAGAATTAAAAAATTGTTGCAATAGAATCTTTATATTGCAACAAAAAATAAAATCGCTGTAATAGTTGGTTTATATTGCAATGATTTGTGGTCGTTGGAAGAACTAGCATTTTTGTCGCAATAGAATCTTCGTATCGCAACAAAAATAACAACATGGTAATAGCTACTTTATATTGCCACAGTTTATTAACGTTGCATGAATTAGGTATTTTGTTGCAACAAAATGCAAAATCAGGGTAATCCTATTTTGTGTTTATGTATGTTTACCTTGTAATCTAGAAAAAAGAAATATTTTTCAGAGCCCTATTTTGTGCTCATGATAAAAGGGAATTAAAAAAATATTCATGTCGTGATACCCTTTGAAATTTCAGACTTCATCAACGTCAGTACCATGTGTATTAGAAATCTATGGAAAACTTGGTGCAATTTTTGGAAAAGAAAGTGAAAAGGAAAAGGAGCTGCAGAAGTGGGATAGTGGGCTGGCCCAACCGGCCCAACTAATTAGCCACAAAAAGCATAACCCTACAACTTTTTAGGATAAGGGGAGACAGTTTTTTCTGCAAAATGTCCAGTCGAATTCGGTGATCGGATAATTTAGATAATGCAGACAGCTCACTCTGCAAAATGTCAGATAATCCTATTAAATTTGGTAATAGGATAATTTAGATAATGCAGACAGCTAGTTCATATATATCAGATCTAGCTTCCCATGACACAAGCACTCCACATCGTACTGAAAACGTCTAGCCCGTCCAGGGACATACAGCTTTATTTAGTGAGCATTGCCCTGCTTCTCAGGAATACAATCTGAGAAGCTTCCGTACTAATGTTTGTGTTGCTCATTAGCGTTTGCCAAGCTGTCCTCTAATCCTCTCAAGTTCCTTGAGGGCATCCCTTGCCGGCATCCGATTAGCTGAAACCTGTTGAGTGCACCGCAGTCCAAGCATTCACCTTTGCATTCGTTCTGTTCTGCGAGCTCTTGTACCAATCGTGGGTCGATAACATAGCTGTAGCATTCTGTCTGGTGAAGATGCTATCTGTTGGACCTTTCGCAGACTAGCAGTCTCGACATACTTGGGAAGGCTTAGGCCATCGGTGAAGATGCTATCTGTTGGACCTTTCGCAGTTAGCATTTCCAGGAGAACAATTCCATAGCTGTAGATGTCTCCATGCACCGAAACCCGGTTCCCCGTTCCGTACTCTTTTGTTAATTGGATGTCCATGTATGGAAAAAAATATGGGGGAAAGGCATTACAAATCATTGTTAGTTGAAAACTCGAGAGAAATTGGATTCTCGACACTACATTTGATTGGCATTCGGTAATTAACACACACTGAAAAATCGATAATTTGCTTATGAACACTAAAATCATCTTCGTTTGCTGAGGAACACAATAGACCAATTAAAATATTATTAATTTGATATTCCGGAGAGCGAACAAAGGAATGAGATAGGGAAGAGAACAAACAGGGGGAGAGCATTGGCTGGGCTCAGTTGACTTCCAAAGGCAAATATAACCTTCTGTTTCATCCTCCCAAATTTCAAAATAATAATGTTTTAATTGGTCTGTTATAAGAAGGGAGGGAAGCTTGTAAACATAAAAAGAGAACAAGTAGAAACAGAGTGCCTTACTCTTAGAAAAAGCAATTATGTTCAGAGTTGCGTCATTATTCTCTGTTGTTTCGTGTGCCTTGGCGTAGCTTCAGGCCCTGTTCTTTTCAGTTTCTAAAAGCTATATTTTGACTTTTCTATAATAACTAGCTTTTAAATGAAGTATTTTTTTCAAGATAGGGTCTACTAGTTAATTGTAGTACATACTTTACTGACTTCATTTATATAGGCAAAAACTGCATGTGAGTTTTTGTTACTCTGTAATTTTTTATACAAACAACCTAAAGACCACAGCCAAAAGCCACATGCCGCAGCCAAAAAGAACAGGCGCTCAGTTGTTCATCACATCAGAACAAGTCACTGTTCCATCACGTGAGCAAGGCACCAAAGACTAGAAGGCTACAATAAGTAGTGCTGCTGCTGTCCCAGCGCCAGGCAGGTGCAACGTGCTGTCTCGGCGCATTGACCAGGCAGGTCACGTGGGGCAACAAGGGGCAGCTCCATCACGTCGGTGGAACTAACAATTGATATCAGATTTTAGGGAGAGCAAAAGCAATGGCTGGCAACACGAACGATCCATCGATATCAGATATGCTTATCAAGACTATAGCCAATGAGTTTGCTCATTTGAAGTCAAGTGTAGTAATCAAGCCGATGGCAAAAAAGTCTCAATCCCATTCTAATACCTAATATTGAGCGAAACGAATTATGACATATGAACCGTCAAAAGAAATAATCTTGCGTTCACTAGAGATATAGTCGGCAATCAAAGATAGAGACAATGACGGCAACAAAGATCAAAACACGATGGTAGCCTTGCGAGTGGTGCCAGACGACGTAATGAGACAAAATTGTAGAGGAGACGGCGAAAGAAACCTGGAATGCACTCTGGGAGATGCGAGTAGGTGAAGATTACGTCACAAAGGCACGCTCTTAAGTGTTGAAACGGCAACTGAGTAAGTTGCGGATGGAGGACTCGGAGATGTTCACCGAGTACTCCATGAAACTCACAACACTGGTGAGTGAGATTCGTTTGCTCGGCACGAAGCTAGAAGAGAGTGACGTCATCAAAAAACTGTTCAATTCGGTTTTAGATCGTTTCCTCCAAACTATCAGAACTATTAAACAGTTCGGCGATATCGCTCTTAAAGGCGATCGATCATCTCAGAACTTTCGAGGAATGACTCAAGAGGCGGCGGCACTCGAAGGATAGGGGAGATCAACTTCTCTTTACCCAAACCGAGTGGGAAGTAAGAAACTAGAAGACAAAGAAGGAAGGACTAGCAGCACCAAGAGAGGAGGGTGTCACGTGAGTGATCGGGGACATAACCGCGGACAAGGCGATGGTGACAGATCCGGTGACAAGTTACATATGTGCTTTGAATGTGACGAATATGAACACTATGTGCCGGAATGCCGTAGCCACATAAAGTGTTTTAATTGCGACAAGTACGGACACTACACTTCGGATTGCTGCAACAAGAAGGATGAGTAGGTAAACCTCACCGAGGTAAGGAGGACGATGAGTCAGCACTACTTCTTTTCTTATGTATCGAAGAGACGCTATGCATGGTGATGTTGAACGAGAAAAACGTAGTTCCTAAACTACGCACAGAGGAAGGTAGCGACGATCAACTGATTTGTGATACTTAGATAATGGAGCATGCAATCATATAACGAGAGATTACTCCATGTTCCATGAGCTCACGAGAAGATTTCAGAAAAAGTCAAATTTGGCGATGACTCTATGGTATGGATAAAAGGCAAATGATCGATGCTATTACAATGTAAGAACGGCGAGTAGAAGTTCCTAACTGAAATTTATTTTATACCGAGTCTATATAATAATATACTCAATCTTAGACCGATGAAAAAAAAAGCAGAACGAGGCAATGCGTTGGGTGGTCAGCATGACGAGGCGTCTCAGGATAACTACGGCAAAGCGCGAAAGCCAGCAGCTCGGTCGAGACGTCCAGGTGCAATCCACGCACATGCAGATAGCAGCACGGACGGAGGCCCGGGCGGACATGCAGGAGACGCGTACGCTTGCAAGCAAAGCATCAGGACCCACGCACTATCTCAAAATGCACGTGGAGCTGGCTCGGTTGGTGCTAGAGTTTGGCACTTCGGAACTCAAAAGATGTATCCAACAGCGTGCAAGCGCGCAGCAACGAGGAGAGAAGGGGAGTGCTTTGCTCCGGAAAAAGTAATTGTGTTCAGAGTTGCGTCATTATTGTTCCTGCCGTTTCGTGTGCCTTGGCGCAGCTTTGCATGTTCATCACGTCAAAACAAATGGCTGTTCCATCACGTGAAGCAAAGTGGAAGCCAGGCACCAAGAGGTTGTGCTGCTGTCCCCAGAGCCAGGCAGGCGCAACGTGCTGTCTCGGCGCATTGACCAGGCGGGTCACATCGGGTCGGTGGAAAGGCCAGTACGTCTTACGAGAAAAATTCTTACAGTTTTATCGATACTTTAATATTAATTTAATATATAATTTGTTCAATAGACCTTGCGTATGTGCATGCAAAGCAAAGGCATAAGAAGTTGAGAGAATAACAATCATATGTCCCATGTGCTTGCTAATTACTATAAAGAAGGTTACAATAAAGAATTACATGAATGACCAGTGCTCTCTTATGTAAATGATTTACCAATTGTCCTCCCCTCTCTTTTTAATGTTAACCTTTATATAGCCGGTGAAGCGATGGTAGTTGTCCCACATCGGAAGATGTCTCAACGCTTCGGATGATAAGCGCCTAACGAAAGTTACTGTCAGAGAGACATAAGAGGGTCATTCACCATGTAGCAGTTGTTGTCAGAGAGAAATCGTGTGTAGTTAGTGAACTAACGCACGTTCTAACCACCTTGTCAGATGAACCGACAGTGTAGTTCATTGTCGTAGACAGGTTGGTTGGAGATAGACTGATCACAGGAATTCCAACGACCAAAGAGTGGTCGTAGTAATTCTTACAACTACATGGTCGTAGAAAGACTTACGATCAGAAAAGTAGTCATAAAACTTACGACTGAGGGGGGTAGTCGCAGTAAAACTTACGACTACATGGTCGTAAAAAAAATTTACGACTACATGGTCGTAGAAGGACTTACGATCAAGGGATTGTCACAATAAGTCTTATGACTATGTGATCATAGAAGAGGTTACGATTATGTGGTTGTATAAGAGTTTACGTGTATCCTGCCGTATTTATTTCTTATCGATAAGGGGTATATTCAAGGAATATAATGACGTAATAATTTAAGGATTATTCTATTCTCATCATCTAGCCCCTAACTTCAAGTGAAAATAACTTATTCGACTAAGTATAGTCGTAGATAAAGAGTGGTCAAAAGCAAAGACCTTCTTGACCCTTATCGAGTAGGAATTGTCTTGGTCGATTTGGTAATTTCACTTGAGTTGTGAAGACGGAAAGACATTGGACAGAGAAAATCCAATTGATTTCCCTCGAGCTGTCTGCTGAATCGTTTCCCAAAGCAAACGTTCAGTTCCCGAAGTAAACATTCAGTTTCCAATAGAAGTAATCAACGCATTAGTTATAAAGTCTTACCGGGGGTGACTTTTGGTTTTTCACTTTCCCCATTTGCTTCAACTCATTCGACCTCTTCACCTCCAATTAGTCTCTAATCTCGGACAAATCCCTTCTGTCGTAGGGGTGGCCCCCACCTGAACCCAGCAGGCCTGGTAGGAAAACTATAAGGCCTAGAATAGGCCATGTGTAATGACATAAGCGCCCTGCAGGGGTAACGAGATGTGAGGTACAAGCTGTAAAAGCATTCCTCATGGATATATATGAATACAAGCCATGGGAGGCCCCTGTGCCATTACACTCGACATCATCACTCTCCACTACCATCTCTCTCTGCTTTGATGCAGAGCCACAACAGCTTGGCACCGTCCGTGGGGAGGGACGAAGACAAGCTCAAGACCAAGAAAAGATGGCACCGAAAAAGCTTCCTCGGCCGCGCGAAGGGGAAAGAAGGCGGCGGGCGGGCGCCGATGAGTACGAGCCGCCATCGCCACGGCGGACGCGAGTGGCGATGCGCGCGCGGTGGCGAAGGCATCGGCGTTCGCGGCGGCGACCAACCCGCCGCGGCGTTACAAGGACGGACCCGCGTCAAAGGCGTCGATGCGGCGGCGACAACCGACCCGCCGTTCGATGCCGGTGAACAATCTTAATGAAACCACGATCATTAATGCAGCCATACGGGGCCTTCGCCAGTTCCCGATGGCGAATACACAGCGGGAGACCAATCAAGACCGTCGCCAAGCTCTTCGATAACATGGACCAAGATGCGCGGGCGGAGGAGGATGCGCCAAGCGCACCATTACCGCCTCGGTCTCGCCATGAGGAGCCCCGCGCGGCCGGGCGGGTCGTCCCTCCGCGAAGCCGGGCCGTAGCCGCGAGCCCCAGAGCAGCCCACCCCGAGGCAGTGAGGCTGGGGTGCAGGAAGGCTCTTCAAGGAGCAGGCCTAAACCTCGACGCCGCCCGGCGCGGTCGCGAGCCTAAACCTCGACGCCGCCAGCGCCGGTCGCAGGCGGCTCATCACGTCCTCGACACCGGAGCGCCACAGGACCCGACCCGCCTCACGGAGGGGGGGTCGGGGATCGCAAGGTGGACTACCTTACGGCGACCAGCCCGCGCGAGCAAGAGCTCCGCACTATGGCGGTGGTGCGAGGTACACGGCTACGGCGATCATCGCACAAGGGCATGCACCGAGGTGATGGCGCTGCGAAGGCGCGGCGAATCTCGGCTCGCCTCCTCGGCCCCGCGAGCCTGGGCACGGCACCTGGGACAGCCCCATACGAGCCACCGCCATGGAAAGTGCACAGCATCGTACCATCAACGTCATCGCCGGAGGCTCCTCCTCAAAAGCCCCCGGGGAGCAGCCGCAACTGTGGATGCCGCCCCACCGCATCACCTTCGACGTGAACGACGCTACGGGTGTCGAGTACCCCCACCAGGACCCTCTACTCATCCAGACCCACATAGCATGATGTGAAGTCAGGCGCGTCCTGGTCGACGGGGGAAGCTCCGCGAATATTTTATTCGCAGAAGCCCTCGACCGCATGGCAATCCCCCGAAGCCGACTAGAGCAGCCAGGAGCTCCACTTCAAGGCTTCGGGGGTCGACCGCTGCAGGCCCTGGGGCACGTGTCTCTTCCGGTCACCTTCCGTCAGGAAGGCAAAAAAGGTAACATCCGGACAGAGCACATCATTTTCGACGTAGTAGACCTCCCACACCCTACAACGCCATGCGGGCGGCCGCCTCAACTCTTTCGGCGATCCCGCACCACGCCTTCTTGTGTATGAAGCTCCGGGTCCCGAGGGTATTATCACCGTCTTCGAGAGCGGGGCTTGGCCAGCGTGCGCGGCGGCGGCAGCGTTCGCATCGCTCGCCGCACGCCCTCCCGGCGCGCTCGGCGAGGCCTTCGCCCCGGTGGGCGCCAAGCCTCGGCCGGGGCGAATCAAGAAAGTGCGCTCAAGCGGAAGGACGGTTTGTGTCCATTGGCGATGGGCTCCCACCGGGGTCGAGCGCGATCGCCGAGTGCTTGAACAACGTCGACATCTTCGCATGGTCCCCGAGGACATCAAGGCGTGGACCGGCGATGTCGAGCATCACTTGGCGGTCGCCCGGCGCCAAGCCAGTCAAGCAAAGGCTTCGGCGTATGTCGATGGATCGGCAGCAGGCGGCCAAAGCAGAGGTGGCAAAGCTTCTTCGCACCGGGGTCATTCGCGAGGTCCACCATCCAGAGTGGCTCGCCAACCCGGTGCTAGTCAAAAAGGCCAGCGGGGCCTGGCGCATGTGCGTCGACTTCACGGCACTCAACAAGGTGTGCCCAAAGGACAATTACCCCTTGCCGCGCATCGATAAATTGGTTGACGCCACCACCGGGTGCGAGCTCATGAGTTTCCTGGACGCCTACTCCGGCTACCACCAGGTGCACATGGCCGAAGACGATGAGGAGAAGACCGGTTTCATCACACCACCGGGACATTCTCGCCGTCCGAATGCCCTTTGGCTTGAAGAACGCAGCGCTACCTTCACTCGCCTCGTCCGCCATCGCCTCGCCCGCTCGGGAGGAACGCTGAAGCCTATGTTGACGACGTGGTGGTCGACTCGTCGGCTCGCCGCATGGCCGGACCTCCAGAAACCTTCGACAACCTCGGAAGGCGGGCATCAAACTCAACCCCGACAAGTGTGTCTTGAGTGCGGCGAGCAAGCTCACGGTTTCCTCGTCTCGGACGGGGCATCCAGCGAACCACGACAAAGTAGACGCTATCTTGGGTATGGAGCGCCCAAGACCACGAGGAGGTCGGAGGTGGCGGGCGCATGGCGCGCTAAGCCGTTTCCTATCGAGCGGTGGGCGGGGCCCGCCATTTTCAAGACGCCGGCGGGTGCGATGGATTTAGTTGGGACGAAGATTGTGCGAAGGCCTTCAACGAGCTCAAACAGCACCTCGCAAGCCTCCCCACTCTGGTTGCCCCAGCACCAGAGGCTCCCCTCTGCTCTATCTCGCCGTCGACCACGCGGTCGCCGCGTCCTCGTCTTGGAGGAAGGCGCCACGCAGAGGCCCGTCTACTTCGTCTCTGAAGCCCTCCAAGGTGCCAAGACAAGATACACGGAACTTGAGAAGCTCGCCTATGCGCTGGTCATGGCTTCCAGAAAGCTTCGGCATTATTTTCTGGCCCACCCGATCACAGTACCCTCCTCATTCCCCCTGGCGGAGATGCTGCACAACAAGGAGTCCACAGGACGCATCGGAAAGTGGGCTGCCGAGCTCGCCCCCTTCTCCTTGACGTATGCCTCGCGAACGGCAATAAAATCCCAAGTCCTGGTGGATTTTTTCGCCGAATGGACCCCGCCGGCCCAGCCCGTCCGGACGCATGATGATCCCGTCTGGACGCTTACAATCGACGGAGCTTACAGCGTCGTCGGTGCGGGCGTCGGGGCGGTGATCGTCACACCTGAAGGACGGCGTTCTTTGTACTCGGCGCGCTTGACTTCCCGCCACCAACAACACGGTGAGTACGAGGCACTACTCTTTGGCCCGGCGGCTCAAGGCAATAGGCGCGAGGCGGTCTTTGGTCCGCACCGACTCGCGCTGGTGGCTGGCCATGTGGACAAGTCATATCAAGCCAGGACCTAGAGTTGGCCAAGTACCTCGCGGCGGTAAGGGCGAGGAAAGGCACTTTGGGTGTCACCGTCAAGGCTATCCCACGCGCGGAGAATGAGCAGGCCGACGCCCTCGCTAAAGCGACCACCAAGAATCGCCCCGAGGGGGCGTTCTACGAGACGTTAGCAAAGGCGGCCATCGCGCAGGACACCCGGGACGCGGCACTCGTCCACCGCATTGATCGGCCAGGAGATTGGCGAGAGCCCATCTTCAATTTCTTGCAGGGTATCGCCGAGCCGGAGGACCCTGCCGAGCTGCGACGCTTGCAGCACCGTGCACGGTCCTTCCAGGTGTTCGAAGGAATACTCTATAAGAAGGGGGTCTGCGCCTGCTCCTGCGCTGTCTCTCAACCGAGGGGGAAGGGAGCTCTTGGCGGAGATCCACGCGGGCGTATGCGGATCCCACTTGGCACCAAGATCATTAGTCGGCAAGGCGTTCAGACAAGGCTTCTACTGGCCGACTGCCATCACCGACGCCCAGGACCTCGTCCGTCGGTGCCAAGGGTGCCAGTGGATGGCGCGCATTGTCCGCAGGCCCCCGACGCGCCTCAACCCCATCCCTCCGGTATGGCCATTGGCACGCTGGGGTCTGGACATAGTGGGACCACTCGCTCGAGCCCCAGGAGACCTCCGGTTCGTGGTAGTCGCGCTAGAGTATTTTTCCAGATGGCCGGAAGCGATCGCTCTGGCCAAAGTAACCTCTGCGGCCATACAGCGCTTCCTATGGCAAAACATCATATGCCGCTTCGGCGTGCCTCGGGAGCTCACGGTCGACAATGGCCTGCAGTTCGATGCCAACCTCTTCAAAGATTATTGCGACAGCATGGGCATCACCCTCCGATTCGCCTCAGTGGGACATCCCCAGTCCAACGGGGCGGTCGAACGGGCGAATGGCGCCATCTCCACCGCCATCAAAAAGCGTCTGGTCGGATTGCCAAAGGGCAGGTGGCCAGGCGAGCTTCCCAGCGTTTTATGGTCGCTTCGCACAACGGTAACGCGCCCGACGGGGTTCACGCCGTTCAAGCTCCTCTTCGGTGACGAGGCGGTGACACCCGAGGAAATCAAGGCCGGCTCGCGGAGGGTCCTCGTCCAAGCACCCGAAGAAGAGCGCCGTGTGTCGTTGGATCTCCTCGATGGGATACGAGTCGACGCAGCCCACCATGCCGAAAAGTACGCGCGGCAAACAGTGCGTACTCGGGACCGCTCTATATGCCCACGGGGGTTCAGCCCGGGGGATCTCGTCCTCAGAGTGGCGCTCCAGGCGGAGACCGTGGGCAAGCCGAGTCAAGTGGGAAGGCCCGTACATCGTGACAGAGGCATTGCCGAAGGGGGCGTACCGCCTTGCCACGCTCGAAGGACAAGCCTTCCGGCACACATGGAACGCGGACAGGTTGCGGCGATACTACGCCTAGAAACAGGACAACAGACGTACAGCCTCCGTCTTGTTGTAGGGCGATGCTCGCTGCGCAAACGGGACCTCAATAAATATTGCTGTTCCCGGACACCCCGCCCACGATGAGCGAAAACCACCCACGGACTTTAAATAAGACGTGGCGCCGAGCCTAGCTCGCACGCGAGTCTCGCGGACTATAAATAAGACGAAGCGTCGAGCCTAGCTCCGCACGCACCAGTCCACGGACTTTAAATAAGACGTAGCGACGAGCCTAGCTCCGCACGCGAGAGTCTGCGGACTATAAATAAGACGTAGCGTCGAGCCTAGCTCCGCACGCACGCGGCACGGACTTTAAATAAGACGAAGCGCCGAGCCTAGCTCCGCACGCGAGAGTCAGCGGACTATAAATAAGACGTGGCGTCGAGCCTAGCTCGCACGCGAGTCTGCGACTATAAATAAGACGTGGCGCCGAGCCTAACTCCGCGCGCACCACCCACGGACTTTAAATAAGACGTGGCGACGAGCCTAGCTCGCACGCGAGTCTGCGGACTATAAATAAGACGTGGCGTCGAGCCTAGCTCCGCACGCACCAGTCCACGGACTTTAAATAAGACGTAGCGTCGAGCCTAGCTCCGCACGCGAGAGTCTGCGGACTATAAATAAGACGTGGCGTCGAGCCTAGCTCCGCACGCACCACCACGGACTTTAAATAAGACGAAGCGCCGAGCCTAGCTCCGCACGCACTCTACGGAGTATAAATAAGACGCAGCGGGGACGCCCGCGCGCACTCTCGGTATAAAGAAGACGAAGCGCCGAGCCCAGCTCCGCACGCACTAGTTCACGGACTTTAAATAAGACGTGGCGCCGAGCCTAGCTCGCACGCGAGTCTCTCTCGGACTATAAAGAAGACGTAGCGTCGAGCCCAGCTCCGCACGCACTAGTCCACGGACTTTAAATAAGACGTAGCGTCGAGCCTAGCTCCGCACGCGCGAGTCTCCGGACTATAAAGAAGACGTAGCGTCGAGCCCACTCCGCACGCACTAGTCCACGGACTTTAAATAAGACGTAGCGTCGAGCCTAGCTCCGCACGCGTGAGTCTCCGGACTATAAAGAAGACGTAGCGTCGAGCCCAGCTCCGCACGCACTAGTCCACGGACTTTAAATAAGACGTAGCGCCGAGCCTAGCTCGCACGCCGCGAGTCTCCGGACTATAAAGAAGACGTGGCGCCGAGCCGGCTCCGCACGCACTAGTCCACGGACTTTAAATAAGACGTAGCGTCGAGCCTCGCTCCGCACGCGCGAGTCTCCGGACTATAAAGAAGTCGTAGCGTCGAGGTTCGCCTCCGCACGCGCCACTCCACGTAGTGTAAACAAGATTGTGCACACCTGCCCTCCGCGATTCGGCGGTAGGTAAGGCCAACTGGCCAAGCATAGAGTACTACTTGGTTCCAGTATAAAAGCAAGAGGGTTACAGGGTAACAAGCCTAAGAACCCGTACATCATCCCCCTGCCCGGTCCGACCAAACACTCAGCCCTGGCGCGGTGCGACGGCGGCCGTGCCGCCATCGCCGCGCCCTCAAGGACCCCTTCAAACCACCGGAGGAGGTCCCCTCCCCATGCGCCGTCTGCGACGGCGACCCGCGGCGCTTTCCCAACCGGCCCCACATCCGTTGGTGGAAGTTCTGCGAGCTAGGCCGACAGAGCGGATGGCGTCCCGACATAACCCTCGCTGATTGGGCGGATCGAGCTGTGGATTTGCTAGCTCTGGTATGCCTACACCCACAGTGTGAAGCGGCGCGGGCGGCTGCGCACCAACATAGCCGCAGTGCTCGCGAAGTTTACGGCGCCATGAAGAGCAACGCCGCCTCTCTCGATCAGCCCGAGCGTCTCAGCGGGGCCTCCGGCTCAGGCGTAGTGTCCGGCACTCGGACGCACGCATCTCGGAGGGTCCGTTCGAGATTCCATGGCCCGCCATCTTTGGCGCGACGCATTCTCCGTGGCAAGGCGGTTCTCGGCAACGCACTCGCTAGCGGGCGTTCTCCCCTTCTAGGCGGCGACTGCTGGAGGAAGGCGGCGCGCTCCGCCGCGCGCATGCCGAACTTCTATAGCTTCGTGTTGTGCGGCGCGGGGCATCCCCGCCGCGTGACATTCCTCATCCTTCGCGGCGGCGGCGTGTTTGCTTCACGGCGGCTTCGGCGCCCTCCCTTCCGAATACGGGCCTCGTCAAAGGACCGGTGAGGCAAGCGTCCCGCAAACACAACAAAGTCGCAGCGTCTGTGATGCGGTGCAAGCCCGGCGCGCGTGTTTACCCTTATTTCGACGCCGCAAAGCACAAGTGCTAGAAGGTCCCCTCGCATGACGGCAGCGCGCCACTGTTGAGGCCGTGGTCGCACGCCGGCGGCCGCGTAAGGTCGCAGAATATCTCCCGCCGGGGAAGAAGTCCGCGCGCGGCCCCGCCCCATCGCCAGATTTGCCGAGGCCATAGCCACGCCGACGCCGCGGACACTGCGGGCACCGCGCACAAGGCTTCGACCGCGCGTACGCCGCCGCCGATCCTTCGCCACGCTGGGGAGACTTCGTCTCGCCGATGTTGGCGTAATGAGCGAGCGGATCGGGAAAGTCTCGCGAAGTCAAGTGAAGAAAGGACTCACACCTACCTCCCGCGCCTTTCGTCGCGGTAGGAAGGCGCGCCGCTCGACCACCCCGGGGGAGGTGGGCGTCTCGACAGCCGGGGAGAAGGTCTTCTCGGCCGTGCGCGACGGCGTGATCCCGCGGCAAGGCCCCGCAACAGAGTATCGACTCCCCGTTGCCGGGGATCGCGTGCGTCGGCGTTGCGCGGGCACAGCCGATTCTTCCACGGAGGGACCAGCTCCGGTCGTTGTCGCCCCCACGGCTTCCTCAGTATGAGGCACGCCCTCGATGGCCGCGCCGGAGGATAACACACCTCCCACTGTGGTTTGCCCGACGGGCACGACGCCATCCCTCGGCATGACGGCTTCCAATTCAACGACGACGGCGAGTGCCAAGGATCGCGCGGCGCGCTCCTCCGGCAAGATGGCGTGTCCACCGCCGGCCGCGACGCCCGCCTCACTGGCTGCCACCGAGGGGCTGCTGCCGCGTCGCGTCTGGCGATCGAACGAGCCCGCGTCGTGAAGATAGCACCCGCAGGATTATCACCACCACGAAGGCCCGAGTCCCGGGAACCTCTTCCGGCATCACACGCCGGCACGCGGCAATGCCCAAAGCCTCACAGTGCGGTTCACTCGCCTGTTTAGCCGCTTAATCGCGGCCTCGCGAGCCCTGTGCTCCTTAGCGTGTACGGGCCGAGGAGCGCCAGAATCGCGCGCGCGCATCTTCTAGACGAGCCGCCGCGCGAGAGATCGTGCGATTAGGCGAAAGAAAAGCGGATACAATGACGCGCGTAAGCGTCTTTGGCGACTTACAAGGGGCGGAGGGCGGCAGCAGCGAGACACGGAAGGTCGAACCCGCCTCGCGGGGCCGTTCCGTTGAACGTATTTCCGGGAGGACAGCGGCGCTGCCCGCACATCGTGAACTCCTCGGCTAGGTCGCGCCGCTCATTCGACGGGCGACACCGACAAGGCTCAGTAGCTTCGCCGCCGATCTCCGCCGTCGCCCGCGTCTTTGTTGAACGAGATCGCCCACCTCGCATCGCATTCGGCTCTTGTCGGTCACGGTGTAATAGAACCACCACCGCGTCCAGCCGGCCGCCCATTGCCCAGATGACGCAGTCACAGGGAACAACGTCGCGCACGAGGCCCGGAGCACGAAGTCCACACTACCGGTTGGACACCGCCCGCCAACATTTCGGGTCGGCAGATCGCGTGTAGGGTGGCGAATAAGCTCGCTACTGGGGCGCCACCCTTCCGTCCGCATCGCCCAGGTGAAGACAGCTAGGCGGAGTATCGCGTGGGGCGTCAGCTGGGCTAGCTCCAACCTGTAGGCCCGCAGGACTTCGCCCACGAACAACGTGGAGGGCATTCGAAGGCCGGCATCGAAGAACGCGACGAAAACAATAGCCTCCAGGGCCCCGGGCTTCGACTCCGTCTCCCCCCGGGGGGGTAGGCGAGCCCCATCGCGCTCCATGATCTTCCCCTCATCCACGAGCCGCTGCAGCGTCCCTTCAGTCATGCGGCTCTTTCCCAACACGCGGGAGCAGGACCCTCCCGAGTGCTCCATGGCGTCCCACCACTTGTTGGCGCGCGAGACCCCCCGCGGCACCAGTTTGTACTCCTGGGAAGGGGGGGTCACCTCGCCCTGGCCGAGCAAGGCACCGCTGTGGGGATGGTAGACGGCGTCGTCATGGCTAGCCATCGCTTCTGGCGACAGAGAAAGAAGAAGCAGGCAAGGGAGCAACGGGCGTGACAATTAGCACGGCGGAGCGGCGGCGATCAAAAGCCAAGCAAGAAAGGATGCCTCCACCCCAGCATCAGCACTTTATAAAGGCCGCTCGCCTGCCCCGTGACTCAATGCACAGACGGACCAAATTCCCAGCGGTTCGGCTATCCAAGCTTTGGAAAGAAGAACCGTCGGAACATAGAGAGCCGTGCCGGGTAGGTGGCCAGACAGCGCACAACGCCCCCACATCTCCCACACGTGCCCAGCTTCTCGGGGGACGAGGCGAACGGCCGAGGTCACGCAACTGCCCGCATCCCACGACGCACAAGTCGTGGGTCGCCACGTGCCCCACCTGCAACATGGCAGACTGCACGACATGACAGCCTGCCTTCTGCCAGGCCAGGCGTCGGCGGGTTTCCAGCTACCATTAAAAGCGCACTACCAGACTGCAAGGTCACGGCAGCCCCAAAGTGCATCCATACCGACGCCAAGCTCCGATCTCAGCACAGAAGACGGAGCGCGCGCGCGCGTCTACTTCGACTAGGCGCCAGCTTCGCTGCCACCCGTTCGAAGGATAGGAGACGGAGCGCGCGTCTGCCGACCAGCGCCAGGCAGCGCCACCGATTCGGCGGTAGGGGATGGAGCGCGCGTCTCGCCGACTGGCGCCGCCTTCCCGCCACCCGCTCGAAGGGTAGGGGCGGAGCGCGCGCTCATTTCGACCAGGCGCCACCCGCGCCACCCGCTCAAGGGTAGGGGACGGAGCGCGCGTCTACTTCGACCAGGCGCCACCGCGCCACCCGCTCGAAGGGTAGGGGCGGAGCGCGTCTGCCACCGACCAGGCGCCGCCGCGCCACCCGCTCGAAGGTAGGGGCGGAGCGCGCGCGTCGACCAGGCGCGCCGCCGCCGCCACCGATTCGGCGGGTAGGGGCGGAGCGCCGCGATCATCGACCGACTGGCGCCACCGCGCCACCCGCTCGAAGGGTAGGGGACGGAGCGCGCGTGCAGCCGACTAGGCGCCACCGCGCCACCGATTCGAAGGGTAGGGGCGGGCGCGCGCATCTACGCCGACTAGGCGCCACCGTTGCCACCCGCTCGGCGGTAGGGGCGGAGCGCGCGCGCTACCGACCAGGCGCCAGGCCGCCGCCACCCGCTCGAAGGGTAGGGGACGGAGCGCGCGCTCATTTCGACCAGGCGCCGCCCGCCGCCACCCGCTCCAAGGGTAGGGGCGGAGCGCGCGCGTCTGCCGACCAGGCGCCCCCACGCGCCACCCGTTCAAAGGGTAGGGGACGGAGCGCGCGCGCGTCTACTTCGACTAGGCGCCAGCTTCCCTGCCACCCGTTCGAAGGGTAGGGGACGGAGCGCGCGCGCCTGCTTCCACTCAGGCGCCCCATCCACGAGCTTGCAGAAATTCACAGGCCGCAGGGGACGGAGGGGGCCAAAGGACTCGGCGGCATGGCTTCGGCCCTGTGAAGCCCTTCACCATGAGAGGCTCCTATCGTAGGGGTGGCCCCCACCTGAACCCAGCAGGCCTGGTAGGAAAACTATAAGGCCTAGAATAGGCCATGTGTAATGACATAACTGCGCTAGAGGGGGTAACCAGATGTGAGGGTACAACTGTAAAAGCATTCCTCATGGATATATATATGAATACAAGCCATGGGGAGGCCCCCCCAGGCCATTACACTCGACATCATCACTCTCCACTACCATCTCTCTCTCTGTTTGGTCTGTAGCCACAACACCTTCCAATCCCCCGAAAGAATGACAAAATCTTCTTCAAATTGGGCTGAAACTGATATGGATCATGCCAAGATGAAGGCATTTGAGATAGTGGAGAAGATAATGCCGTGGCGATTCATCAGATGGATCAAAGCGGCCGGGCAATGCTGGCCATCTGGACAGATCGGAGAGATTCCGGTGTTCCAGGTGTACTATGAGTGTGGCCTCCATCTCCCTGCTCATCCCTTCTTGTGTAGGATCGGAAATGGCAACAGAGGGGGGTGAATGGTGCCTTCAAAAATCGCCCCGAAGTATCCACATACCTCTTCTCTGATAGCTATAGAAGCTATGAAGAAGAAAATTCATGCAATCAGATCGACAAAAGATTTACTTCAGGCTCGGCTGAAAACAACCATGAAGCGGCATGCTTAAGTGTTCTCTGGAGACAAAAAGGAAGACCATAGACCAGAAAAGATTTTTGCCGTAAACAAAGAATCTGTGCTACAAATACTTCTCTGAAGAAATTGACCGGAAGCTTCACATACTAACTGGTCGAAAAGTCTTTAAAAGATTCACAAGCTACAGAACAGACCAGCCACTATAAGTTTTGAATGGGCCAAACATCAAAAGGAAATAATTAAAGCTTTGCTGAAGACAGAAGGAAAGCAAGCCAAAAACGAAAAAAACAGAATGAAAAGGAAAGCATGAAAGAGAGCAGTCAGCCAATGGCACAAGCAAGACGCCAAGGCGGTCTGACCGCAAGAGGTATGGCGGTTAGACCGCAAGGCAAATGGAGGTTAGACCACTGAGCTGATTTTAGTCTGCCCGAGAAATTGATTTTCAATTTGGTTTCAAACTGAACCACAGTCTAAAGTTGTTCACAGGAAATACCAATGAGCTGCCGATAACAAAGAGTGAACCGAACTGATCGGAAGTGACTGCATTGGCCGAACAAGAAGCAGATAACAAAAACTGAGATCAGCCGAAAGAAGAAGTCCTACAGTAAATACTGTTGACAACTAAAAACAGTGAAATTGAAGGGAAATCACTGCTCTTTCTCAGATCAGAGAAACAGGGTTTTGAACTAAATAGCTGACCAGACTTTAGGAAAAGAAAACCCTGGAGGAAGGAGCAGTTCGGCAGACAAATAACAGAGCAGGGACAGGTGACTGACTACAGCCGAAACCTAAAATTGCTGTGGACAAACCTGCAGCAGCGAACCCTAGAAACGTGGAAAGAATTCGAATTACTTGAGAAACTCAGTTCTTTTGAGCATGGATCCTTAGAATTTAATAGGGTATGACCTCATAGAAGGAAAACACACATCTTCAACAATCATTTCACAGGCAATATCAAGGAACCAAATGTCCCCTGCCTTCAAACCCTAGAACTACTAAAGCAGAGGAAGTGCAGCTAAGGTGAAAAGGGAAGAAAACATTTGTGAAAATCTTTACTCTCGAGAGATGCTAGCCAAAGGGCCTTGAAGTGATTCCCAAACCAAAGAAAAAGCTATTTTGCAGCTTCATGGGCAAGGATTCAACTCAAGAACAAAATTAAGCTACAAAGAACCTAGAACAGAGACATTCATAGAGCCAAACACCCAGAGAAACTTAAGGATCCATAGCATCTCAAGCAAGTAATTCATAAATGGATTCAGAACCATGAATGATTATATAAGAGTTTAGCTCACATCCATATCAACTCATTCCCACTACAAACCCATACGCAATTGAAAAGAGGTTTAATCCATCTCACTACATGCTTCTCAGTATGAGATGAACTCACGCACACACACTGAGCGCAACAGAGAACGCACCACTGCTTAAGCTACTACTTTCTTGCTTCTACAGAGCACAACCCAGCTGCTGGCTTTAACACCCAGCACTCACCCTTAGCAGGAAAATCAAGAAGTGGCAGCCAACACTCACTTCATGACTTCACAACCACAAGAGGCAAGAGTCAAACCAGGAAAATGGAGGGAAAAACAGCCACTCCACTCAGGCTTGAGTCAAATCTCCAAATTCTCCTCAAGCACCTTCCCGGAAGCTTCCCGCAACCGGTACCCTGACCGTCTAGACCTCGACTCCTCCCTGAGTCTAGTCCCGGTCCACTCCGCTGTACACGACCACACCCGACATCCTGACCGTCTAGACCTCAGCTCCTCCCTGAGCCTAGTCCCGGTCCACCTCGCCGTTGCCCGTCGTGTCCACCTGACTCCGACCGACTAGACCTCCGACTCCACTTGAGTCTAGTCCTGGTCTGTTCCGTCGCACACAACCGCAACCGACATCCAACCGTCTGGACCTCCGACTCCTCCCTAAGCCTAGTCCCAATCCACTCATCGTTGCCCGTCATGTCCTCCGCCGGCAGCTCCAGCTCCGATTCCTCATCTCCTAGCTTGCAATCACCTCAGCAGCCTCAATCATCTTCGGTATCTCCGACCGTCTGGACCTCAACACCTCCTGTGCCTAGTCCCAGTCCTCCCACACCTCACCATGACCTAGCTCCAAAGTCATGCAGCCACACAGACAAGCAAACCGTCACATAGCACCGCTCGAAACAGCATAATCAACATTAGCATCAGTAAACCATACTCAAACACAAAATAGCCTGAACAACCGATCGAGTAAAAGAACAAGCATCTTAAATATGTCCGACCACGTTCGACCATGTCCAACCGAACTAGACTGCGCCATGCACCGACTTGGCAGAACCAACCAAACCAAACTCAACCTTTCAGAACACGAGTCAATTACTCATCACAAGCATTGGGGCACCTCCACATGGTCTCTCAATCTCCCCTTTGATGAGTATATTGATAAACATAGAAAAAGCATAAAGTTGAGTTTGTTTTGAAAGTCATGCATGGTCTGAAAGAAGAGCAAGAAGACTCAAGACCATGTTGACAGAAAGGAGCAAAAACAGAAAGAGCAAGTTTTCCTCAAAAGCTCCCAGTTTTTTCTTGAAATGGCTTTTTCTCCATTATTCTCCCCCTTTTGGCAATAGAATCATCAAGATGCAAAAGAGAGAATAAAGCATGATGTGAGAGTGAAGTGAGTGAACATTATTCATTCTAAGTAATTAGTGCTATGAAGATTATCCAAAATGACCATTTGAGTATTACACCAAGCCATAATACAATAGGATGCTATCTAGATCATGACAAGATGTATATAATCAAGCGAAACCAAATAAGTCACAATCTAAAATTTAGTCAAATTTCTTAGTATGTCAAGTCATTCAAGAGTATAGTCTAGCTAAAGGCATCCAAAGATGATGCAAGCCATGTCAATAATCTAAGTGAAACCACGAAGCTAGAATTGAGTCAATTAGAGTGCTACAAGTTCAAGAATGAATCATTTTTTCAAGAACTTGGTCTTTTTGTATACTAAAGCAAATTTAGCACAATTAACATGTTTTCTTTTTGAAATTCATGGTCGTTGCCAACCAAAATTTTGTTTAATCATGTGCTATATCTCAAGCCTTATGCGACCACTCCAAGCTCGAAGCTTAAGGAGATGATCTTGGTCATCCAAAACTCCCCCTGATTTCATGCTTAGTGTAATGGAAAGTAGTCTCATGAGAAAGAATTGGTGAGATCAGTTCTTTCGCACAAAAGAGATCCTTTTGCTTTTACTGAATGTAGTTCAAGAACACGAAGTTTAACAATAACTCATGTTTCATAAAGAACTAGTATAGCTCAATATAAAGCTCAATAAAGATTCAAGACTCAACTCAGCCTATTTGACATGACATAAATCATAAGAGGATAACTAAAACAAGACTAGTCTTAAGAGCTAATATGACATGATTTAATTCAAGTTGTGCATTTTTAATTAACTTATCATGGCAAAGACTTGACTACACATAAAAATCATGATAGATCTAGCAAGTAAGCACAGATGACGAGGCAGAATGTTGAGGAGCTATAGTGTTGTTATATCGGTTTGAAAAGATGACGAGGTAGAATGTTGTCAGTTGTTACTTTGCAAGTGAGTTCCCTTATGAACACACTTGTCAATCCTTCTGTGTCGTCCCCCCTCGCCCGCTGTGCTAGTCATCAACAACGGGTAGTTATGTTCAATGCCCTAAAGCATGTACATAAACAGTGGACGTGTCATTGCGATTGCTATTTATTGAGTGGAGTGTTGGTTCGTTGTATCCTGTGCATTAAGCTAGAGCCGTCCATACGCATTGAAGAAACATATATTGTATGAGTGACTTACAATAAGAATGCAACAACATTAAAGATATCACATAGTAAGTACACAATTTAAGTATAACTAAGTAAACAAAAGTGCATGTAGCAAGGACAATTTCTCCTATGGCTCCACCTTGATCCATTGAGAGAAGCACTTGATGTTCATCAAGGACCTCCTCCTTGGGGCAGCGGGTTCAGGATCTGGCAGCGGTGCGACATTTTCGTTTTGTGCCGCCCCAGCATTGGCCGGCTCCTTGTTCCTCTCGGCCACGTGTTTCCTGTTGTGCTCATCCAACTACACCCATAGGGCATCAAATTTGCGCTGCTAAAGCTTTCTTATGGCCTTCATCATCCCAGCATGACGATCATGGATTACGCACAAATCAAGACAAGCTCCAACAACCCTCGCCTAGACATGTCGAAGGAATTACAACTAGCTCTCGTAATTCTCACTCTCTACAAATGCGATGGCCAACAGTAGAATTTAGTTGTTCCCGTCAACGCCAATAGTCGTAAGGATCTGCTCCTTGTATTTCTTGGTCAGAAATGTCCCGTCAACTGAGATCACGAGCAACATATGCTTGAAAGCCTCGATGCAGGTACCGAAGGCTAAGAAGGCCCTCTATAGTACGGCATAAATAATTTATACTTTGATTTTGCTACTATGGACCTCTGCTTTAACTTTGAACACCCATCCTAAAAATTCTGGATCCGCCACTGACTATTATAAAAGAAGTCCATCAGCCACCAAACTCATCATTTTCCAACAACCCATGTATTCACATCCCTCTCTTTTCTTTATTTTATTTTTCCATCTTTCCTTTATTTTATTTAAGTCTTTCTCTCGTATTATAACATACCCAAAATGATGATATTGTTTTTAGTGTGTTTATGTTTCTATGGTACTTCATAATTTATATAGAAGAATACTTTCTTGATTATGATATATAGAAAACCAAGCTAATATGCTTGTGATAGGTATGAATTAAAGAAGGAATAAAGAAGGAATAGAGGCATATAACTGTATGATCACATTCTAAGGGAACCTAATGTATCAGCCAATGGTCAATGGTTGATATTTATTGCACAATAATCCCATTGTATTGCACAAATTTTAATAGAAAACTAGTTTTATGCCCTAGAAAGAAATGACTTTTTAGTATGATGAATATTACATTAGAAACCCTAAATATTGAAACTTTGAAAAGTTAAAAAACCTCAAGCTTGAAAACTCAAAAGTAGGAATTGCAATCGATATCTTCTAAGTACTTGGATTTAATAATTAAAATTTTGCAATATTTGAAGTTTTGATTTCCGAAAATTGAATCGAGAAGCTATAAACCAAGTAATACACTTGAAAAAAACGAACTACTTTTGGAACTATTCACACTTTTGAATACCGCCTCCAATCACAAAAAGGTTAGGAGACATACTCGCAGCCCCGTCCTGGTCCAAGCAGCGGGCTAGCAGGGGCAGGAGTGGACAGTGCCTCCCATAGTCCCATGGATTGAAAATATGGCCTAATAAATACAAACTCTTACGTGTTGTGTATATTTTTTTCGCAATATACTGTTTCAAAACTTAATTAGTCAAACTATTACATTTTCTATTAAAATGTGCCAAATTTTTATATGCCACTTTATAACTCCCTCTGGTTTAAAAAATCATCTTGGACACAGTCATGACCCTCAAAGTACAACTTTGACCACTTATTATTATTGCAGTATATTTAAGAAAACACTTTTCAAGATAAATCTACCTTGTATCATGAGACAAAGGGATTAATGCGTGAACACTATATAAGTTCATTTGATAAGATGTTTATGTGTATTTAAGAATTGCTATGTCCTGCCAGGGACTACCAGTGACTTGTGGGCCAAAAAGGAGTTTCCAGGTCACAACCGAATATACATGAACGTATAGGGTCACATACTTGAAGGGTAGAAACACATTAGTTCGAATTAGATCCATTACTAATGGGTCAAGTGGGTTTCACACCTTGTTAAGCTCTTAATGTAGGGTTCCTCTGAGAGCCTACATAAATAGAGGCGTGGGAGCAAAGGGATGTGCACCGAAACACATCAACTGAAATCCTAGCTACCACCCCTCAATGGCCTTGCCATGCCTATTAGTACTAGCACATTGATGCATAACGTTTCTCTATAGACGTATGAATTTTGATAAAGGGGTTATTGTGACTGCAGTGCTGATCGGAAAGATCACGAGGAGGAGACGGAGAGGACAATTAGCTTCTAAGGATGTTGAATTGTCGACTACTTCCACCACATTAACACATGCTATGTTGAACCAGGATGCTTTAACTCTAATTTTGTTGCACTGCTCATTCAGTGGTAATTATCCATGATCACCTACTTGCACGGCTTCCAGAATTATGTGATTAAAATTTTAATTTGTGCTAATTCAACCTACTGTATTTCTCAAAAGTGGCAACATTTTTTTTATTTTCGCAACATTTGATATTACATAAGAATTATCACTGTCGTGAGTCATGTAGTCTTAGCTAAAAGCACTGTCTTTTTTTTTTAGCTTTTGGTGTACCACATTAATTCATGCTACGTAAAATTTCTGAGATTATATTTTCTCATACTTATGTATAGAATTTTTTTTAACTTCGACATATATATTTATACCTAACTATGTGTAGTACGTACATTTTTTATATAAGAAAACAAAATATTCAAAATTAAATGTCAGGATACTCCCCTTAGTTCACAAAAACAAGTCGATTTGAAATACGTACAGTCAAACTTTTAAATATAATTAGACCAGATGATTATCCTTTAATTTGATCCTAGTCCTTTTTGCCTTTTCTTTTCTTCCTTCCTACCCTCCCCTCTTTTTCTCCCTCTAGTTTACATAATTTCATTGTTGCTTCTGAAACTTGGTTCAGTCAGCCAGTGGATGTTGCAATCGTCTACAATCGTGGTACTACAGTAAGAAAGGTCGAGGGGACAAAACAACGTGGCATAGGCAGGTACAACAAGGTAGTCAAGATTGTCATTGATTGATCCTAAAGGGACCCAGATTTTAACGGGTAGTGAAACAATGGTGTGGACCTTATGATTATGGGTGCTGTTCTTTTTTCACACAGTTTGCTCCTTTTCAGTAATCACTATTCATGTAACAAAGCACATCATTGTAGCTTAAAAGAAAAAAATGAAAAAAAGTCTAATCCACACGATTTTAAGGCAAGAACACATACTCCCGACAATCTCTGTGATGCAAATCCCATTGTTATCTTTTAAAGCTTTACACTAAGATATACTTGTAAAATTATAATAGTATAATAGCATGTATAATCATAAGTCTAATGATATAGGGCCTGTTTGGGAGAGCTCCACCAGCTCCAGATTCACAAAAAACATATCCGAATCCACTTTTCCAAGCCAAACAGTTCTAGCTCCAGCAGCTCCACCGTGTATCTGCTCCACCAAAACCATGGATCTGGCTCCAGATCCACCAAATCCATGGAGCATTTCAAGGGGTGCTCCACCAAACTCAAGTTGGTGGAGTTGAGGAAAATTACCCACCATGCCACTGATTACACAACAAAAAAATGGTTCGTTCTTTTTATTTCCCGTCTCTTCTCGTCGCTGCGCCGTCCTCTTCCTGTCCTCCCCTGGGTGGCCGCTGCGCCGTCTCCACCCCCTCCACCGCGCCCGCCCCTTGGCCGGCCGTCGCCACCTCCGGCCAGCCGCCGCTCCGCCTCCTCCTCGCCGTGCGCCTCGCCGACGGCGCGCGCCGCCGCTGCGCCGTCTCCACCCCTCCACCGCGCCGCTTTGGCCGGCCGCCGCCGCCTCCGCCACCGCCTCCGCCCCGCCCGCGCTCGCCTCCTCTTCGCGCGCGCGTGCCGCCGGGCCGCTGCGCGCCGCCCGGCCGCGCGCCGCCCCGCCGCCGCTCCGCCTCCTCCTCTTCTCCGCTCGCTGGCCGGCCATGGCTATGGCTGCCAGGCGCCGCCTCGCCAGCGCGCGCCTCGCTTGCCGCGCCTGCGCCGGCCGGGGATTCTTTTTTTTTTTCATTTTGCCCCTTGACGCGTGGGGCCCAGGTGGAAGTGAGATATAGAGGGAGGTGGAGCTGTACCAAACACTTTGACGAATTCCAGATTTATGATGGAGCTGCTCCACGGTGGATCCAGGTGAATCTAGTGGATCTAGGTGGATCTGGAGCTGGTGGAACTCTCCCAAACAGGCCCATAGTTTTATATTGTATATAATCCTCAATTTTAAAATCTACTTGTTAATTTTTAATTTAGTCATCACCAAAATTTTCTTAATTTTTGAAAACCTTTTCTCAATTTCCAAAAGCTTTCCCTAAATCTCAGCAACTTCACATAAATTTAACAGATTCCATAAAAAGATAACCAGATCATTAAAATATTTTATTTCAGTTCAAACAATTTAAAGATTTTTTCTGGCCATTATTATATGTGAACTACGTCACCAGGCTTGTGTTGAAATGTAAATTTGACAAATATCAGCAACGTCAACAAGCTACGTCACCAGGCTTGTGTTGAAGCCTAAGTAAGGCCCCACTCTACTGAGCCTTGGGAATTTTTATTTTTTTGAGTAATCATTCACTACTAGGAATAACAACGCTGGTGGTGCAGCGAATGGTCCGCTCTCTGGCAGTTCCATAACAACGATGTTCCCTGAAAATTCTAAAGGATCACTTCTCTTCCGCACTCTCCACTGCAGTTTTGTGCGTGTGTTCTCGTGAGCACGAGCTGTGCGAGCAACAATGGCTGAGTTTGTGATCGGGCCACTGGTCTCCCTGGTGAAGGAGAAGGCAACGAGCTACCTCCTGGACCAGTACAAGGTGATGGAGGGCATGGAGGAGCAGCGCAGCATCCTGGAGCGCAAGCTGCCGGCCATCCTGGATGTCATCCAGGACGCCGAGGAGAAGGGAGCTTACCGACATGGAGTGCGTGCGTGGCTCGACGCCCTCAGGACGGTGTCCTACGAGGCGATCGACGTGTTCGACGAGTTCAAGTACGAGGCTCTCCGGCGCGACGCCAAGAAGAAGGGGCACTACACCATGCTCGGCATGGATGTTGTAAGCCTCTTCCCTTCTCATAACCCCATTGTGTTCCGTTACAGGATGGGCAAGAAGCTGCGCAGGATTGTGCAGACCATCGAGGCACTTGTCGCGGAGATGAACGCCTTCGGGTTCAAACAACTACAGCCACCACCACCTTCCAAGCAGTGGCGCCAGACAGATTCCATCATGGCTGACTCTGAGGAGGATATTGTTAGCAGCTCCAGAAAAGAAGAGAAGGACAAGATCTTGAAGATATTGCTCGATGGAGTTAGCGGCATGGATGACCTCATGGTCCTTCCCATTGTTGGAATGGGTGGGCTGGGCAAGACCACCTTCGTGCAGCTCATTTACAATGACCCAGAAATCAAGAAGTGTTTTCAGCTCCGAAGGTGGTGTTGTGTGTCAGAGGATTTCGACGTTGCTAATATTGCTAGCAGTATCTGCATGAAAAATGTGAAAGATCGTGAACAAGCATTCCAGGATCTTCAGAAGGAAGTAAATGGGAGGAAGTACCTCATTGTGCTGGACGACGTATGGAATGAGGATGGTGAGAAGTGGAGAAAGCTCAAGACTTGCCTCCAACACGGTGGCAAGGGTAGTGCAATACTGACCACAACTCGCAAGACACAAGTAGCTCAAATTATGAAAATGGGTATTGATGAATGCCATAATCTCGAAAAGCTAGGTAAGGACTTTCTAAAGGAAATGATCCGAAGAAGAGCTTTCAGTTTGCCAAACAGTGACCAGATTGTAGACAAGATTGTGGTTAGATGTGATGGCTCCCCTTTGGCTGCCAACGCCTTTGGCTCTATGTTGAGTACCAAGACTCGCATGCAAGAATGGGAGGATATATTAGCCAAAAGCAACATCTGCAATGAGACTGGAATTTTACCTATACTCAAGCTCAGCTACGACGACCTACCATCTCACATGAAGCCCTGCTTCGCATTCTGTGCTATGTTTCCCAAAGATTCCGAGATTCCGGTGGAGAAGTTGATCCGATTATGGATGGCTCACGATTTCATACCACCGCAGGAAGAAGGCCATCTTGAAACCAAAGGCGAAGAAATTTTCAAGGAGCTGGTTTGGAGGTCATTCTTTCAAGATGTGAAGCAAATCCAGACGTTCAGAGGATGGACGCAGCTCCGTTCCATAACCATATGCAAGATACATGATCTTATGCATGACATTGCTCAATCTGTTATGGGAAAACAATGTGTAACTATTACTGATAATCGAAATCACAAGAATTTGGTGTCAAATCCTACTCGCCACTTGTTCACCTCATACCATGGAGTTGGAAATGGAATTTGGTTTGGTGATTTTCTGCAAAAGCAATCCCCAACTTTACGCCTAAAGGAGGCTGGCAACGACATATATCGAAGTGCAATTCTCTACGAGCACTACAGCTCTCTTATTTGATAGAACTTCCATTCAATCCAAGGCACTTTCAGCACCTAAGGTATCTTGATCTTTTGTACAACTGGATCACAGAACTTCCTGAAGAAATAAGCATGTTGTATAATCTACAGACTCTGAACCTTTCTGATTGTTGGAATCTATGTCGACTTCCAAAGGATATGAAATATATGACAAGCCTCCGACACCTCTACACTAATGGATGCAGAGAATTGAAGTGCATGCCTGAAGACCTCGGACAACTCACTTCTCTACAGACTTTAACATATTTTGTGGTGGCTGCCAGCCCCGGTTGCAGTACAGTTGGAGAACTTGAATAGCCTTGGTGGTCTATCTTGATCTGCTGGCGGACATCACATTTAGCTATATACTCTGCCACTTCTTCCTTCATCTGATTCCATCAATACTTCTTCCTCAAGTCTTGTTACATCTTGGTACCTCCTGGGTGAATTGAGAATTGAGACGAATGAGCTTCGGATAGGATCAACTCTCTCAATTCCTTCTTATCGGGTATGCAATAGCGACCATGGAAAGTAAGGATTCCATACTCATCTGCCGCATACTTTGATGACTCTTCTTCTTGAATTTCCTTTTCAGTTTTGAATCTCTTCATCTTCATCTTGTGCTGCTTTAATTTGATCTCACAACAATGGTTAGAGTTCTAATGTCGTCATACGGCCTTGTTCCGTGATCGCTAATTTCAATCGTAGGATATCTCTTTGTAACTCGCGGGTGCTCGCCACTGACTTTGTTTGGACGAGCCTTTCGCTAAGGGTATCGGCAACTACATTTGTTTTGCCTGGTAATATTGGAGGTCAACATCACAATCTTTGGTTAATTCCAGCCATCTTCATTGTCTCATGTTCAACTCGTGTGTGAACAAGTACTTCAAACTCTTGTGATCTGAGAACACCGCAACGATTCCCTAGCGGTAGTGCCTCCCAATTTTGAGTGCACGCACCACTACCGCTAGTTCCAAATCGTGCGTTGGATAGTTTTCTCATGTGGTTTCAACTGCCTTGACGCATAGGCAACTACTTTTCCTTCTTGCATAAGCACACAACCTAAACCTTGCTTTGAGGCATCACAATAAATTTGAAACTCCTTCTCATGATTAGGTAAAATCAAGACTGATGTCGTTGTCAATTTGGTCTTCAGCAACAAAAAAAAATTCTCTTCACAAACATCTGTCCATGTGAATGGCCTGTCTTTCTTCATCAGTTGAGTGGGTGGACGTGAGATCTTGGAGAACCCTTCTATGAATCAGCGATAATAGCCCGCCAATCCAAGAAAACTTCTCACTTCACATACGGTCTTGGGTCGCTTCCATTCCATGATCGCGCTATCTTTTCTGGATTAACCTTGACTCCATTTTCTGATATAATATGACCCAAGAAAGCAACTTCCTTTAGCCAAAAACTATATTTGTCGAACTTGGTATACGGCTGATGTTCTCTCAATTTGGTCAAAGCCATGTGCAAATGCTCATTGTGCTCTTCTTTGCTTTTGAAGTAAATCAGAATATCATCGATGAAGACTATCACGAATCGGTCCAGTTGGTCCATATGCACCAGATTCATAAGATTCATGAAATAAGCTGGCGCATTGGTCAAACCTAAGGGAACGACCGTGAACTCCAATATTCCATATCGGGTAACGAAAACTGTCTTCTCTCGATCTTACTCTCGGATCTTGAGCTGATGATATCCCAAGCGCAGATCGATCTTGGAAAATACTTTGGCACCCTTGAGCTAATCAAACAAGTCATCAATTCTGGGCAAAAGGGTACTTGTTCTGGATTGTGACAGCATTCAATCTCCTGTAATGAACTCACATTCTTAGCTCTCCATTCTTCTTCTTCACAAATAAACCGTGTCGACTAAGGCGAAATACTTGGTCGAATGATTTTTTTGCAATTCATCCAATCGTCTTTTGAGCTCCTTCACCATCGGTGGACGTTTCAGACGGATGATTGGCGATTGGTTTTGTGTATGAAACCAACTCTATGGCAAGTTCTACTTGTCTCGCCGTGGGTTTGCTCGCGCTTCTTCCGATAATATATCCGAATATCCTTGTAGCATCGGCACTTGATCAGGTGTGGCTGCTAGCATGTTGATCATGCGCTTTCTTGCATCCTTCAATACTTCTTCGTTTTTTTCCACCACTTTCTGACCTTCAAGGATTAACCAATGATATGATTTTGATCTCACAATCTACCTTGCCTTTGTTTTGGGCTAGCCAGTTCATGCCCAAAATGACATCTAACCCTTGCATATCTGGCTACAGCAAATCTGCTTTAACCTCTTCTAGATTGACTTTGACTCCTTTTCACTTGCACCTGTATATCATCCTGGTGTGTGTGGTGCGGTTCCCACTTGGATGAATTATGTCGCACCAAAGTTGGATAGGATTGGGTCCATTGGAGTTAACTCTATTACAGCATAGCCATCACACCCATTTCACTTTACACAAATGGTCTTCAAACATCATCATAATTTTGCCACAAGCCTTAGTTAAAGTAATTTACAGACAAACCATTAAGTTCTTCCAACTGGTTTACAAAAGGATAACCAAAAGTACATCATCCCATTTCTTGGTCTACATAGCTTCTATCTTCTTGACAGTGTGCTTTGCTTCTCTTCCTTATGTCATTCCTCCAGGTGGACTTGTTTCCTGCTGCTGGTTTTGGACTTGGAGTTTAGCTGCATATGATGGCAAACTCTTCCTGGGACATTGATGCCTGTAGTGTCCAATCTCTTCGCAATGGAAACATGCATCTGTCCTTCGTGGACAGCTGCTAGCAAGATGCTTGCCACCGCAAGTGAGGCACTCGATGGCGAGTGGTGGGGAAGTGGCATACTGCTGAGACTGTCCGGACTGGGTCTTCGGTATCGTCACAAACTGACGGAAAGGTTGGGATCGAAATGAGGGTGATCCGTGGTCTTGCTCCGTGATCATTGTGTGAGGACTGAGACTTGTGCTCTGCTTTACGCTTTCTGTCATCCTCCATTCTGGTCCTCTTAGGGTAAGATTCATCTTCTTCCATAGGTGGCAGACTGGATGATGGTGTATGCCTCTTTGCTTGCTCTTTAGCTTCTTCTTCGGGTAAGGACTTTAGTGGGCATTTGTCACAATAATGCCCATCCTGTTGGCAGTGAAAACAAGCCGTTGGTGATGGAGGTGAAGGTTTCTTTCGTTTCATAACTTTCATGTAACCTGGTCTTCCTTCTATTTGCAGAGCTCGATCAACCAGATTCAATAGGCTTGAGAACTTCATGGTTTGAAGGCGTTGTCTCATATTGGGTTGTAAACCTTTCATAAAATATTCCATCCTTTTAGCTTCGGTGTTAGTTTCTTCTTGAGCAAATTGGGATAATTGATGAAATTGTTGTAGATATACTGTGATGGAGTTCTCTCCTTGTTGAAGGTTAAGAAAATCCCGATAGTTTTCAGTGATAACTCTAGGAGAGATGTAGGTTTTACGGAATCTCTTCACAAAATCTTCCCATGTAATATCTTCCTCCTTAGGGTGCATCCAATGAATAGCATTCCACCAAGTAATTACGGGCTCGGACAACTGATAGGTGGCGAAAAGAACCTTCTCCTTATTTGTACACTGGATTGCATTCATTCTTCTCTCAATATCTTGTAACCAATCATCTGCATTTAGTGACTCTGTGGTTGAAGGGAATTTTGGGGGTTGAGTTTGCAGGAGAGCCGTAAACTTCAATGCAGTTGAGCTTGACGCTGTCACTGACTCTTCGGGTGTCACTTTGACACTGGGTGATCCGGCTGCTATCTGCTCAAGCAACTGGGTCTGTTGATCTAGCACTCGCAGAATATTCTGTTCTCCCTGATAGCGATTTTGTTCTATCATCGCTATTATGCTGGCAAGTGTGGCTTGATCTGTGGCAGGTGCACCCTGCCCGTTGGTCTGACCACTCTGCTGTGCTGGATCCATCTACCAATTGGGAACTGGAGATCAGCTTTGCAGCGGCTTTTGGAGAATAAGAGTAGATAAGTAAGACTTTGAATTTCAAGGTAAGTATAGGGTGAAAGAGGTAAGAACGAGAGCGAAAGGGACAGGAGAAAGCTTTGAACACAGAGGAATTACTGATAATTAAACAAACAACATACAAGAATAGAGAACAATGATTTACAATATGCAGGTGGTACACAAACCACTTAGGGTTCATGATTACACCTACTTTACATTACAAAAGTACTACTACAACTCAGTCATCTAGTCTAGCTGACGACGGCTACTCCTCCAAATACTAAAAACGAAATTTTGAAGCTAGACAAGGAAGACAAGAAACATTTTGCCAAAGCAAAACTTAAGCAGAGTAAACTAAGATAGATAAGGTAGCAACAAGAGAGGAGAAAGACAGCAATAATACTTATATTTTCCGTAAACACTTTTATGGCTTAAATTAAGTTTTGCAATAAAATTGCCTCCTAGATTGCCTTAGGTCTCAACCTACGGTCAAAGAGCCCGCTCGATACCACTTCTTGTAACGCCCGCTTCTGTGGGCGTGCACGACACGACACCCGAACTATTCACTCATGAACAGCTATGGAGTATCGCGCAAGAGTATACCATTGCATGCTTACAATAAAAGTCCAGATATATTTCACATAAGGATTAACATCCATTTATGATATAGGCGTGTAAGCCCAAAGTATACTTACATTACAAAAACTCCAGAATCCGCTTGAGCGCGGCCAAGACCTAAAGCCACGGGTCTTCAACGGGGAGACCTTTCCAACACGAAATCTTGAACTGCCTTCTTTTCCTTCTGGTATCTGTGGCATAGCAAGCCTGAGTACTCCGACCCCGTACTGAGCAAATCACAAGGGAAAAATCCTAACTTACTACTTGCACGGATCAACAAAGGAAGGGAGTATACTTGGTTTATTAATTTTGAGTGGATGCAGTTTTATTTGCAAATGTTTTATAAAATGGACCAAAAACTACTTCCTAAGAACTCAGGGGTTTTTCATGAAGAGTTCAATTAACCAACTAAACAAGTTAAAGCATGTACAAAACTACTTAAGCTTTGCTGATAGAATCACCCAAGTGACACAGCTCCAATAACCGGGAGAACGGCGTATTCGAATACCATTTATTTGACTCTGCAGAGTTTGCTCAGCTTTACCCACACGATCCCTTAACTCCCGCGACAGAGTTAAGAAAGCCAGGTCGTTTCACTGCTCAACTCTTTATATAGGCTCTACCCGGTAGAATTCACTCGGGTCTGGTTCACACACACACACACACCCACACAAGAGAAAACAAATAACCGCTTCGAGTGGACTCTACCGTTGTTAGGCACCCACAGCACGGCCTGCCTAACCTCACTGCTAAACCTCCTGTAGAGTTTCAATCGAGTTGAGCAGCTACTAGACAAGTGTTGACAAGTCAACTCCTGTGGTTGAGCGATTACTGTGACATTTGCTCAGCGTAAGGGTTTCAGTCCTTATATTTTCACATGGTCCGCAACCTCGCCAGGCCCATGACCCAACCTAAGATAAGCGGTGGGCGAAAGCCGTCTTGCGGCGCCCCACAACACCCTTACCTTAACCTCAATCCTAGGGTAAAAGATTGGCGAGGACCGTCTTGCGGTTTCCGCTCCCCCTTACCCTACCTTGTGCACACCGGCACTCTCCGCTCTAAGATACGGTGTCCCATACCACCCTACCTTAGAGTCGGGTTTTCCAAATTCTATTGGCCCCACAGCCACAACCTTATTAGTGTAACATTTTGTATGATAATAATAACCTACAGTTATTTAGATTATCAGATAATTATTTCTAGGGTTACAAAGGCATGGCAACAAATTTAATAGGGCATTTAACGGTGGTAGGTTTAACTACATAACATGTCATTCTAAACATTTTATTTTTACTTTGAATTAACATTTCAGAATTAGCTCAATGCAAATAACATAATAACATGATTAGGCAACATGGGTTGCAACATGATCAAGAACTTGCGACTTGCCGTGAATCGGGACGAACTCGGCTAGCTCGAACGTAGAAGCTCCTGGATCCTGCGACTGCACTTGAGCTTCCGGAATCTCCAACACTAGCGCAAACACTGAAAATAACATAAATCCGGCTTGAGCCTAATCAAGCGAGGAAAAATAATCTATTAAAAAGGAGTAAAATGCATAAATCCTCAAATGGAGAATTTTAGGAATTTATCTGGGATAAATCTGTGGAAATGGAGTTCACCAGAGGGTCTGGAATAATATTTGGAGCAAAGTGGTGAAATTTGGGGATTTTTGGGATTTTCTGTGATTTTCTGGGATTTATTTAGATTTTCCTGATTTATGGAAAAGAATAAATCGGGGAAAAGATTTTGAACAGTGGTAGGCCGCCCCGTGGCTACAAAGCGGCTCGGCTCGAATTCAAACGCGCCCATGCGAACGCTGCGCCGCGGCGGCGGAGAGCAGCCGACTCGCCCACTCCCGCGCGCCCGCGTCCCGATGGCGCCACGCGGCGCGGCCGGACGGGCCCGATGGGGCGAGCGGACGGCGGGATGAAGCGCGGGTAGATCGACGACCCGAGGGGAGGGGAAACGGGCGAAACGTTATGGAGCAGATCGGACGGAGGAGAAGTGGGATCTTTATGGAAATCCGACGGTCACGACTTGTTGTCATCGGGCGGCCGAGGTCATAAGGCAACGGGAGGAACGGGCGAACGAGATGGGGCCACGTCCCCCCGTCTTCAACCTCCAGCCGTGGGCTCGCGACAGAGGGACAGCGAGGCGTGGCCGTGGCGTTCCGGCGACGGTGACGGCCTGCCGGGGCCGGGGAGGGTCCCGTCGGGTAGAGGGTGGCCGGGGGACTCCATTTCGGAGTCTTGGGAAGCGGGAAAAACAGAAGGGGAGGCGGGAGGGAGATGGGGATGTCTCGGCCATTTGGTGGCGGAGGCGGTCACCGGCGGCGAGAGGGGGCGAATCGGGGGTGGTTTCACGGGGAGGGGAGTTAGGGGAGTACAGTGGCGGTGGCGGCGTTAGCTGAGGGGCTCCCAAACGAGCTGGCCACGGAGAGGGGATCTCGATCGGCGATGAGCTCCGGTGGCAGCGCTCCACGGGCGGCGACCTGGCCAGACAAGAGTACCAATGGCATCAGCAAGTGAAGGAGATGCTCTGGACGCAAGGAATTGAAAGGTGAGGGCGTGGGGGCGAAGATCCGCTTTACGGGGGTGCCGGCCCAGGGGAGGATGGCGGCGGCGATCAAGGCGCGTTGCTCAATCGTGAGTTCGGGAAGTTCTCTGGGGTGAGGGGAAGCGAAGGGAGGCAAAGGGGGAGTTCGGGGAGCAAAGGAAGTGGGAGGGAGCCGAGATGGGGCTTTTATGCCCGAGCGAGGGAGAGGGGAATCCGAGGGAGAAAAGCAAAAGTGGTGGCGCCGGGTCAAGGGAAGGATGGGGAGCCGTTGGTGCATCTCCTCCGCGGCGTGGGGAGGGTGACGCGAGCTCTACGGCGGCTTAATGGCGACGGGAGAGGGGCGGTTGAGCTGCGGCAGGGAGAGGTGCGACCGCGCGGGAGAAGGGAAAGCGGCACGCCACTGGTGGGTGGGGCCGAGCGAAGGGGAAGACGACAGCGCATCCGCGAGGCGAGGCGGCGCTCGGACCGGCGGTCGGAAGGGCGGCGCTGGCGGTCCGAAGGCGCGGGCGCACGCGCGAGGGAAGGCGGGGAGAAAGCGGGCGCCAGCGGGAGAAGCGGAGGGAGGCGCTGGGCGCGGGAGGAAACGGGAAGAGGCGGAGGCGCCAAGCCAGAAGGGGTGGTGGCGCTGCCCAAAAGGGAAAGCAGAGAAAGGGGACACTTTCCCGAAATGGAAAGTTTCCAGAGTTCACACAAAAACCAGCAAAAATTCAAGAAAAATTCCTTTTGAATTTCGGGGACTTTCAACCTACCCCCCTTAAAAGAATCTCGACCCCGAGATTAACTTGGTCCAGGGAGTAGGTTGGGAAATCCCGCTGCAAGTCTAATTCTCGCTCCCAAGTGGACTCATCCGCGGTATGATTCTTCCGCTGCACTCTGCAAAACCTGACATTCTTGTTTCTGAGCTGTCTCTCTGATGTTTCATGTATTTGTAGTGGTTCTTCAGCATATGTGCAGTCATCCTGTAATTCAATATCTGATAGAGGTATCTCATCGGTTGGCTGCCGTAAACACTTTCGAAGCTGAGATACATGGAACACATTGTGTATTCTTGACATGTTGGGTGGAAGCTGCACTTGATAAGCTACTTCTCCAATTCTTCCAATGATTTGAAATGGTCCCACATATCTCGGTGCTAATTTGCCCTTGACTTGAAATCTCTTGACTATCTTGAATGGCGTGACCTTGATGTAGACGAAATCTCCAACTTCAAAGCTCAAATCCTTTCTGCGTTGTCAAGATAGCTCTTCCGACGGTCTTGAGCAATCTTGAGTCTCTCTCTGATAATCCTAACATGTGCTTCTGCATCTTGAGCAATCTGAGGGCCAATCAGTTGTCGTTCACCGGTTTCTGACCAATTCAGTGAGGTTCTGCATTTTCTGCCATATAGGGCTTCAAATGGTGCCATTTGGATGCTAGCTTGGTGACTATTGTTATATGAGAACTGAGCAAACGGGAGACAAATATTCCACGCTGCTCCATACACAATAGCACAAGCTCTTAGCATGTCTTCCAAGATCTGGTTGGTTCTCTCTGTCTGCCCATCCGCTTGAGGGTGATATGCTGAATCAAGTTCAAATCGGTGCCCATGGCTTCATGTAATTTCTCCTAACTTGGACGTAAACTGTGCTCCTCTATCTGAGACAATTTTCTTTTGGGACTCCATACAATGTTACTATCCTTGTCAAATATAGCTAGGCAAGCTTGTCTTTCCCGTAGGTTTGTTTGATCGGGAGGAAATGAGCCACCTTGGTCAATCTATTAACAATGACCCGATAGCGCCATATTCCTTACGAGTCTTGGGAAGTCCAGAATAAAGTCCATTCCGATGCTATCCCATTTCCATTCGGTATTGGTAAAAGTCAGAATAATCCCGATGGCTTTTGGTGGTCTATCTTGATCTGTCAAGGACATCACATTTAGCTATATACTCGCCACTTCTTCCTTTATCCGATTCCATCAATACTTCTTCCTCAAGTCTTGTTACATCTTGGTACCTCCGGGTGAATTGAGAATTGAGACGAATGAGCTTCGGATAGGATCAACTCTCTCAATTCCTTCTTATCGGTATGCAATAGCGACCATGGAAAGTAAGGATTCCATGCTCATCCACGCATACTTTGATGACTCTTCTTCTTGAATTTCCTTTTCAGTTTTTGAATCTCTTCATCTTCATCTTGTGCTGCTTTAATTTGATCTGTCAACAATGGTTAGAGTTCTAATGCTGTCATACGGCCTTATTCTGTGATCGCTAATTTCAATCGTAGGATATCTCTTTGTAACCCTGGCGGGTGCTGTGCCACTCTGACTTTGTTTGGACGAGCCTTTCGGCTAAGGGTATCGGCAACTACATTTGTTTTGCCTGGGTAATATTGGAGGTCAACATCACAATCTTTGGTTAATTCCAGCCATCTTCATTGTCTCATGTTCAACTCTGGCTGTGTGAACAAGTACTTCAAACTCTTGTGATCTGAGAACACCTCGCAACGATTCCCTAGCAGGTAGTGCCTCCCAATTTTGAGTGCACGCACCACTACCGCTAGTTCCAAATCGTATGTTGGATAGTTTTCCTCATGTGGTTTCAACTGTCTTGACGCATAGGCAACTACTTTTCCTTCTTGCATAAGCACACAACCTAAACCTTGCTTTGAGGCATCACAATAAATTTGAAACTCCTTCTCACGATTAGGTAAAATCAAGACTGATGTCGTTGTCAATTTGGTCTTCAGCAACAAAAAAAATTCACTTCACAAACATCTGTCCATGTGAATGGCCTGTCTTTCTTCATCAGTTGAGTGGGTGGACGTGAGATCTTGGAGAACCCTTCTATGAATCAGCGATAATAGCCCGCCAATCCAAGAAAACTTCTCACTTCCGTTACGGTCTTGGGCTGCTTCCATTCCATGACTACGGCTATCTTTTCTGGATTAACCTTGACTCCATTTTCTGATATAATATGACCCAAGAAAGCAACTTCCTTTAGCCAAAAACTGTATTTGTCGAACTTGGTATACGGCTGATGTTCTCTCAATTTGGTCAAAGCCATGTGCAAATGCTCATTGTGCTCTTCTTTGCTTTTGAAGTAAATCAGAATATCATCGATGAAGACTATCACGAATCGGTCCAATTGGTCCATATGCACCAGATTCATAAGATTCATGAAATAAGCTGGCGCATTGGTCAAACCTAAGGGAACGACCGTGAACTCCAATATTCCATATCGGGTAACGAAAACTGTCTTCTCTCGATCTTACTCTCGGATCTTGAGCTGATGATATCCCAAGCGCAGATCGATCTTGGAAAATACTTTGGCACCCTTGAGCTAATCAAACAAGTCATCAATTCTGGGCAAAAGGGTACTTGTTCTGGATTGTGACAGCATTCAATCTCCTGTAATGAACTCACATTCTTAGCTCTCCATTCTTCTTCTTCACAAATAAACTGGTGTCGACTAAGGCGAAATACTTGGTCGAATGATTTTTTTTTGCAATTCATCCAACTGTCTTTTGAGCTCCTTCAGCTCACTGGCTGACGTTCTGTACGGATGATTGGCGATTGGTTTTGTGTATGAAACCAACTCTATGGCAAGTTCTACTTGTCTCGTGGGTTTGCTCGCGCTTCTTCCGATAATATATCCGAATATCCTTGTAGCACCGGCACTTGATCGTGTGTGGCTGCTAGCATGTTGATCATGCGCTTTCTTGCATCCTTCAATACTTCTTCGCTTTTTCCACCACTTTCTCGACCTTCAAGGATTAACCAATGATATGATTTTGATCTCACAATCTACCTTGCCTTTGTTCTGGCTAGCCGCCATGCCCAAAATGACATCTAACCCTTGCATATCCGGCTACAAAGAAATCGCTTTAACCTCTTCTAGATTGACTTTGACTCCTTTTCACTTGCACTGTATATCATCCTCGGCGTGTGTGGTGCGGTTCCCACTTGGATGAATTATGTCGCACTCAAAGTTGGATAGGATTGGGTCTGCTGGAGTTAACTCTATTACAGCATAGCCATCACACCCATTTCACTTTACACAAATGGTCTTCAAACATCATCATAATTTTGCCACAAGCCTTAGTTAAAGTAATTTACAGACAAACCATTAAGTTCTTCCAACTGGTTTACAAAAGGATAACCAAAAGTACATCATCCCATTTCTTGGTCTACATAGCTTCTATCTTCTTGACAGTGTGCTTTGCTTCTCTTCCTTATGTCATTCCTCCAGGTGGACTTGTTTCCTGCTGCTGGTTTTGGACTTGGAGTTTAGCTGCATATGATGGCAAACTCTTCCTGGGACATTGATGCCTGTAGTGTCCAATCTCTTCGCAATGGAAACATGCATCTGTCCTTCGTGGACAGCTGCTAGCAAGATGCTTGCCACCGCAAGTGAGGCACTCGATGGCGAGTGGTGGGGAAGTGGCATACTGCTGAGACTGTCCGGACTGGGTCTTCGGTATCGTCACAAACTGACGGAAAGGTTGGGATCGAAATGAGGGTGATCCCGTGGTCTTGCTCCGCTGATCATTGTGTGAGGACTGAGACTTGTGCTCTGCTTTACGCTTTCTGTCATCCTCCATTCTGGTCCTCTTAGGGTAAGATTCATCTTCTTCCATAGGTGGCAGGCTGGATGATGGTGTATGCCTCTTTGCTTGCTCTTTAGCTTCTTCTACGGGTAAGGACTTTAGTGGGTATTTGTCACGATAATGCCCATCCTGTTGGCAGTGAAAACAAGCCGTTGGTGATGGAGGTGAAGGTTTCTTTCGTTTCATAACTTTCATGTAACCTGGTCTTCCTTCTATTTGCAGAGCTCGATCAACCAGATTCAATAGGCTTGAGAACTTCATGGTTTGAAGGCGTTGTCTCATATTGGGTTGTAAACCTTTCATAAAATATTCCATCCTTTTAGCTTCGGTGTTAGTTTCTTCTTGAGCAAATTGGGATAATTGATGAAATTGTTGTAGATATACTGTGATGGAGTTCTCTCCTTGTTGAAGGTTAAGAAAATCCCGATAGTTTTCAGTGATAACTCTAGGAGAGATGTAGGTTTTACGGAATCTCTTCACAAAATCTTCCCATGTAATATCTTCCTCCTTAGGGTGCATCCAATGAATAGCATTCCACCAAGTAATTACGGGCTCGGACAACTGATAGGTGGCGAAAAGAACCTTCTCCTTATTTGTACACTGGATTGCATTCATTCTTCTCTCAATATCTTGTAACCAATCATCTGCATTTAGTGACTCTGTGGTTGAAGGGAATTTTGGGGGTTGAGTTTGCAGGAGAGCCGTAAACTTCAATGCAGTTGAGCTTGACGCTGTCACTGACTCTTCGGGTGTCACTTCGACACTGGGTGATCCGGCTGCTATCTGCTCAAGCAACTGGGTCTGTTGATCTAGCACTCGCAGAATATTCTGTTCTCCCTGATAGCGATTTTGTTCTATCATCGCTATTATGCTGGCAAGTGTGGCTTGATCTGTGGCAGTGCACCGCCCGCTGGTCCACCACTCACTGCGGCCGGATCCATCTGCCAATTGGGAACTGGAGATCAGCTTTGCAGCGGCTTTTGGAGAATAAGAGTAGATAAGTAAGACTTTGAATTTCAAGGTAAGTATAGGGTGAAAGAGGTAAGAACGAGAGCGAAAGGGACAGGAGAAAGCTTTGAACACAGAGGAATTACTGATAATTAAACAAACAACATACAAGAATAGAGAACAATGATTTACAATATGCAGGTGGTACACAAACCACTTAGGGTTCATGATTACACCTACTTTACATTACAAAAGTACTACTACAACTCAGGGTCAGTCTAGTCTAGCGGACGACGGCTACTCCTCCAGCTGCCGAAAAACGAAATTTTGAAGCTAGACAAGGAAGACAGTAAACATTTTGCCAAAGCAAAACTTAAGCAGGAGTAAACTAAGATAGATAAGGTAGCAACAAGAGAGGAGAAAGACAGCAATAATACTTATATTTTCCGTAAACACTTTTTATGGCTTAAATTAAGTTTTGCAATAAAATTGCCTCCTAGATTGCCTTAGGTCTCAACCTACGGTCAAAGAGCCTGCTCTGATACCACTTCTTGTAACGCCCCCGTTTCCAAGGGCGCGTACGGACACGACACCCTGCAACTATTCACTCATGAACAGTTATGGAGTATCGCGCAAGAGTATACCATTGCATGCTTACAATAAAAGTCCAGCATATATTTCACATAAGGATTAACATCCATTTGCGACAGCGGAGGCGTGCAAGCCCAAATTATACTTACATTACAAAACTCCAGAATCCGCTTGAGCGCGGCCAAGACCTAAAGCCACGGGTCTTCAACGGGGAGACCTTTCCAACACGAAATCTTGAACTGCCTTCTTTTCCTTCTGGTATCTGTGGCATAGCAAGCCTGAGTACTCCGACCCCGTACTCAGCAAATCACAAGGGAAAAACCTTACTTACTACTAGCACGGATCAACAAAGGAAGGGAGTATACTTGGTTTATTAATTTTGAGTGGATGCAGTTTTATTTGCAAATGTTTTATAAAATGGACCAAAAACTACTTTCTAAGAACTCAGGGGTTTTTCATGAAGAGTTCAATTAACCAACTAAACAAGTTAAAGCATGTACAAAACTACTTAAGCTTTGCTGATAGAATCACCCAAGTGACACACTCCAATAACCGGAGCACGGCGATTCGAATACCATTTATTTGACTCGCAGAGTTTGCTCACTTTACCCACACGATCCCTTAACTCCCGCGACAGAGTTAAGAAAGCCAGTCGCTTTCACCGCTCAACTCCTTATATAGGCTCTACCCAGAGAATTCACTCTGTCCGGTTCACACACACACACCCACACAAGAGAAAACAAATAACCGCTCGAGTGAACTCTACCGTTGTTAGGCACCCACAAAGACGGCCTGCCTAACCTCACCGCTAAACCTCCTGTAGAGTTTCAATCGAGTTGAGCAACATTAGACAAGTGTTGACAAGTCAACTCCTATGGTTGAGCGATTACTGTGACATTTGCTCAGCGTAAGGGTTTCAGTCCTTATATTTTCACATGGTCCGCAACCTCGCCAGGCCCGCGACCCAACCTAAGGTAAGCGGTGGGCGAAAGCCGTCTTGCGGCGCCCCACAACACCCTTACCTTAACCTCAATCCTAGGGTAAAAGATTGGCGAGGACCGTCTTGCGGTTTCCGCTCCCCCTTACCCTACCTTGTGCACACCGGCACTCTCCGCTCTAAGATACGGTGTCCCATACCACCCTACCTTAGAGTCGGGTTTTCCAAATTCTATTGGCCCCACAGCCACAACCTTATTAGTGTAACATTTTGTATGATAATAATAACCTACAGTTATTTAGATTATCAGATAATTATTTCTAGGGTTACAAAGGCATGGCAACAAATTTAATAGGGCATTTAACGGTGGTAGGTTTAACTACATAACATGTCATTCTAAACATTTTATTTTTAATTTGAATTAACATTTCAGAATTAGCTCAATGCAAATAACATAATAACATGATTAGGCAACATGATCAAGAACTTGCGACTTGCCGTGAATCGGGACGAACTCGGCTAGCTCGAACGTAGAAGCTCCTGGATCCTGCGACTGCACTTGAGCTTTCGGAATCTCCAACACTAGCGCAAACACTGAAAATAACATAAACCGCTTGAGCCTAATCAAGCGAGGAAAATAATCTATTAAAAGGAGTAAAATGCATAAATCCTCAAATGGAGAATTTTAGGAATTTATCTGGGATAAATCTGTGGAAATGGAGTTCACTGAGGGTCTGGAATAATATTTGGAGCAAAGTGGTGAAATTTGGGGATTTTGGGATTTTCTGTGATTTTCTAGGATTTATTTAGATTTTCCGATTTCGGAAAAGAATAAATCGGGAAAAGATTTTGGAACAGTGGTAGGCCGCCCCGTGGCTACAGCAGGCTCGGCCGAATTCAAACGCGCCCATGCGAACGCGCGCCGGCGGCGGAGCAGGCCGACTCGGCCCACTCCCGCGCGCCTCCGCGGTCCCGATGGGCGCCACACGGTGCGGCTGGACGGGCCCGATGGGGCGGAGCGGACGGGCGGGATGAAGCGCGGGGTAGATCAGACGGCTGAGGGGAGGGGAAACGGGCGAAACGTTATGGAGCAGATCGGACGGAGGAGAAGTGGGATCTTTATGGAAATCCGACGGTCACAACTTGTTGTCATCGGGCGGCCGAGGTCATAAGGCGACGGGAGGAACGGGCGAACGAGATGGGGCCACGTCCCCCCGTCTTCAACCTCCAGCCGTGGGCTCGCGACAGAGGGACAGCGAGGCGGGGCCGTGGCGTTCCGGCGACGGTGACGGCCTGCCGGGGCCGGGGAGGGTCCCGTCGGGTAGAGGGTGGCCGGGGGACTCCATTTCGGAGTCTTGGGAAGCAGGAAAAACAGAAGGGGAGGCGGGAGGGAGATGGGGATGTCTCGGCCATTTGGTGGCGAAGGCGGTCACCGGTGGCGAGAGGGGGCGAATCGGGGGTGGTTTCACAGGGAGGGGAGTTAGGGGAGTACAGTGGCGGTGGCGGTGGCGGCGTTAGCTGAGGGGCTCCCAAACGAGCTGGCCACGGAGAGGGGATCTCGGTCGGCGATGAGCTCCGGTGGCAGCGCTCCACAGGCGGCGACCTGGCCAGACAAGAGTACCAATGGCATCAGCAAGTGAAGGAGATGCTCTGGACGCAAGGAATTGAATGGTGAGGGCGTGGGGGCGAAGATCCGCTTTACGGGGGTGCCGGCCCAGGGGAGGATGGCGGCGGCGACTGGGGCGGCGGTTGCTCAATCAGTAGCTCGGGGAAGCTCTCTGGGGTGAGGGGAAGCGAAGGGAGGCAAAGGGGGAGTTCGGGGAGCAAAGGAAGTGGGAGGGAGCCGAGATGGGGCTTTTATGCCCGAGCGAGGGAGAAAAGCGAAAGTGGTGGCGCCGGGTCAAGGGAAGGACGGGGAGCCGTTGGTGCATCTCCTCCGCGGCGTGGGGAGGGTGACGCGAGCTCTGCGGCGGCTTAATGGCGACGGGAGAGGGGCGGTTGAGCTGCGGCAGGGAGAGGTGCGACCGCGCAGGAGAAGGGAAAGCGGCACGCCACTGGCGGGTGGGGCCGAGCGAAGGGGAAGACGACAGCGCATCCGCGAGGCGAGGCGGCGCTCGGACCGGCGGTCGGAAGGCGGCGCGCGGCGGTCCGGCGCGCGGCGCACGCGCGGAGGCGGCGAGGAGCGGCGCAGCCGGCGCGAGTGCTGCGCACGCGCGAGGGAAGGCGGGGAGAAAGCGGGCGCCAGCGGGAGAAGCGGAGGGAGGCGCTGGGCGCGGGAGGAAACGGGAAGAGGCAGAGGCGCCAAGCCAGAAGGGGAGGTGGCGCTGCCCAAAAGGGAAAGCGGAGAAAGGGGACACTTTCCCGAAATGGAAAGTTTCCAGAGTTCACACAAAAACCAGCAAAAATTCAAGAAAAATTCCTTTTGAATTTCGGGGACTTTTCAGTTCTCATCTACTGGCCAGAGGAAGAGTTCTTTTGCTTGGTAGCCTTGAAGAATTTGAGGATTGAAAGCTGCAGTAAGCTAATAGGGCCCACACTGGTGAAAGGAGAGCCAAATCGAGCAAGGGATCAGCTCCTGCCACATCTAACCTCACTAATGATACTTGACTGTGTAAGCTTGACAGAGCTCTTCGTTCCCCCACGTCTCTCAAACGTATACATATTGATAGATGCGACAAACTTGAGTTCATATGGGGGAAGGAGGATGCCGCGTTGGGGAGTGTACAAGAGGAACATTGCAATGACCTCGCAGCATCCACAAGTATACCAGAGCAATCGCCAGCCGCACCAAGAAATCATTCTCTACCATGCCTAGAAAGTCTGAATATAACTCGTTGCGCTTCCTTTGTGACGCTTCAGAATCTACCAGCGTCCCTCAAGTACTTATTTATTGATAGTTGTCCTAAGCTTCGTTCCGTGTCAGGGCAGCTGGATTCCTCGAAAACTTACATGTTGGGGTTGCAATAAGTTGGAGTCGCTGGATTGTTTGGGAGACCTGCCATCATTAGATGACCTTTACCTTGAGAGATGCAAACGTCTGTCCTCCTTACCAGGTGTTCGTGGAGTTACTCACTTCTTTGGAGTCTTTGGATCCGATATTGCCCAGCTCTAAATATGAAGCCACTTTATGAACGCCACCGACAACGGCTCGACAGCCTTGAACGCAGGGATTTATCAGATGCTCATTCAAGTGATCCTTGGGAAGGTACCTTTCGATTTCCTCTTCTTGGTTTGTTTCTTTTCTTCCCTTGCCAATTATGCTACTGATCCACACCTTGTGCCATATACATTGAAATTGCAATTTAATTCACCTTTCCTTGCATGTAGTTTGTCTTTTGGAAACAAGTTTGCCACGGCTAGTTATTTACAATTCAATGTCAATTTCATGTTTGTCGTGTATGCGAATACTCCCTATATTATACCTAGGGGATTCGCGTCCGGAGGGCATCCACATCACCACCTTCGCAAAAGGGCCCTCCAACTTTTTCTAAATCGTATATAGGTACTTGAATTTTGCAAAAGACCCTACCATGCAGCTTTTGTGGAAAACCCCTTAACTTTTCCAAAATTGCATACAGATCCTCAATTTTTAGAAAACCTCCTTTGCAAGGTAAAATCTCGTGATTTTCCTATTATTACGCACGGCAGTTGTATTTTTTGCAAAAAGAACCTTCACTTTTCATGGAAATACGTGTAGGCCCTCGATTTCTCATGAAAAGCCCCCACGAATTGTTAGCTCTTTTACTTCGGTCCATCAGGTAGCTAGCATGGTGGTATTTTTTACGGAATAGCCCTCGGCTATTCCAAAATGGTGTACGTGTCCTCAATTTTTCAGAAAATCCTCCCTTTGGGGCAGTTCTTTTTGGCTGCGGCTTGTGACTTTTGGCTGCGACTTATGGCTTTTGGGCTGTTTGTGCCAGAGATTATAGAGTAACAAAAACTCACGTGTGGTTTTTAGTGATATAAATGAAGTCGGCAAAGTATGTACTATAATTAATTAGTAGACCCTATCTTGAAAAGATACTCCGTTTAAAAGTTAGTTACTGTAGAAAAGCCAAAAAATAGCTTTTAGAAGTTGAAAAGAACGGGCCAAAACCCCATAGTTTTCTGTTATTTAAGTACAAGTCCTTTTTGTGAAAAGATCCTAAGATTTTTGCGAAAATACGCATGGCCCTCAATTTCTCATGAGAGGCTCTTCTTTGCGTGATAAAGCCCTACGGTTTTTCTAGAAAGACATACGTGTCCTTGGGTCCTCGATTTTCCTGGAGGCCCTCCTTTTTCGTGATGAAGCCTCGCAGCTTTTTTGAAATTACGTGACGGACCCTTGGTTTTTTCCAAAACACCTTCACTTTCTCTTGAATTACGTACAAGCCCTTGATTTTTCAGAAAATCCTCCCGCGAATTGTCGCTTTTTACTTGGTCCATACTATGTTCTTGGACTTGTCACGTAAAAATCTCGCACCTCCTTTGCTTTCGGCGTGCCCAATCCGCCGCTGGTTTCTCGCGAGCCCACGCCGCCGCCCTCCACCACCGCCACGCTGCGGTCTCGAGGATGACCCACTATGGTGTCGCAATTTAAGACGCCCAACGCCTCTCCCAGCGATCCTCGGTGAGGTAGAGGCTGCCACTTGCCGACGATCCGGCTTGCGATCGCCCACCGCCTTCAATCTCCTAGTGACCTCCTCGATAGTGATTGTGGAGAGATCGAGCAATGTCTCAATGGAAAGAGCTATCTGCAAGTACTTAGATGGAAAACTCGAATATATTTCTCCACTACCTTGGCTTCGTTGATGTCGCCCTCGAGCTCGGGTTCGTCACCAAATTGGTGAGGCGAAGGGCGAAGTCGCCGATGGTCTCGCCGTCGCGAACGCAATTGCCTTCGCGCATGGTCGCCGCCGATTCTCATTGCCCGACCGTGTCCCACGCGTGCTTGGCACTCGCTTGACCGCCAGCGATGGATCATCTCATGCGGGACGACCTTCGTGATAGCCTCCATCGCCATTTGATCCTCTTGCTCGCCGTCAACGCCGTGCCGCACATGCGCTCTGCAGGCCACGCGCATGCAGCATCAACTTTATCATCGCTTCATTCCGCGTGAGTTCGTGGCGTGTCAAGGTCGGGAATGACGCGATCCTCCGACCTCCCATACCGCGGCGCTGCACAACAACCTCCCATTGTCGCTGGCGCCGTGCACCACCGCAACGGTGAACACCTCGAAACGGCGCTGCAGGTCCTGCTCCGGTCTCTGCCGCAGCGACATCGCGGAATCGCGCCAACCTCGCTCTAATACCAAATGTTAGAGTTTCAGCCGCCGATTCAGAAAAGCTTCAGCGTGCCGGATTTTCGTCAGACAACGGCGCTGAAACAGACACACTCTGAACTCACGCGAAGCGATGGATCTTGGAGCAATTTTGGTGCTGCAGAAGCGGCAGCTTTTCATGCATTGTATTGCTGAATATATAGAGAGTACATGCTGTGATTACAAGACCCAAACGTGGCCAACGATCGACCAAAAGCTACGGCAGCCAGAGCTATTCTCGGCACTTCCCCCCCTTCCATGCGCCCATATTCAGAGCCATCCGTTGTGCAACAGAAACAGCGAAAACATGGCTAACGCAAGTACATAATCCTAGGTGCTCCCGTGCAACTATATGAAAAGAGGAAAACCAAACTAAGTCCACATGATTTATTCTGTCAAAGTATACCAGAGCAATCGCCAGCCGCACCAAGAAATCATTCTCTACCATGCCTAGTTAATATGTTTCAGCACAACATGTATCATGTATATGCGAACATATCTAGACGGTGCTTGTGCTGAGATATGTGGCTGCATCTAAATTTTTTAGCTCATGTGTAAATCAGCGACTGTCAATGCCATGGATTTTTTTTCTCGTGTACACAGCTCATTAAGATAGGGGGAAACCCAATTCTGTTAATTTATTTGATTTTCCAGTCTACATGTTAAGAATATATTTACCCAGTTCTGAGTGTAAAACAGTTTTGACTTACATAGATGAATTTTGGCATCATTTCACATCGTTAGGGCCTAAATTAAGGGACCCGAAATCTACACTAATAATCCACCAGTTAAAATTATTCTACATCCACCCAACAATTACCTGCTCCACAGTCATGATCTTAACTACGTCCACACCACAATATGCACCTAGAAATACACCATCCTAAAAACGTGCGCACTAGATTAACTCTCCTCCATTCTCTCTCTTACTCAACCATATCCGATGGTCATCCTTCAATGTATCTGCAGATCCCACCCCGCGCCCACGCACCGCCCTCGCGCCCACTCCTCGCTGGGGTACGGAGGACGGCGTCTCCCTCCTCTCCTCCCCTCCCCTGCGCTCCGCCCCAAACCCTAGCCTCCCACCCAGATCGCCTCGCTCGCGCTCTCGGATGGATCCCGCCGGATCGGGCGCCCTCCCTTCCTCCATCGCTCCTCCTTCCTCCTCCGCCGCCACGCCACCTCGCCTCCTCCCTTCCTCCTCCGCCGCGCCACCCGCGCCTCCTCCTCCCCTCCGCCTCCCCGCGCCTCCTCCTCCGCCTCCCCATCCTCCCCGCGCCCCCATCCTCCCTCGCGCCTCCTCCTCCGCCTCCCGCCCGGATCTGCCGTCTCCACCGCCGGCAAGCCCAGATCCAGCTCTTCGCCGCCGGATCCAGCCTCTCGCCGCCGGATTCGGCGCTCCGCCGACTTCCGACCGCCTCCGTGGCCGCCACCCACTCGCGGATCCGGCCGCTCGCGGCGCCGCCGCCGGGTTCGGCCGTTTTCACCTTGGCCCCGAGCACGCCACCACCAAAACCCACCGCCGCCGCCGCCGCCCCCGCAGCATCCGAAGACGCCCTCGCGCTGTCGCCTCCGGCGCGCCGGCCGCTGAAGCCACCTCGCCGACAAGCTCCTCGCCTGGGACAGCGCCATCGCTGCCGACAACTTCTTCACGGGCCGCAAGGACAACGCGCGCACCACCTCACCAACCCGCGCTTCGAGCTCATCCGCCACGACGTCGTCGAGCCCATCCTCCTCGAGGTCGACCAGATCTACCACCTCGCCTGCCCCGCCTCCCCCGTCCACTACAAATTCAACCCCATCAAGACCATCATATCCTTTTCATTTTTCATTTCCACATTTCGTAAAAAAAAATAATAACTTCTTTTTGCTTGTCTTTACTTAACTGCGGATATGGATAGGATTTCCTGAATACTAGGTCAACAAGGTTCTGGAAAATTTGAAGATTTTGCTTCCTTTGTGCTGTGACTGCGAGTGTAGGGAGGAGGGGGATCAGTGGTTGCCGCCGCGCGCGAGGAGTGCAGAGGGGCGGTGCATCCGCGATGTCGCGCCGCCGATCCTCTCCGTCGCCTTGCCGTCCGACACGGACGCGTGCTCGAGATCCAGCCCCACACCGCCTGTGTCGAAACCCCGCCTCCCCAACCCATCTATCGAATCTTGCTTCCTACTTCCGCATACAAGCTTGTAGAATTATGCGTCAGATGTTGTTTTCATTTGGGAGCCAAGCGATCGCTTTGCGGGTTGTAAGATCTCGTGGCTAGGCCAAGAACACCGTAGTATATCCCGGGTTGTAAGATCTTCGATGTGGGAGGTTTAGGTTAGGCCCTCGCAAGAGTTCTCTATTTGTTCTTATTTTGTGAGTTGATCCTTATCCTTACCCTTGCAATATCTCACTCACAGATATCTAGAGTGTGGGATGCACATTCATTGAAATGGCTACTGTAAACCACCATGGAGCCAACAAGATGTGGAGGTAAAATTTATCACCCCACTCTAAAGTAGTTGAAAATTTGGTTGATCAAAGACTTGAAAATTTGGTTGTTTATTTCACTTAGATAATATTCGCTCAAAAGCATTACATAACTTCTTGCAATTGAAAACTATAGTTCCTGGATTTCTTATCCGTGCCTTGGTTATTTTTTCTTCTTTAGGGAACCTGAGCCGAGGTCTACCGCATCGATTTATTGAAGGTATATTTGCATTGATTTGGTGCATTGTAGTGGCGGTATTTGTGTGGTTTTAAGTGTACGATGATGTTATAATTTTTGTAAATGTGACATCTTAAACGCTTTTTTGCAGCATCCGCTTGTTACAGATAATTGATGACTCGCAGCCACTCAATGGCACCGCACACAAGGTTAGATTGTTAGCATGATCGATGTTTAACCTCATGATTACATAGTGTATATAACACAGTTTGGTATCTTGTCAACATTTAGCTCCTGAGAACAAATCTGCTAACTGTTTTTTCAGTCTCTTTGAGTGGTGCCTGGTGAGTCTGTTTGCTTAGTTGAAATATCCCAGTTGCATCATTTAATATGTACGCTATCCAATTATAGCAGGTACATTTGCATCTCAGAGTACGTGCCAAGTTTATGTAAAATACCAATGAGTCACACTGACCTGTGGGCTTGAGATATACTTGTATTTTTTAAAACTTTAACTTATATATTGTGCCATAGAGCTAATTCAGATTTCTATTACTAATGTCCTTTCTTGTGTGGTTTGTAGCATCTCTCATGATACATAATAAGTTGCGCTGGAGAAAGGATTAGATTATGAGTTCGTATAGCAACCTTTTGAGTTTGTATCTAATTAGAGTTCTTTTTAACAAGTTAGAGGTTAAATTCTATCTTTAGGTAAGACTTCCGAGTATATCTTGGGTGGGTATGAGTTCGGATCGGAATAGTTTTTTTTTTGTAAAAGGCACCTATATAAAGCTAAGGTTTGTTTTGTAAAAGGCACCTATATTGTATAATGTACAAAAAAACTGTACTTAGCTTTGTTCCAGAAGTAGTAAATAACTAAATGTTTTATTTTTCAATTTGATATGTATGCTCTGCTCAGGCTGTTTTTTATTTAATTTAGGGGTATGTTGGTAACAAATCAGCCGTCTTCCCCCTACAACTCCTTGGTTTTGATGTGGATCCAATAAACTCGGTATAGTTTTCTAATCATATAGATCTTAATGTATTATCTCTCTCCTTAGTTGTTGAAAAATATTTAAGCTACTAAAGTGACTCCAGATGCATGTAATTCTATTCTACTAGAACTGATATACTGACCTCACATATGCATATCTGCAGTTACAGGAACTTTAAAGGGCTATGACCAATTGCTGAACTTAGTGCTGGATGAAGCAATTGAGTCTGAAAGAGGTACTTCTAAATTCCTTTCTTTGTGTTTTATGGTCCATCTGTTGTTTTTGATCAATGAAAGTGTCAATAGTTAGGAATTCGGATGCAATTTCAATGCCGTCTAGGTGGTTTCATGCCGTGTATTCTTGGGCAGAATTTCAATGCCTGAATTGTATCAGACATGATATTGCAATTTTTTTTGCATTCTATTGCGCCTAACTGTTTTTCATTGCAGAGTGAAGACCCTGCAGGAAGTGCAGCGGTAGGGAAGCGTGAGCGAGCCAGCCAGGCTAAAGGAACTCCAGATATTAAAGAAGCAGAAAATCCAAGAAATACTGGATACCCAAAATGCTGCCATTGATGCTGACATAGTATGTTCCTTCTTTAAAGAAATCCCTGAATACAAACGCCCCTTCTGCACATGATTTGCCCTCATGTGCACATTATTTATTTATTTTGCATTTGATTCTTCTGTGTACATTGCATTTTCATCATAGTTCTGAACATTATCTTTTAACAGAACAATAAAGGGAAGGGGCGATTGAAGTATCTACTGCAGCAGACTGAAATATTTGCCCACTTTGCAAAAGGAAACCAATCAAAATAGAAGAAGCCACGTGGAAGGTAATATTGGTTATGTTAGTGGCAGTATAATATTTAATATGTACGCTCATCTGGGAAGATTAGTAGAAACTGCATGCACTTGCATCTTATGACATGTGTGCTTGGTGGCTTGATGCAGAGGCTTACTGGTGAGCAAGATGTACGACACAGCAAAGGATATCGTGCTTAATCTTGTATACCTTGTGGAGAAGTATGGTTTTGTTCCGAATGGTGCAAGATCGTACTACACTAATCGAAGGTGACAATTATACTCGCAGTACCGTTCCGTTTGGTTTGTATCTATAGCACAAACTACCATTTCTACCATACCATCTATCCACTGCTACGATAGTTCATACCTTTATGTGTAGGTCAACAGACCTTGATTAATGAAAACTACATTACCATATGGTCGTCATCTGATACATGCCTTTTCTGTGCAGCCAACCACCACTTTTAAGTTCGATGGTTTTAGATATATACACGGCAACAGGTGATTTGGGCTTTGTGAGGAAAGCTTCCCCTTTCTGCTGAAAGAGCATAGCTTCTGGATGTCAGGTAGCAGACGATAAAGCCATTTTTCAGCATTTTTTTTACATTTTCACATGATTAAATACAATCTCCCTTTATAATAATTCTATTATGCAGAGGTTTACAATGTGGCAATAATGGACAATCATGGGCGGGTACATAATTTGAGCCGTTACCAGGCTATGTGGAACAAACCTAGGCCAGAAAGTGCAACAATACTAAAGTCTTTAACTTTTTGGTTATGTTGTTACCTATGATGATCGCAGTGGAAATTTTGCCATGTCAAGGATGAACTAACTTGTCAAGGAAAATCTTAAGCATCTGTAAGTTCATCATGCCATTTTTCTTGATCCAATGATTCTGAACAAAATATCTTGCATCACTTTTATTCCTTGATCTCTTAGTAAATAGTGAAATCTGGGGTCTTGTTCTCATTGACCTCATGTGGATTCCGTATAGAGCAATGCAGCATGTTTGTAAACAGTACATAAATAAAATATGTTAGTGGTAAATGTCCTTGTTATTTATTCACACGTTTCATCATCAATGTTTGCTATGCAGGGATCTGAGCATTAATAAACTGACTGGAGAAATACCATCTTCTTTTGCTAACGGGAAGGGTGGATTACATGTAGGTTGTGATATTTAAGAAAAATTGAACTAAAAACATGCCAATTTATTGGGAAAAACATTCCAATTTATTGGGTTTCTTTCTTGAATGCATATCAACCAAAATTATCTTGCAGATATCTAACTGGAAATTCACTCACTGGGATAATACCTGGATGGTTACTGCAAAGGAACAACACTGCGTAAGTTACTTTGTACACGCACACTGAAGAAATCAACATTGCATCGTTCTTAGATGCTAATACCTACAGATATCCATGGAACTCTTGTCACATTTTTTCCACTTTTAAAGCTATCATAAAAGTTTAGAAAATATGAGTTAACATTGCCAAGGCATACAATGTTAATACGTTGTGAATGTTCAATTCATTCAATATTTAGAAAACTAATGTGGTTTTCTTGATTTCATGCATGCTTACTTAGCATTTCCTTATAATCTGTTTAGACATGCTTGGCATAATGGAAATAGCTGTTGAGTTTTCTTCTCTGCCCTCTCTCTCTCTCTCTCAACTTTGGTGGCTGCATAGGGAAATTGCTCGATGCCCATATGTGAGGTAGGGGACTTTATCTAATTGTTAACTATTCAGAGTATAATAACGTAAATGCATTTTTTTGCTTCACATTAACTAATTGGTGTTCTATATTTTTTAATTAGAGATATTTGTTGAGGTAGGCATGCATGATATGCATCTAATCTCACAAGAAATAGATTTCTTGATGATTGGTGAAGTGTTGACTTGCATTCTTTTCTGTACCATCTGTTTTTCTTTGGGGAGATCTCAGTGTGCATAAAAGACGAATAAACTTTACTGCTCAGCTCTAATGAGGTTATTTTGGTACCCCCACAATTGAATCTTTCATCTGTTTAGTGTTTACATTTGGAGAGATCTTAGCATGCACAAAGGATAATTAAGTTTTACCATGTACCTTTAATTAGAGGATTTTGATGCTCCACAATTTAATCGGTTATATATTTTGACATGTGTTTTTTGAAGTGAAATGATTCTATGCTTGTTACCATCATGGCATGTAGCACCTGTTACTCATTGCGTACTCTTGCATTTGGTTCTGGAGTTTGATTTGCTTAAGATAGCTGCACTATAAAAAATTTTCAGATTCATATTTTGTCATGTCCCATGATGCTTTAATTTTACATCTCACAATGTTTGCTAAATTTTTTAGAAGATGCACCCATTCATGTCATTTTCTAGAAGTTCCGTTATAGTATGGAAATGTTAATCCACTATTTCAACCATCCAGTTCTGTGGCTTCATTGTTTGGCATTGAGTTGTTTTAGAGATTAGCATTGAGTTGTTCATGTATAACTGAATACAACTCTTTAGCGCCTCTTCAGAACTATACTGCTTTTATTGAAAAAATATAAAACATTTTGGAAACATAGAAGAGGCGATGACCTCTGACCGACTTTGGAAGCAACCGAATTTGGGCGAAGAAGCAGCAACAATGCAGAAGACGGATTGTGCTCTACAATGCGGAAGCCGTTCGATTGATGTTTTCTTGGATTTTGTTTGTGTGTTTAGGGGATTTGATTTTTTGGGAGGTCCATTGTTAGTTTCCTGTGGTTGTCAGCAATGCCATGTTAGATAAGCTGACAGCGTATGATCTTTGGTATACTTGCCTGCGATAATTTCATGAAGTCAAACAAGTTAAATGAGACAATAACTTAGAATGGGATTGAAGATGCATCTATTGTATTGGTCATGGATGTAAGGATTGCACGTTCCTGTTGATACTTCAGAATTGCATTTAGTTATGTCAGTTATTGTTAGCGTCCAGCTGATATTTTGTTGAGTATGCAGTAGCTTCATTGTTGATGTGGTTATTTATTTTTCTGGCATTTACCGTGTCTGTGCTCTGTTTTTTTGTTCTTGATTGTTTTGGATTCCCATATCTTTGTAAGGTAGTGTTTGAGCCAATTGTGATGGAGAGGTCTTGGTAATGGTAAACATTATAAAACTAGATAATCAGAGTAGAGAATTTGTAAAATCAACTATTCAAGACAAAAATAATTGGTCTACAATGTGGGTAAATAATGGTGTGGAAATTGCCTTAGCTCTTCCTGCGATTCTGTTGTGAGACACTTAACTGATGCTGTATACGTCGGGCGAATATATGTCACTTGATTGATCTAGCTGACAAATGGAAACATGGTTAGAGCAATTGATATATCTTTCTCTTTAAACATGGACAATGTGTGGTTATGCATATCTAAGTTTGTGCTCTTTGGAAAGCTTATTGAACAAGTGCTGCAAGTTGCAGCTGATTGTATTTAGAAAGTTTCTGGTTAATATCAAAACCATATTACCAGGTATCTGAATTTGTTAGTTCAGTTTTGTGTAGAATCACTACTAGAGAGTATCTATAACTTTCTCGATCTTTCTTGAAAGACCCATACTACAAGCAGCTTTGGATTCGCCGAATAGCTACGCTCCTAGGTTCTATTCTTTTTATGTTCTTATTTCTGATACCGGTGACATTTATACAAGGACTAGCTGAATGTCCGTATGCTACTACGGATTTAAACAAAATTAGAACATATTTGTATGCATGTTCTAACAAATTTTACCACTCGTTAGTTTTAGAACATGTAGTATGATAAAGTTTTAAAAATATTTGGTTATACAATATATGAGACGTGAATTTTAATGAATCTGATTGTTCGTTTTATTTTTTACAAATTTTATCTTGTTTTGTATTTTACCGTAGTCTTCACTGCAAGGTTGTCATTTGGTTGTTTTCATGTGCATCCCTCAAATACCGCCGTAGCGTTAGCACGGTACTCTACTAGTCTTGGAAATATGCTACTCGTTGGTGTCGCCGCGATACAAAGTGCATTTATGACTAGAGATAAGGACATCAAGGTTTGTGGAATTAATTATTACAGCTCGAATCCAATAAGTGAGGATTGATTTAGGCTTGTGCTTTTTTCCTTTGCTAATTAATTAATTGTGTGCGGTTTCCCTGCAGGATTGCATGCCGGTCACAACGTCGCGGCCGATCACCACCGTGTCGATGTAATCGCTTGTGTTGTGAGCCATGCATATTGTTAAGAAACCTGAGCCCTGGCCAGAAGCCAAGGTCCATAATGGGCATCTCATTATAGATTATAAATAGGGAGCTGTACCAAAGATATTTTGTACTCATGCAATCAAAAACAATAAAGAAAGACCAGGAGTTCTCTCTACTTCTCTTTGTGTTTTCAATCTGTTATTCTGTCTTCTGTGATTGATTCGTTTCTATTAAGCAGAGGAATCGATCGGATTGGTCGCCAACAACGGTTCCTCAACACGCTATCAGCACGAGTTCGCTACGATGAATTGAAGGTAATCATCGAAGCTCTAATAGATTGAATTATCTAGATCGCTTTAAATTCACAGTTTTCGCATTCTAGATTAATTTTCTACGGTGCAAATCTGCCCTAATCTACCGCGAGCAGACTTGAAGTCGCCAGCACAATGTCGATCGGTAGATTGTATCACGGGGTAGATGTTGATTGCACTTGAGATTAGAAAAAAAAAAGAAGAAAAAAACCGCACACGGTCAGCTCTACACGGCCGTCGTGTGCAGGAAGAACGTCGGCCGCCGGCCTGAAGCCAAGGTGAGCCCAAAGCACGGCACCGCCAACACCGCCTCGGCCGCCGCCCGCCCGTTCGCCTCCTCACCATCGCACTGCCACCCGAACCGCGCGCTCTCGCAGCACTGCACCACCTCGAGCCCCACAAGGCCGAGTGCCACCGCCGAGCCCCGCATGGGCCGCCGCCACCGCCGGCTTGGCCGACGGCGCCGCCCACATGGGCCGCACCACCGGCCGACCTCACCGCGCGCCGCCGCCGCCCCACGAGGTGCCGCCGATGCGCGCGCCCAACGCCTCGCCGTGTGCACCGCCCGACCCGGCCGCTGCTTGTGTCCGCGCCGCGCCGACACCACCGCTCGGCCGCCGCGCCGCCGGGCCTCGTGCCGCCACGCTATCACCGATGCCCGAGCCTCACCGCACCGCCGCGCCGCCGCGGCCGGCAGCCACCGGCGCTAACGCCGCACGGTGCTCGCCGCCGCACCCACACCCGCTAGGGCTGTTGCGCCACCGCCGCCACTAAATGAAGGAGTAGGGGAAAGTCTACCCCCCATAGGATAAACTGGTCGGCAGGCCGGCCGGGTCGGTTGGCCAAATGGACCGAATAGCTGGAGGAAAAGAATGGGCCAAGAAACAGCCCGGTCGGGGGAGGAACCGGTGAAAATTGCAAAACAGCTCCCCTATTCTATGGAAATTACCGAAAGGCCCTTAAAACTTGCATATGGGTCCCGATTTTTGCAGAAAGGTCTTCGTAATTTTGAAAATTATGAATAGGTCCTCAGATTTATGAACTAGTCCTAAATTTTGCAGAAAACCACTCAGAAAAATAGGAAATTACGAAATTTTTGTCTGAATTTAAAATTTGCATAGAGACCCTCGGGAAGTGCAGAATTCGCTAAAAATTCATATTCTAGTATAAAAGGGCCTCGAGAATCTGAATTTTAAATTATTTTTAGCATTTGAAGCATATTTATTTCTGCCATTATTATTTTCTGTATTTATTTGCTGTTTTGGTTAATTCTAATTATTTAAAATTGCTTTTAATAACTGAAATTTGCAGTAAAATTTATAGAAAATTCATAGAACATTATGGAACATTACAAGAATCTTTTGTACCATTTATCTACTCGCAGTAAATTATTCTGTGCATGTTTACCTGCAGAAACTTATTTATTCCTTTCATACACATGTAGATGACTGGCATCACAAACCGGGAGTTCGAGGAGCTGGCCTAGCATGGCCAAAACTATCTGACGTGGGCTTCCGATGTCGAGATAGTGCTTTGTCGGAACCCGGAGCAACGACTCCTGGATCCTCTGTGTAAATCGCACTAGTCCAGGATCAGCTAGTGCACACAGCGTACAACAAAGATAAATACCAAGCACAAATGACTGATTATATTAAATAAAAGATACGGCCTTATGGCCAAGTCTTACATCAATGCTCATTGGCAAAATAAATAAAGGAGAGAACTGCGGAAGCAAACTGAAAAGAAGCGAAGCCCAAGTCTGCCCACAGGCAAACGACAGTAAGACGCGGCCTACTCGTCCAGATCTTCACCGTAGTCGACGACATCTTCCTCTGTGATGAGATAGCAAGGTGAGTACAAACTTGTACTCCGCAAATCACCCGGGAAAATGCAATATAATGATAAAGGCTTCAATGGAAGGCTTATAGGGTTAGTTTGCATAAAATAGCATTTAAGAAATACAATAAATAGATTGAAATTGCTGAATTTAATACAGTAAGTAAAAACAATACTTGCAATTGAAAATAATACCGTCAGTGCCGGCTCCGACCAAACACCAACCTATCCACAGGCATCCCACCCGGACCATCTTTTCCAAAAGACCACGTATGGATTCCATCCATCCACACGTTTCCAAACACCTGTGGATTCCATCCATTCACAAGCTTCCAATCTCTCTCATGGGTTCCATCCACCCACAAGATTTTCATTCACTCATGGATTCCATCTATCCATAAGGTTTTCAAAAACATTTTTGAAAAAAACAAAGTCTAATCCATGAAAAACTCTTACTCAGCATGCCCATGACCGTGGGCACGGCTATCCAGGATAGATTATACACTCTGCAGAGGTTGTACAGCTTTACCCACAAGACACGATCATCCCGTATTGCCAAGCTATTACACACTTCCTTAGGTGTGCGGCGAGGAGTCGTGACAAGGTCTTTACAATGCAAAGCCTTCAACCTGGTCGAGCCAACTCTAAGGTTTCACCCCAGTAAGGAATCCACCAGACCGGAACCCCCTCTTGAGCCTAGACGAGACCTCTCATGGCTTAACCACGCTCGCCCATGTGAGACTTCACATGGCACCAACCACGCTCACTTTCAACCTACGACTTGACTCAGATTGGGACTTTGCAAATTAATTAGCTGTATCGTCCCATACCAGCCATGTGGTAGTACGTTAGGGCTTTGCAACAGTAGCTCACAGACCGATCCTTAATTGACTCAGGCCCAACCACATACTCCTGTGCGCGACAATCAACCACTGCGGCTCCAACCAACAGGGCATGCCTGCACCCACCAATCTAACCAATTGCCTAAGCCTAAACCAGGTTTTTATATTTTGTTTTCAAAATATTTCATAACACTCCTTGACTCACCAAAGTCAAGAGTACATTTAGGAAACTTATCATTTTATGTGAAAAGGTATCCCAAAACAAAAAGTATATCGAAGCATGTCTAAGCATTTGATATAAATCCTCTAGCCAATACTAGTGTACTAACTAGAGTTTTATTCTAGGGTGACAAGGTATCAGGGTAATTCAATGTCAATGGAGGTAATAACAAGTAGGCAATAACTAAATTTAAAACTGAATTGAAATACGTTGAATAAAAATATGCATGCAGAATAATTTAAAACAAAATAATTTTATTTCGCAAACTGGGATCAACATGATCAAGGAGGGTGACTTGCCTTGCTCTTCAACTTGGTTTGAATCTTCGTCGAAGAATTTTCCCGAATCGTCGAAGTCTACACGTCAAAACAACCCACCAAATTCAAATAAATTCAAAATAAATTCAAATTAACTTCAAATATTTGAATTGAGGCTAGAAATGGATAGAGGGGAATTTTTGATGAATTTAGAAATTTGAATGGACTAAATCGGAGTTAGGATGTGGGAGAACGGGCTCCGGGAAGTTTAAAATCAGAGGAAAAAGGAAAAAAGATTTTTTTGGATTTATTTTTCTAAGGGAAATTCTGGATTATGACGTCAGCACCGAATTTCTTTTCGGCCGATTTATTTTCCAACTGAAAAATCCGGTTTATGACGCCAACATGACGCCATCATCTTCAGACAACGGCTGACAAGTGGGCCCCCGGTCTATGGACCGGGTCCACGGACTACGGTCGGGGCTGAGGTGGCACGGGTGGCGGGACTCGCGCACGTGGCGCTGACTGGGTGGGACGGAGCCGACGCGGCGGCCACCGAGCAGCCACGTGGCGGCCACGTGGCACGGCGCGACGGCGTGGCGCGCCGCCGGGAGAAGCTTCGGGGTGGCGGCGACACATGGCGCCGGCGGCGGCGGGCGGCGAGGGTGGCTACGGGGAGAGGGGGAGGAGGCGATCTCGGGGAGGGGTGCGGGCTCACCGGAGGTGGCCGGAGTAGGGCCGGCGGCGAGGAGGAGGAGGTGGTGGATCGGGTCTCCCGCAGCGGCGGTGCTCCGGCGGCGGAGAGGCGTGGCCGAGGGGCGCATGGGCTTCACGGCACGGCGGGGAAGGTGATGGCGGCGTCGGCCGGGCGCGGGGACGAGCAGAGCGGCGGCGATTGCTCGCCGTAGTCCCGAGGCGACGGCGGCGACGAGGGCGCTCGGTGCGACGGCGATGGGGCGCTCGGGAGGGGAGGAGGAGAGCGGAGAGCTGCGGTGCGGAAGAAGGCGGAGGCGATGGAGGTATTTATAGGGGTCGGGGAGGGGAGGTCGGGCGGGAATTTGTTGCCGGAGGGCGGCGGTTGCGGGTGGCCGGCGCGGAAAAAGGGGGAGGAGGTGGGCGCCGCGGTGGGGGACTTGGCCACCTGGCCGAGGGCGGGAATCGGGTGGCTAGGGGGTTATGCGGGGCGGACGGGCCGGATGGGCTGGCGCGGGGGTGGCGTGGCCAGATCGGGCCCGACCACGTGTCGGCCCGAGGAGTGAGGGAGGCGGAATCCGGGTGGCTAGCGTGGGCGGAATCCGGCCGTCCACGTGGCGGCCGGTGGAGGGGGTTGGGGTTTTTAATTTCGGATTTTTGTTTTTGGATTTTCAGAAAAGCCTGGAATATTCATTTAGCCTCAGAAAAATATTAAAATACCTCCAAAAATTCCAGAAAAATTCAAAGAACCTCCTAGATATTTTTTTCACTTAATAAAAATATTTTCAACTAATGTTGGTATTTCATTTTCATACTTTAAAATACTTTTAATTTCAAAAATAGATTTTAAACTCTCAAAACTCGAAAATCCAAATAAAATCCAAATAACTCCAAATATTTAGTTTGACATAGAATTTTTATATAAAATCAAAATATCATATTATTAATAATATTTTTAGGTTTTCACTTAAATTACTTTTCAAATCTGGCTTTTTCAAAAACAGAAAAACCAGGGCAAATCCAAATTTAAACTTTAGGCAACAAAAATACTTATTTTAATTAAAATTTTATTTTAATCATTTATTTATTCATTAATTCATTTTAATTTTAATAAAAACCTGGGCTGTTACATGCTTGGAGCTAGGAAGCTCTGCGCGGCTATTGGGATTGGCGAACCGCATGACGCCCAACCCACTCTTGAGGAGAATGATCAAGCACTTTATTTTCTCAGGCACCACCTCTGCCTCACTCTCAAGAATGAGTATATGACGGAGAAGAGCGTGCTAGCACTCTGGACCGCACTCAAGAAGTGGTTTGAGAGGCTAAAGTGCACCATTCTTCCTCAAGCAAAGCAAGAGTGGATCAGGCTGAGGTTTGCCAACTTCAAGATGGTTGGGGAGTACAATTCTACCTTGCACAGGATTTGTACCAATCTTCAACTCTGTGACAAGCGATCACGACGACAGCGTAAGATTGAGAAGACCCTATTCACCTTCTACCCCAATGCAGTACAATCCACTCACAACTATCGTCAAGACAGCTACAAGGAGTACGCCGAATTGATTAATATGATGCAGGTTACGGAGGCTCAGGACGAATTTCTCCGCAAGTATTACGTCACTCAGCCACCAGGGAGCTCTGCTGGCCGTGAGGCCAATGCCGGGAGTTATAAGGTGCGAAAGCCCTTGATGAAGAGAAGGGGGAAGAAGGTAAGGCCGTTGTCTAGAAAGGCAAGTCAGATGCTCCGAATGACAAAAAGGCAAAGCGGAGTGGCAAGACCTATGGCTAGCAGAACCAAGGTTACTACAAGTGTGGAAAGTGGGGGCATTGGTTGCGGATCTGAAAGGAGGCGCAGCATGTCATTGATGCCTTCCAAGCCCAGAAGAAGAAGGATGGCAAAGGGCAGCTTGAAGCCCACTTTGCATCAGTTGAGGAGGAGGGTTCTGAGCAGCTGCCTGCGTTGATGGAGGTTAAGACCATCCCGGCAGCAGCAGCACCCCCCTTCGACTTAGAGGCAGCCACCGCTATGATTTCTCTAGAAGAGCAGATCACTTCCAAGAAAATAGCCGAAGAAGTCTCTGATTTTCTAGTAGATTCAGTCTGATGCATAAAATGCATTAGATTTTAGTTATCATTTATTTTGTGTTAAACGAACAAGTTAGAACTTGCATGGATGGTACTTTAACATTTGTTTTCTTGTGATGATTGGATGATTTTGAATAATTCATTCAGTTTATAATGGTATGATATGTTCTGATATTGGAGTATTTTATTTATGTGTTAATGCCTTCTAATACATGTTAATAAAATACCTTATATTAGAACGCGTGTGGTGCCCTATGGAGGAAGTGTACTTAGCCGACAGCGGCACAACGAATACCATCTTAAGAGAGACTAAGTATTTTCAGTCGATTCGTAAGAATGCTGGCAGCCTTATGACAATTGCTGGAAGCGATGCATGTATAATTAACAATATTTAGAAGCTCTGAAGCCTTATGACAATTGCTGGAAGCAATTGCTGGCAGCCTACACTATCCTGAAGACAGTATTTAGAAGCTCTGAACTCTTCTGTCTCTGGCATGACAGATTTGGCCACCTAGGTCTTAGAATGATGAGAAATATAATTAACAATTCTCAAGGACATAATATTAATGTAAAGAATTTCTCGAATCACGAAGATTTTGTGTGCCCTGCATGTGCCACCGGGAAATTAATTATTAGACCCTCCACTCTGAAAGTGAAGGATGAAGTCCCTGCATTCCTGGAACGCATTCAGGGAGACATTTGCGGTCCCATTCAGCCCATTTCAGGGCCATTTAAATATTTCATGGTGCTCATTGATATTTCCTCGAAATGGTCGTACGTGGGTTTATTGTCCACAAGAAACCATGCTTTCGCAAAGCTGATCTCGCAGATCATTCGCATCAGAAATGTCTTCCCTGATCATCACATCAAGTCCATCAGAATGGACAACGCCGGAGAATTTACTTCAAAGGCATTTGATGATTATTGCATGGTGATGGGGATTGCAGTTGAGCATTCGGTACCGCATATCCATACCCAGAATGGTTTGGCAGAGGCATTAATCAAGAGAATTAAATTTATTGCCCGACCCCTTTTGCAAAATTGTAATTTGCCAGCTACATGTTGGGGACATGCAGCCCAACATGCAACGTATCTCATCAACTTTAGACCATCGGCCTACAACATTCATTCACCTATGCAACTAGCGCAAGGGTCACCACTGAAAATTTCTCATCTCAGGAGGTTTGGATGCAAGGTTTAAGTACCTATACCCCTCCGCAGCGTACTGCAATGGACCCTCTCTGTAAGACTGGGATATACGTTGGTTATGAGACTGCATCCATAATCAGGTATTTGGAACCCATGTCAAGAGATTTGCATACCGCTTGCTTCGCTGATTGCATTTTTGATGAGGATAATTTCCCAACATTAGGGGGAGAAAATCAACCCCTTGATGAAAAATGTTGGGAAATTACGTGGTGAGCCACAGGAATTCATGCACATGGCCCACGCACTAGTGAAGTAGAGAAAGAGGTCCAGAAGATCATTGACTTGCAAGCATTAGCAAACCAGTTGGCTGATCACTTTAGTGATTTGAAGAGCGTGACTAAGTCATATGTGCCTGCACGTGATGCAGCAGAGAGGTTGAAATACCAAAGAAATCGAAGGTATCTGTAATCCCATCCGAGGCCTCGAACAACAGACGAGAACTCCGCTCCTCGAATCCCAAGTAATCGGGACGCCAAATGAAATGATAAGAAGGACTTATCACACCGATCACCAAGTCCTCCGAATGAAAAGGGGAGCCGCTTGAGACTGCACAAGTATGACACCTTCAGAAAAGGGCATACTAGATCTGAATATCCCCATGGAAGAAGAAATCGGCATGGATGTGTGTGCACACATCGGAGCCAAAAAACTAAAGGGAATTGCCACCCTAATTGGAAGAAGCGATGTGCAAGGAGAAGCTCCAGAAGAAGCGATCGCTCCAAAATATGTGCACACAGGAGAGTCCACGAGTAGGACAACAGCCAATATCGATATCTACTTCGCAAAGAAAATTGTCACAATCATCAATCTTGATCCTGAGCCTGCATCACTCGCTGAATGTAAGAAAAGATCAGATTGGGAAGATTGGAAGAAGGCAATAGAAACTGAATTGCTATCTCTGAACAAAAGAGAGGTGTTTTGGCCCATATGCCGCACACCTCCCATGTGCACCCTGTAGGGTATAAGTGAGTATTTATTCGAAAGAGAAATGAAAGAAACGAAGTAGTGAGATACAAAGCAAGGCTGGTAGCATAAGGTTTCACTCAATATCCAGGAGTTGATTCTGAAGAAACTTACTCCCCAGTCATGAATGGAATTACCTTTAGATATTTAATATCAATGACAGTGAACTTGAATTTAGAAATGAAATTGATGGATGTGGTAACCGCATAACTCTATGGAAACTTGGATTCGGAGATTTATATGAAGGTCCCTTAAGAAATCCCTCTCCTGAAGCAAGATAGAGCAAATAGAAATCATGATGTGAAGCTCGAAAATCACCAGACGGATTGAAGCAATCCGCGTATCGTGGTATAATCGCTTAAGCGACTTTCTCTGCAAGAATGGCAATACGAACAATGAGGACTATCCCTGTGTGTTTATACGACGATCCCAGAATAGATTTTGTATAATCTCAGTGTATGTAGATGATCTGAATATCATCGGGACAATGGAAGGCATAAAAGAAGGAAGCTCCTACTTGGAGTCAGAATTCGAAATGAAAGATTTGGACAAAACCAAATTCTGTTTAGGCCTGCAGCTTGAGCATGTCCCTGAAGGAATATTAGTACATCAGTAAGCCTACACCCACAAGGTGTTAGAAAGGTTTGGCTTTGAGAAGGCATACCCATCGAAAGTACCGATAATCGGGAGGTCTCTACAATAAGAAAAAGATCCTTTCCGACCTAGGGAAGATGGGGAGAATGTCTTGGGACCGGAATTCCCATACTTCAGTGCAGTGGGAGCACTCATGTATTTAGCAAACTGCACTAGACCGAACATTGTATTTGCCATGAACCTGTTAGCAAGGTACAGTGCAGAGCCTACCAAAAGGCATTGGCAGGGCATAAAGGACATCTTCCGATATCTCCAAGGAAGTAAGGACCTTGGATTGTTCTACAGAAAAGAATCAAGATCTGAACTTGATTGGCTATGCAGATGCCGAGTACCTGTCTGACCCGCGTACTGTAAGGTCACAAACAGGCTATCGTCTCGTAACGATTTCGACGAACCACTCAGGAATTATATCACTGTATGAAGCCACACAAGAATGCGCTTGGCTCCGATGAATGATTCACCACATCCAGCAGTCATATGGAATGAATATGGTGCAAGCCCCCACAATTATCTATGAAGATAATGTAGCTTGCGTTGCACAAGTGCAGACGGGTTATGTGAAGAGTTATCTCACAAAGCATATCAACCCTAAGTTCTTCTATGCTCATGAATTGCAAAAGATGGACGGGATTAAAATACTGCATACTAAGTCATGTGAAAATCTGGCAGATTTGTTCACTAAATCACTCCCTGCATCTAGCTTTGAAAGGTGCGTGCGAGGAATTGGAATGATGAGACTTAGAGAGTACAGAATTCAGGGGGAATTCTCTCAAGCCCGTTAGTAAATCTTGATCATGAGTACCCAAAAGAATAAGTCCTGGAGACTGAATGAAATTGGGTGAATTGTATTTTTTCCCTTGACGAATTTTCCTAAAGTTTCTCGACCAAGGTTTTTAATTAGGTAATTTGTTCATCACAGCATAACATGCATCATGTACTCTTTCTTCAAATTTTTCCCACTGGGTTTTTATAGAGTTTTAACGAGGCATGAGTGTGTTGGATGAGTGCCCAAGGGGGAGTGTTAAGAAACCTGGGCCCTGGGCTAGGAGCCTAGGCCCATGGTGGACACCTCATTGTAGACTATAAATAGGGAGCCATACCGGCATATTTTGTACTTATACAATCAAAAGCAATAAAGAAAGACCAGAAGTTCTCTCTATTTCTCTCTGTGTTTTCAATCTATTATTCTGTCTTCTGTGATTGATTCGTTTCTATTAAGTAGAGGAATCGATTGGACTAGTCGCCAGCGACGGTTCCTCAACACATATCTTCTAGGAATAAGCTATCACTATCTACTGGCTGTTCATACCACACTTGGGTCTGTTAGTACCTCCAATAAAGATTAGTGCATCGAACCTATAACATTTCCAGATTTTGTAACTTTTCAAAATGCAAACTCAGACACGACAACAACAACAAAGAGCTCTCTCTTTAAATTTATATCGTTGTTACTAACAAATTCCAGGATAATATTATCATATAGAACTATCCAACACAAGAAATTACAAAAGGTCATGACCAGAACATATTTTGCGCACATAAGTTTAGGGACTTGCACCCAAAAACGCTCGGATCCGCATGCGACGAGAAACACCTATCTGGAATATACAAATAGCAACCACGCTAATATATTTTCGACCACCATTAAGGCCATGAGGCTGAGTCAGCAAGGTAGCAGAGCAACTAGCACTACGTTAAATGACAAGGCAATTCCCCTTCTCCAGGGAACAGAGCATTCTGGTCGATCTAGGCTTTGTCTTTTTAGATTGCAATGGATGTCTTTTAGTTGTGTCTGTCTAGTGTAATCTCTACTATTTAAAAATATGATCTAGTGGTCATCGGTCCGTTCTCCCTCGTCTCTTCTCAGCCGTCTAGATCTGTATGTAGGTAGTTTTTCCGCTCCTCGTAGAAAAGATCAGGCCGACACATGGGTCGCGCTCCTTCTGTTCTCTTCCCCCGCATCCTCCACCTCGCGCAACCACTCCAACTCCTGCAACCGCCGACTCCTCTCCCCCGAACACTCGTGCCACACCTCCTCCTCCTCAGTGTCACCACCAATTCCTTCGCCGTGCGGCAACGCCTGGTTGCAATCCCCCCAACTTCCCCCAACAGTACCGCATCCCCCCGTCGCCGGCTCTCCAACGCATCCACCCGCTGCCTCCTCTCGCCATCTACCCATTGTTGCCTCTCCACCTCCACCTCTCACAACCTCGCCTCCTTCTCTCCCCCGAACCCTCATGCCACGCCTCCTCCTCCTCGGCGCTGCCACCACCTTTCCCTACGCGGCAACGCCTAGTCGCAGCTCCTAACTTCCTCCAATAACACCGCATTTCCTCATCACAGCTTTCCCAATGCATTCGCCCACCGCATTGTCTTTTGGAAACAAGTTTGCCACGGCTGGTTATTTACAATTCAATGTCAATTTCATGTTTATCGGCTGGCTTTTCTTGTGTTTTCATACCCATGCACGTTACTTTCCTCCTATGCTTTTTTTTGTGCAGCCCATTAAAGCTTTCAGCAGGAAGGCAGCCCATTAAAGCTTATCCAAAAAAATTTGATTGCACCTAAATCAGGATTTGTCCTCCCTCCAGCTATTAAAACATGGCATTTTGGATGTTGGCATGGTCCCTGAAATATAACTTTGACCACTATTTTCTATTATAATATAATTATAACACCTAATAAAATTATAACATCATGAAAATACTCTTCAAAACTATAACACCCTAGACCATCCTTTGAGCCTGGAATGCTACCACCATTCCATAACATTACCATTTACGACCGTTGCTAATAGATTTAGGCAACAACTGCCCTATTTACATCTCAGTGACATGATACACATCATCTCAGTGACATGATACCTAAGCAAGTCACTAAAATCTAAATACATCAACTGAAGATGATGTGTAGGTTACTGTTTGTATGTGCAAATATATATGTGCTACTCACTCCTGTGCATGTCGTCTTCAATGCTTGCATAAAAAACATAAATAAATAAGGGTGAGTTCGAAGGCTCAACAAGTAAATAATAGGATGATAAACACTACTAAAAACATAAACAATCATCTAGCCATGTCATACCCCCACATGTTTCAATATAATCTTAGACATAAACATGTCATTCTCCATATGCTTCGCCATGGTCATGTCATCATTCTCATATCTCACCATTACCATTCCATTAGTGCCATACAACTACTTTACATGCTTATTTGCTCATCACATTGTATATACCAGATAGCCTAAGTGAATACCCGTCAATGTTCACCCTATCATAGGCCCGTCCTCGTTGGCATGGAGATCTCTCCACTCCCATGGAGACCTACAGAACTAGGTCTTATGGATCCACCCATGATGGATCCATTTCTCATCAATGAGTGCACATGATACAAATGCATATGTCCATTGTTATAAACATGCTTCATCATTATCATCATTAGCAGGTAAGCTTTATTGCTTACGCCGCTCCATCATCATTGTTATCATCTACTATGCAACATCATATAACATAAATATCTACTATGCAACATCATATAACATAAAAATGGCCAGAACATATTTTGCCTCGCAACCAAAACCGCTCGGATCCGCGAGCCGTAAAACACCTCGAACCATGCAATGAGAAGCACCTATCTGGAATATACAAATAGCAAAAACGCTAATATATTTTCGACAACCGTTAAGGCCACGAGGCTGAGTCAGCAAGATAGCAGATCAACTAGCATTACGTTAAATGACAAGGCAATTCCCCTTGTCCAGGGAACAGAGTATTTTGGCCGATCTGGGCTTTGTCTTTTTAGATTACAATGGATGTCTTTTAGTTGTGTCTATTTAATATAATAAATAATGATTACTGGATCCTGAGGTATAGGTCTTAAGAATACTACTGAGTTGTAAATCATGGGCCCACTTAAGGGAGAGAAAATATTGACTTGTCGGTAATCCTCGTCAACACGGACCAGGCTAACTGGGTCTTGGAAGCAGTATGAAACATTTATGACGCCCGGTTAATTGTAACACTTTGTCCCAACGAAGAGCTTAGAATGCTACTTCTACTCTTTTCTCTGTAAATTTTTATCGTTGTTACTAACTGTTACAAATGTGGGCAATATTTTAATTCCAAGTTTTATTAGGAGACAAAAATAATAAACTAATGATGCAAAACTCACAACTAACAGCAAGCTACTCATCACTAGTAGTGTGCCCGTGCTAACGCTACGGTAAAATACAAAACAAGATAAAATTTGTAAAAATAAAATGAACAATCAGATTCATTAAGATTCACGTCTCATATATTGTATAACCAAATATTTTTGTCACATTTCAGCAATTACCTTAATCTTGTCCAGTGTAATTGCACCGTCAAGGAAAAATTTCCTAGCATCTTCATTCCCAGTGTAAGCAAGAACCTGCAAAGTCATAGAATGGGAATGTACAAAATAAATAAAAACAACCACACTAAATCAAAGTCAAATTGCGGCATTCTATTTCTATGCAAGAAACGAACGGGCAAACAAACATGACGAAAAACACAAGGCATTACTGTGGTCTTTTGTCCAGTTATACCAAAGTAGTTGGCAACTGGTTCACCAACTTCCTCATTGTCTCGCTCCACAAAGACAAATAAAAGCTGCAATGGAGTCACACACCTCATCAATGCTTAGTAAGACACACAAACATAGCAAGAAACACATAAAGTACAAGGAAAATGACTAATGAGTTGGATAAAAAAAATTGAGTTCGTTGAATAAGAAAAGAAAGAAGTTCATCAAACATTAGACGGATCAACAGAAAGAATTACCTTTCCTTGAATGATTTTGCTGCTTCCTTAAAGATGGGCAGGAATTTTGAAGACTCGTTTGCAACAGCAAATAGTAAAATCTGATTTTTTTTTTCAAAATAGAACACTGCAGATCAGTAAAGGAAGAACACATAGGATAACAATGTGAGAAAATGTAGAGAAGAGATCCCATGGCAGACAACATGACATGCCTGCTTCTTGATTGGATTATCAAAATGGAAGGGCAGTTTCCTGTGTAAGGGTGATGACCAATGGAAGCTTGTTTGCGGATACAAAATCCGCAATGGCAGATGCTCTGAACTCACCATCTGCATGATACACAATCCATTATATCCAATCCAACAGTCAATCCCTGCATAAAAATGAAAAGAAATAGCTGCTGCTGAAAGCTATGGCAATTTAGAGACGAAGATACCATAGAAGGTCAACTTCTCCTCCTCTTTCTTCAGAAAGACTAAGGACGAGCGCTTTGCTGACGGGTCAATGTGGAAAAGCTTAGCTACATCAGGATTGGAAGTCTGGTAAAAGTTGACAGTATCTTCCAGCCTTGAAACAAACAGAGCATAGCATCACATAAAGGCCAGACAAGGGTACCTTAGTGCTTATGCAGAAAGACTGAACTTTAATTTGATGAGTCCAATGGTAAAGGTCTGCACAAGTCAATGTGGTAGTAGGACAGCGATTTATACAACTAAAAATGCATATAATCTGTTGCAAAACAATACTACAATAATTCAAAGCAACCTTATAGCTTTGCAGCAGTTAGAAGAAGAGGACTTTCTTTTCCTATTTGTTCACCTGACTAATAGTGATCACAGCAGCTAAAGATCAACCATGACAAGCACAAAAAACCAAAATGATGTATGCATCATTCTGATTAATGAGAAAGGGAAGTTCTGGATTATTCATCTAGCGAGAGAAATCGCTATTTGCATATTTTCTTTCAGTCAATGTTTTGACACAGCTTTGCAAGTTAGTCTCCCAGTAGAATGGGTATTTCACAACCCACGTGATATAGCATGTGCAAAATGATTAGTTTAAACCGTGATATCTGACATCAAATAAAACGAATTACCAGCTTCTTTGAGCATTGATCCCATCATGATTTCGAATCATGTGCAGTGCCGTTTCAGTCATTAACCAAACAACAAGCAACTCTGGTCTAGCACGCTAAGAAATCTGGCAAGTATCTAGTCCAACAGTGGAAACACTATGAATACCAAGAGCCAACCTTACCTGAGAATTTGTCGTTCTGCGCCTCCACAAGGGGTGACCCCTCCAGCTGCAAAACCAGAAATTACAAAAGTGAGATACTAATCAGTAATCACTATTTGCAAAATATATCATCCGCCGCCATTAGTGGAGCACTACGCATGTTGTATTGTCCGGTACCTTGCAGGAGAGGAGGCGAATGCAGCAGCCGTCGGGCTCCTCGTCGACGCGGACGAGGAGGACGGGGCAGACCTCGAGCGTGAAGAATCGGAAGCCGTAGACGTAGCATCGGAAGGTGGATTCGTCGACGCGCTCGATGCGCTCCGCGTCGAGCACCGAGTACTGGCTCGCCGGCAAGCTCATGTACTCCACTACAAAAGCAAGCAAACATCTCAAGCGCGATCCCCAGCGTAGCAACGTCAAGGTGAGATTGGTCCGCTGCAGTTGGGGAGAATCGGGGGTACCGAGGGGGCGGGCAAGCTGCTGGATGGAGGTGGACTCGGAGCGGCGGGCGACGAAGCGCGCCTTGGGGGCGGAGGAGACGACGGAGGAGGAGGACGAGGCGCGGACGACAGCGCGGGAGCGGCGGAAGGCGGGCGGGAAGGGAAGCGGGGAGCGGAGGGAAGCAGCCATTGGGCGCGTCGCGGGTGCCGGGTGAGTGACTGGTGGTGGTTGCGCTCGTGTCCCCCCGGTGGCTGTGCCGGCTGGCTGAGTGTGCGAAGCAAAGAAGGGGAGGGAGATGGAGAGGCCGCGCGTGCGGGGAGGATTTCTGGGCAGCGAGCAGGAAGCGGCGAGCCACGGCTCCGCAGCCGCCGCAGTCGCCCCGAAGAGCGCCGCCTCCGGCCGCCGCCTCGCAGCGGCCCCCGCCACCACGGCCACGCATTGCCTCGATGCTCGCGCGAGGAGGCGCGAGACCACCATCTCCACTCGACGGCGGTTGGAACCGAAGTCGAGCAGCGGCGGCTCGCCGACGCGAACGACGGTGGCCTCGCTAGGCGCGCGGCGGCGGCACCTCCAGAACCCTAGAAGCCCCAGCCGCCCACCTCGCTTGGCCGCGATCGGCGACGACCGAGGTCGAGCAGCTCCTGCCTCGCCTGACGCGAGCGACGGTGGCCTCGCTAGGCGCACGCGGCGACGGCGGCACATCCAGGAACCCTAAAAGCCCCGGCGGCCCACCTCGCTTGGCGCACGTCGGCGACGACCTAGGTCGAGCAGCGGCGGCCTCGCCTGACGCGAGCGACGGTGGCCTCGCTAGGCGCGCGCGGCGGCGGTGGCACGTCCAGGAACCCTAGATGGGTTTTGGGAGGAGAGAGATAACTCTTTACCTTTTGGAAAGAATTTGTGAAACCTTTTGGGCGCGGGGTGGGGTTCTGGGTTCAATGATGTGCATGATACGGATGATTTTGGCCTTAGGATCTTCAATGAGTAAGAGAAGAAGGCTTGAAGAGAGATCCAGGCCATTCATTTGTATGAAGTTGGATTGCTTTGGTACACAAATCTGGGTGGACTTAGATTAGGCATGACTGTGGGGGTGGTTGAGGGGGGTGGATTTAGTAAAGAAAATTTTTGGTGTATTATAGAGGGGTAGAGATACTTTAGAACAAACACAAGAAAACAATATAGTAACAAAGTCGAACGTGCGCACGAACGACTTACTTGTTAGCCTGATGAAGAACAGGAAGCCGCGCAGGCTTGACGCAGTGTAGAACGTAGATGTCGCAGTGCAGTGAGCGGTCGCGCAGATGCGCTGCCCAGAAACCTTATTGCCACCCCGTGCAGGTACTCTCCGCGGCAACGGTTCGGAGATAGTCACGTCCCTTCTTCCAAAGGCGCGGAAGAAAGGTCGATGAGGTTCGATAAAGACAAGATTTGAGCACAAAATCACGGGAAGATGAAAATGGAGGCAATGAGATTCTCTCTTTTACACTCGACGTCTCGTGCATATATAGACGATCGATAATCGGTATGATTAAAACAGTCATTTACCCACTGGTAACTGACACATTCAACCAGCCATTTATCCACTAGTAACTGCCTATCATCAAAACCCCAGTAAAGGCTCTAATTCAAACGTTTGAATCTCATTCAAACACAAAGAGAGAGTGGTGCAGAGTTTAATAAAAATAGAGTTTAGTAAAAATAAAGATGGACTTGGTCTGCCACGCGGTGCATCACAAGTCACACGATTTTCACGCGAAAATACGCGAATACGCGCGCGCATGCGTGCGCGCGTGTGTGACTAGACAGAACCATCCTCATACCATCTCTTTCCATATAAGGAGTGGGGAGGACTACACCTTATAAATCGGTCTTCCTCACCCTGTCTTAGCAATATGGTACTAAACCATGCATGCTTTGGAATTAAGGAAATAGACCATAATTAAATGGGTCAATTTCTAACACTAACAAATTTCAGCAATACCATCCCTAATTGATATCATTGTATAGAACTATTTAACACAAGAAATAACAAAATGGCATGATCAGAATATGCTCTTCACACATAAGTTTAGGTCTCACACCCAAAAACATGCTAGGATCCGTGAGCCTGAAAACACTTGGAACCATACGACCAAAAACACCTATCTCAAATATACAAATAGCAACCATGCTAATAAATTATCGACGCCAGTTAGCTGTAAGGTTGCCCTGTGTTTTTTTTTGAATTTTTAGCTGATTTTTACTTTTACTTCTTTTAGTAATCACTATTAATTAAACCCGCATGACAGCTATAGCCTAACACCATCCGCCACAACAAAAAAATAGGTTGAACCAGCAAGATAGCACCTTGTACAGGGAACTAACCTGGACGACAAGCTTGGTCGGAAACAGATCTATAGAACAATCCAAACCTAAACTAATCAAGCTATTTTTAAAGATCTTTGGAATTTTTCCTAAATTATCGAGAAATTAAGCTATACTACTTCCATTCTTTTTTAATTGAACATCCAAAAATTCGTGTCACCAAACTTTCTAAAGTTTGACTAATAGAATTTAAACTAACTAGGTTGGCTATATAAAAATTGTATTATTAGATTTGTTATTAAAAAATAATTTGACAATATCGTAACTTAATAAGTTGCATCTTTAAGATTGAAAAATAAAAACATCAAGTAAAAAATAGAGATGATATTATATGAAATTTTTATGAAATTTACGGAATCAAAGAATCACTGGAGGGCTCTTTCTTAACAAAGAAGCAAACTGTTTGCTTGCAGATCGCACATCAAAGTCAACCGCAACAATTAAAGAAAATAGCGAACAATGGGCCTTTTTTTTTGACTTATGGCTTATGATATTGTAGTCTTTGTCATTTGCTTTGTTTTTCGATTTTTCTTCTCCGGTTTTTTGATAGCTTATTGGGACATCCTTTTCCATATCCTCGCAAAAATTGGCATGCGATTTATTAGTACAAGTATTTGTACTACAGCTAAAAGTCATCAGCTACAATCCAAATGAAAGACCAAAAGTAATACAAAATATCATTAACAAAACAGTCACATTTGTCATATCTAGAGTGCAATAGGAGCGGATACATGTGGATATCACTTATCCTATATCTTATTTCGTATTTTTTCCTCAGAGTTGGAGTCAAATACGATTAATGTCGGATACTAATTTCTTTATCCCATAGTCGCTCCTTAAATGTTCTACGAGTGATCGCATGATATTATCCGCTTTTTTTGTATTTCTATGCAGGATATTGGACGGTAAAGGTGAACATAGAGAGACTAACTGTCTAGTATTTTAGGAATAGCACTTGGCATTTGCTGCCTACTCAAATATGACAATCCGCCTATTTATTATCTTGTTCATGAGTAAGGTTACAATAGGCTTACTCATACCACCTGGCATACGGACGAATATTGCTCATCGCATATCCTATTCCGTATTTTTTCATCGGAGTCATAGTCGAGCATGGATAGCGCCGGATACCCATTTCTCTATTCCATATTCACTCCGCAAGTCTTCGATTGGTTAATCGGTCAGAAATTATCTGCCCCATTTGCACCTAGGCCTCTCCTCTCCACTTGATAGTTCCTATTGGACCTAGCATCAGAACAGCCCATCCTCGCATCAGCTTGCCTGGCCAAGCTCAAGGTCATCGACGCCCGCCGGTGGGACGCGGAGACCCTCCCAGCCGCTTCATCATAGTTGCCCATGCCGCCTTCCTTGCCGTTGAGGCGTCAATTGAAATTTAAATTCATATTGAGGCTTCAATCGAAATTAAAATTCAAATTGATAAGTCAACCAGAATCAACTTTGTTTGAATTTGAATTCATCAAAGTAGAGAATTTATTTAAGATTTTGGAATTGACTACACATAGATCAAAGGAATATGGAACAAGAGGCTACAAGTATTCATTCCGCACCAAGCACTCAATCAAATCAGGTTATTACTGCCACACTTACTCTTGAACCACCCAAAGGATCGCATTCCTGAACCTCAGCAACATGGATCCTCATCTACGTCACAACAGCATAGCCAAAGAACCACCTCCGAGATATCAGGCCGATCGAAACACCAGCGTCATCACAGGTCAATAATATTAGCCATTGCTCCCGAAGACATGCTACTACTGTTCAGACATCCACAACTGTTATATCTGATTCCAGTGAAACATTACCTCATTGTTTATATTACAACGGTTGCTAGCAGTGCTCCTTAGGAAAGGCCTCCAGTCAAGAGGCGACTGTTCGAAGATAGCCTACCCAGGTAGCCTTCAACAAGGTACACCATCCGTCAAACCAAACTGCATACAGATTCGCTTATCGTTTCTCAGTCTAATTACCTCGCATAACTTCTGTCCAGAACTAGAAGAGACATGAATTCGCAGCAATGGGAGACAACGTCAGCCTTAAAGTATTTTGTATACTTACCACATGACACAGCTTCGAATCACACCACCTCGCATCCTAATGCAAGACGCAACGATGAAAGAAAACAGAGGAAACGGTCAGTCCCATCTGTCCTCTCCCTCCACTATCCAAGCCCTCAGAACATCCCATCCCCGCATCTTCCTGCCCGTCGTATTTGTTTTGCTTATATTGCTCAAAGGGACTTTTATTACTCAGCAAATGACATGACCAGCCCTGACGTAGATATAAAGAAATGATGAGAGAATGGCATGTGTGGCTTGGCTGTTACTCCCATGTCCACTAGAGTAAATTAGTCTGCATATTCTTAGTGGCAAGCAATTGACTACGTAATTGACGGCAATAGCACATTATGAAAAAAAATTTTGGAACTTCGAAGGTATATTATGAAGAATGACTCATTCGATGGCATATCCTAAAGATAAGAGTTGTTGGATTCGATGGCATATCCTAAAGATGAGAGTTGTTGGATGATATATAATCAATTTTCTTTGTATCCTTGTGTAGCACGAAATAGCGAGGATGCCTTGTACAGGAATATAGTAGAGCAACTAGCAATACTTTAACTGCATGGAAATTCCGCTTTACAGGAAACGGAGCAATATCATTACTTCTCTACACCTTAAAAGCACAAATTGGTCATAAAAATTTTGGTATATTACGAATCCTAGAAAAGTAGTTATCCTACTGTTACTTATTATTATTGTTCCAGAGGATCAGTGAATTTTGGTATATTACGAATTCTACAAGAGTAAATATCATCTGTTACTTATCATTATTACTATTACTAGCTGAATGCACGTGCGTCGTTACAGGTTTTTAAAATTTATCATACTACATGTTCTGAAACTCACAGGTGGTAAAAAATTTTAAAATATGCATATAAATATGATCTAAAAGTTTTTAAATCCGTAGTAACGCATAGTCATTCAACTAGTATTATAAAAGAAATGAGCTAGTGGCCGTACGTTCTCCTCCGATCATCCTATTCTTCAACTTCTCACCACGACCACGCCTCCTACAGTACTCTCCATCTTCACGGTCTGTTTCTCGTCGATCCCTGCTCCTTGAACGGCTCCTGTGCTCGCCACGGTCTCTGTCCCCGCGTTCCTTTCCCTACCATCCTGTCCCTTTCTCGTCTCTGTCTCGATCAGTAGTCATCATCTCGCATGCGATGACGGTCTCGATCCCTATCTCTGTCTCGGTCTCTGTCCCGTCCCTCCCATATATAGTCCCATAGTCCAATGCTACTCCCTATCTTGCAATACAACAATGTAACGATCAGAATTTAGGTAGCCGGGCCGGGCGCATAGGGAGAACATGGCAGTGGCGCCATGGTGGGAAAGCAAGAAAAATAGCGGGAGCATGAGCTGGAGAGGACCCAGGGAAACATACTGTAATACCCCAAAAATTAAATCGGGAGAGAATAATTAAATCGGGAGAGAATAATTAAAATCGGGAGAATATTTCTTTTAGCAAAGCGATTGAACAGGAGAAAGAGGTGTTTTAATGTAATACTCCAATTTATTCTACGAAAGAAAGCGTTCAAAAGAGAAATTAGACAAAAAAAAAGGGGTTTCTGCAGTTTTTCGGCAACTTGGGCCTTGGGCCTTGGCCCAGGAGGCCCATGAGGGGTCGGCCACCAATAAAAGGAAGGGGAAAACCCTAGATGCACTGTAGCTACAGTGCCGCCGCACTGTAGCACGGCTACTGTAGCACACCTCTCCTCCATGGTGGTGCCCCCCTCCATTGGTGCCTCCCTTCCTCGCCGTCGGTGCTCCCTGCTGCCGATCAAGTGAAGAAAGGAGAGGAGATCAACTTCGTGGGGAGAGTTCATCATCTTGCTGCGATTCTACAAGGGTAACGTCGCGTGTTCTTCGTTGTTTGATGCGTAGTAGTTGCGGTTGATGTCGTTTGGTAGATTGATTTGCGTCGGTTTAATAGATCGCGTTCTGTCCAGATTATTGCGCGGTCAGTTTCGTGTGTTTAGAGGCCGAATTAGGAGTTTTGGTCTCCTAGAGTTATGTAGATAATGTTCTTAGCTTTCAGTGGCCGCCAAGAACGCCAAAATCCGATTAACGGTTAGAAAGTTATGAATTGTTTAGTGCCGCTGTCTGGTTAATCTGTCAACATCCTGATAGTCTGTAGAAAACTGAGTTAATCTATTAGTTAAAGACGAAATCAGAGGATCGCAATATAACGAATATTGTAGGTAATTGTTTTAGCTTTCCAGAAAGTCCAAGAACTTGTGATTCGGACACTCGTACAGGAAGTTATGGTGTTTTTAGTGCTCTGTCCAGAGAGCCTGACGAGAATTGGATGCTTTAAGAAAACAGGATGGTGCGGGTAGATTATGACCGAATCAGGAAGGCTCAACAACTAGATTTAGTTAGATAATTTAATTATCTTTCCAAAAAGTCTGAGAACGTCCTATTCGGACTTCTGTACCAATAGATATGAATTTTTGAAGTTGACTGTCCGTAGTGGGGGACAGGATGGCCGAAAGGATTTGGGGCTTTGAATCAAACTAGCATGTTGGGTTAGTTTGGGGGAGTTTTTATTTAATCTAAAGACTTGCCACTGTTGTTTTAGCAATCATTATAATTATTATTCAGGAGGAGGTCGGATTCCAGGGGCCGCGCCTTCTGATCATTCTCCGTTTTCTCGGGGTTAAGGCAAGTATAATGATGGTTTAAATTTTGTAGCGTGGATTGTTGTTGTTTGTTGGTGTGTAGATGTTTGATCCATGTTATGAGAATTTGTGGACTTGATGATGTTAGTGATATGTTGATATTGTTTATGCTCGATTGCAAGTGAAAGAGTTCATGAGAATTTCTGATGCATAGATGTTGTGAATGCACGTTTATTTGTTAAGACATTCACATTTGTGCATCATGCTGATTTATTGAAGTCTTGGTCACGAGATGACCAAGCGTCGAGGTCCCCGTCATGTTGATGACGTGACGGGCTAAAGGTCCCCATACTTGAGGAGTATGGGCACTGGTCCTGTACTGAGGGTACAGGCATGGGTGTGCATTGACGGATGCACACTCCGCATTACCGGTAAAATGCGCAAGAGAAGAGATAAAGAGATTTTTTGATCATATTGCATAGCATGTTTATTCATATGATTGATGGATGAATTTGTGAAGTGATGTTCACTTTTATCCTTGCTGCCATTATTTATATTTGCTGAGTCTTTGAACTCACTCTTGTTGTTGTTTGTTGTTGTGGTTGTTGTTTGTTTTTAGGTACCTACATGAGATCGCATGCATGGGAATAAAGAGGGATTAGTTTTGATGCACATGCACGGTCTATTCACCATGGAAGGAAGAAAGAACATTAAACATTAACTGCTGAATAATTTAAGTGGTATTTGATTATTGTCAATCAGGTTCAATGTGTAATAAAGAATAGAACTTATTTGCTTTGATTCCGTTCTTTATCTAAGTAGTATGGTTATGAGTGCGATGGTGATCATAACCCAGTTTTGCTTATAAATGAACTTATTGCTTATTGGTATTCATGTCAATTGATTATGCTTGTTGAAACCTTTGATTTACTCAATAAACAAAGGAAGTTCTCACGAAATTTTGTAAGATGAATGTTAGTTTCTTATTATGTTATTAGTTTGGTAGCATTCCGGTCATTGATTGGTCAGGTGTTACATTGGTATCGAGCGGCTTTAGGTCCGTGGTTAATAGAAAAATATTAAATTGACACACCGTGTACAGAGGTGGGGTTGGGAATTACATTGCTTCCGCATTATCCGTTGTTATGTTGCATTTGTTGAGCAATTGTTGAATTGCCTCTGTCCTATCTTTCTTGTCGTTAAGCTATGAAATGATATGCTATGATATTCTATATCTATGAATCTATTCTATGATTACCATGAGATGATCATGTATAATTATATTTGATTATATTGTTTATGCGTGTCGGTAATGGTTGTTAAGAAGTGAAGGCCGTGGTTGTGGCCTTGGACTTTGTCAGGTTTTACCACCGTTCGTGGTAGACGAATAGAGTAGTTACCCCAAATACCATAGTTGCAGGAGTTGAGCGTGAGTTGTTTTAGAAAGTTGTTTTCCTTCTTGACCTCAAATCTTGGCAAATTCTTGTTTTGTGGTGGATGATGATTTTCTCTTGGGTTCGTGGTTCATGGTAATGGTTGTGTTTCAATGGTCTCTAATGGTTCTCTCAAACAAGTATTATTTTTTGACCGTTGAGTCTGTCTTTACTACTTGTGATCGTCCTCAATTGGCATTACCGATAATTCCATAGTTGTTTCTTCTTTCTCATTGGAAAAGAATGACTCATGTATTCGTTTGAAAGTTTTGGTAATGAGAGTTTCATTTGCAAGTTTGTTAACATGAGAAAATTTTGGCTCTATGTATTTCTTTTGGATTATTCCGAGTGATGAAGTTTAATGCATCTCTTTTCGTTGGAAATTGCTAAAATCCTTTTCGATGCCTTGTTATGGTTAAATCGAGATTGTAATCAAATAACTTGATATGGTATGGGTATCAAGTTGAGTCATTGGTATGGTGCATAATTAATATTAATTAGTAACCTTGGAAGTGAAATTGATTAGGATGATGTTGTCTTTTCTAGTTCTTGATGAATGGTATATATGAGTAGTGATTGAGAGATATCAAGAAGTATGGAACCTTGATGAACTAGTCTGGTCATTAAAACTGTTTAGGTTGTTAAATTTGTTGGGTTCTTTGGTTCCCATGGATTAATTTAATTGTGTGGAAAGGAAAATTAGAGGGAATACCAGATTTACATATTCCCTAGTATGATTAGTTATTAGAATTGTGTACAATCGGTTGAATGGATTGAATATCGGTGGATCTAGAAATTATGGGAGGAGTTCTATGTAGTTCTTCTATGTAGGATGACGCGATGAATTTGGTTGTAGTGTTGTTGAGACTCTTGATCGATAGAATATTTTAATTCTTTTGAAGTTTTAGTGTATTTTGTTGCCGAAATCCAATGTGAGGAGGAACAGTTGAATATGTGCTTGTTAATATCCATGTGATTTGGGAAGGAAAGTAGGTAGCAACTAGATTTCATAACGGCTTGCTTGATAACAACAAGGGTTGTCGATAAAGCATTGTGTGTTGAAGTTTGATAATGAGCATCGCTAAAAGTTGAACAGATATGATATAATAGGTGGCTTATGCCCACATGATTGTGAAATAATTGGATGAAATTGTGTCCTTGATGAAAGGGTTTTGGTAGGAGCTTTTCAATTGGGTAGTAGACCCCTTCTAAACTTAAGAAGTTGATGTAGTGATGTTGTATGATTTTGGTATACTCTCATTTTGAAGATGGGATGAAAAGGCAGTATGGAACAAATTGGTGAAACTTTGGGGCTTTCTAATGGAATAGTTGATGATAAATATTCATGTTCAGAGTATATTATTCTTGATGTTAGTAAGATTATCTGCAAGAGATTGTGACTTGTGTGTGGTGATGATTCTTTTAGAAATAAAGAAATTTGATCGTCTTTCAGAACTTGGATTTTGTAGAAGTGTTTGAGTTTTGCGATGGTGATCAATTGGATCGCTTGAGTTATGTGGTGATTGAGTTGCTTTGAGCAAAGTGACATGCTGAAAGATTTTATTGGTTCTTAAGTTGTTCCTACGATTTGGTCTTGAGAGCTTATCTTGTTTAAGCGGCAAAGTGATGTAGTAATCACAGAAAATAACCTTCCTTGTTAAAGGAATGAGTCAAGTATAAGTAATTGAGCTTTAAGTCTCGTTTCGCATCTTGAAGTTTATTTGAGAGTGCTTAAACCTTATGCAGATTGTCCCATAAGAGTTTATCAATTTTCAAAGGGCATTACCTTCTTCTCATTTGTGGTTTGGTATTCGCTTTCAGAGGGGCTTGAGCCCTCGATCGTTGACTTTCCCTTATGTTTTCCGAGTACTTTGCCTAAGTGACTATTTTCCTTGGTCTTGTGTTCACTGCGGTGGCACATGTTTTCCTAGTTGGAAAAAAATTTTTGATTCCATTCGCTCTTTCTTTTGAGGAAGATTCAACCTATTCGTTCACCTGAGTCTTTTGAGGTGTTGAATAATTGTAGTTGTGAAACGTTGGGTTGTAAGTTATTCGATGAGCATTGGAGGATGAAATAATTTCGTAATATAGTTATTTGAGAGAAGTCTATCTCAATGGAAGATTGTCTTATGGGGTTAAACTGATTGCATTGTTACAGCTAGTAGAACCTATAGTGATTGTGATCCAAGATCTTTTGTTCACTTCGGGTGGAACATTAGAATTACCGAGAGTATGAAAATCCTGATCAATTTTATAGAGTATAGCAATTTGGTAGTACTGCGAGATTGTGAAGGGTTATTCTTAATGATGTGGTTTAATGAGAGTGGGATTACAAGGTAATCGAATCGTCAATGGAATAATAGAAAATGTTGAGTAATGCCAAGAGTGATTTGGTTTTAAATGAGTAACCTTCTGAGAGTTATAATATTTGTAAAGGTAAACGGGTCAAGAAAATATTTTCATGATGATGTTAATAAGTGAGTATGTGGGAATTATGGATTTATAGGGATTTAATCTGAGGATTTCTCTATCCTTTATATGAGAAGTTAGTTGCAAGAGTCTTGGAGGTTAAATATGGACTTTGCATTGTTATGCTAGAACTTTGAGTCGCCCAAAGATTATGTGTAGAGGAAGTAGAATAAGGGTGGATTGCGAACAGTGGGATGATGTTGATAACACCCTTCTGATGTAGTACATGAGAGTGTGTGATGTGGAATCTGAAATGTTTGTCCTCAAAAAAAAAGGTTGAGGTGATATGATCGTGTGAGAGATCTAATTTGGGGATACTTTCTGAGTGCCATCACCAAATGAATTCTATCAAGAAAGGGAATCGCTTAGAGAATGTTTTGTGAAATCATCGAGTCCCTCTTCAAAGGTGTAGACAAGGCGTTTCGATTTGGGCTTGGCGTTGAGATCGCCAAGTTAAGAGTAACAAGTTAGTGTGTTGTGCGATGATTGGGATTCCATAGCTTGAG